>VZRN01003298.1:1442269-1472511 GCA_013397935.1 Dasyornis broadbenti
GGGGGGGGGGCAGTTTCCTGTTGGAATCCTCACTTTGAGGGAGCCTGGCAGCCGTGCCTCCCCTTGCTCCAGCTGGCCTTTATGTGCAGGCGTTCTCTGACGGACCATGTCCAAAACCTTTTTTACAAGAGCCATTGGGGTTTGCCTGTGCAGGCAGACCTGGGATTTAAAGAGGTTTCTGCTCCTCTCTCATCTGCTTTTAATGCAAGCCTATGTCTGCCAGTATCTCTGAGGTTAAGGCTTGATAAATAAAGGCTGTTCTGTTCCTAAGGTTCGCAATTTTCTAGTAACGACCTAACAGAGAGATTCAACCCAAAATTTCAGCTGCACGTAGGAAATGTGGTCTTGACCTCGATATATATGATGTGAAAAATGAACAATAGCAGCACTGCAGGCAAAGTCTTCTCTGCTATGATGTGACACCCCAGCCCTGCAGTAGAGGTTTCAAGAATTTGGCTGTGCTATCGGAAATCGGCCCTGCAGTTCTGCCGGGGAGATGTTTTAGCTCAGAGAGAGTGCAGCACACAATGGCTTTGTTGGGGGGTTGGCTCTGTGCTTATGGCAGGAAACTGAAGTAAAACCTGGTTTTTCTACCTACAGTGTGTGGTGGTTTGGTTTGAATGCAGCCAAGGCTGCGTTTTGGCCTTTTTTTGAAGTGAAGCCGTGCTCAAAGGCTGGAGAACCACAGCAGCTGACGGCTAGAACCACTTAAGAGGATGATTAGGGCCTGACTCTGATTAATTAATTCAGAGAGGGTTTTTTTCACTTTCTTAAAGAAAAAACTCCCTTCCTCTGTCATTCCAGAGTCAGCCTGTTAAATGAGAATTATACATTCAGAGTGGGCTTAGATTAGATATTAGGAAAAGAAAAATCTTCCCTATGAGGGTGGTGAGGCCCTGGCACAGGTTGCCTGGAGCAGCTGTGGCTGCCCCATCCCTGGAAGTGTTCAGGGCAAGCTGGGATGGGCCTTGGAGCAACCTGGGATAGTGGAAGGTGTCCCTGCCCACAGCAGGGGGTGGAACTGGATGTTTTTTTAGGTCACTTCCACCCCAAACCACTCTGTTTCATCATTCCATGATGCGTGGTGGTGTGCTAAAGCTGACAGGGCCCAGGACACCAGTTTCACAAGGTATCCAGGCCATCTCCATGTCCAGGTCCTTGCGTTAGTATCCAGGTCTGTGGCTGCCTCACAGTGGTGCCATCCAAGCGCCCACACTCGTGTGGAGCTCCACCGTGCAGGGCCTGCCAGAGGGAATAGTTTGAAGTATATGAAAAGAAAGTTCAGATGTTTTCAGTCTGAGAGCGAAATTGCAGAAGGCCCTTAGAGGTCTGAGTTATTGTGCAATCTCTGTAAGCAATTTGTAATCAAAATACCTTTGCACATGTCACTTTCATATTTCCTGTAATAAAACAGCAAGAGCAATTAAGATTTTGGACCATAATCTTCTACAAGCTTCTAAAAATCAGTGGACTGGGGATTTTGGAGTTATGGCTGAAATAGCCAGTTTTTAAATTTTTGATTGCTTAAAAAAAGGTTTGGTAATAGCTATTTTAATAGATTTTTTTTATTTTTTTACTGTAGCCTTACAGAACTGTTATGTAGCAACATAATTGATCTGAAGTTTGCTTTAAAAAACCCCCCTAAGTAAGAAACCAGAAGAACTCTTCACAAAACTGGAGGACATCTGTACTCTGGTAACTCAGCATGTGACCTATTGAGCTTTATGCATTTCAAATCAAAAATAATCAGTAAATACATTGTCACATGCATGCAAATTTGTCTAATAACATTCTGTGTATCTATAATGTTGTTCTGCCACAGTTCAGAAAGTTGTCTGTGGTCTTGGCATTCCTCAGGAAACATTAGATTAATATAGCTGCCTTCATCACAGATCCTTTTCTTATTTAAGTAGGTGTGCGAAGGCTGGTGCTACATAAATGAATTACACGGAAGACTTTGGAGGAAGAAGGGGCTTGTAAACGAGACTGAAATTAATGAATATGAGAATTAGAAATCAAAACTTTATGTTTAGTCTGAGGACAAACAATTCCTTAAACCATAACCACATGGCTGTTTCTTGTTTGCATCAACTCTGGTTGACTGTTATTGTCTTCTGTTAATTCTCTGGGGCAGTGGCCTGACTTTGTTGAATGAGCCAATTGTTTTCCTTTGTGTTGCCCATCAAGTGAGTCCCCATCTGGTTTGTATCAGACTGTTTTCACAGCCAACAACTGCTGCCTTTTCTATATCCTGACACTTAAGGGCCCCATGCTATCAAAGCATTGCTGTGATAGCCTGTCTGGCTGGGCCCGTACAGCTGTGCCTTGCAGCTTGAAGCCATTACCCAAGTAATGGTAACTTAGAACTTGAACTGGCTCTTATTCCCACTGGTGTCGTGTGTACAGTGAACAGAATACATTTTTGTTGAACTCTGTGTTCCAGAAAAAAAAATTCTCTCGTTTGAGTTTATGTGATTGGTTCCTTTTTATTTTCCAGCAGCTTCCTGTATCTACAGGCAGTTTTGTGTTCTTCTAAAATTAATGAATACAAGACAAGCAGAATTTAGTTAAGGCGCTGTTGTTATTACTTTTATGGTACATTAAAGCCCAATAAGTGAAAAATAAACAAGCAAATGATTCTTAATGAGGATTTTTCTTATCAGATTTAGAATAGATTTCCAGGAAACTTTCTATGCGTGATAAATGTAGATTGTGTGAATACAGGTACACCTTGGATACTCCCCTACTCTCTTTCCAAGTAGCTCTCTAAAAATACAGAGCAATGCACAATGAGCCTGCATTAACCTGTTTACTTCTCCTCTGAAGGAATAGCGAAGGGTTGGAGAACTCTATAATAATAGAGTTAAAACTACATTGTGGTTTGCATTGCAGAATTAGTGAGAGAGGCCCCAGGCATGATCCAGACCCTTTGCTGGCTTCCAACACTGTAGGAGACAATCCTGTTGCAAGAGATCTTGCAACATGTGTCTTCTCTCCCTCCAAGTTTAAAAAACCCCCCCAATATTGCATCAAATAACAGTGACATTTAAATGTTGTGTGTAAAGAAAGATGATCTTTAAGCATTTGTTCTCTCCTGCTCTTGTGTAGGCAGCATAATGCTCAGTGACAGAGTAATGATGAGGGAAAACATATTCCCCAACTTAGAGATGTATTTAATTCTAAGTGTATTCCAAACTCAATTCTTCCCTGATATTTAAGAGGCGGAAAGAAAGAAAATAATGGATAATGTTTCTTAAAATTCTGGTCTTACTGTAGCATGTGCAAGAAACTGCCAGAAAACAGATTGCTTTATCTGATACTTGCAGAGAAAGTGTTGCTGAACTTGGGAGTGCATTGTGTGTATAATGCGAATGAATTTGCTTCAGGTAACATACTGGGGAGCCATTAAATTCCATGAGGCACACGAGATAAGACTTCCTTTACCATTGTGCTTTTCCTGCTGGCACACACTGGGTGTCATCGTGTCAGATCAGGATTGTGCTAAATAATTGGCTCTGTGTCATTATCAGGTGTGTGGAGGGTTTGCAAAAGCTGCTTTCCTGAGGAGCTTTGTGTAATTGCTGTTCCTGTGAACAGCTCCAAAATTCAAGTGTGTGTTCTGTGCTGATGCACGGAGCCAGGTTTGTGCCTTTCACCTCAGAAGTCTTTTCCAGCCTGAATGGTTGGATGATTCCAAGTCGTGTCCATCACCTGGCAGAGCCCACACTCTGCTCCCGCACATGTGAGCTGGATTTCCATATACGCTCCTTCGCAGTGCAGATTTCCCTGTATTTTGGCCAGGGATATTTAAACACAGGGAACTGATACATGGTTTTCCCTCAGGCTGCATACTAGCTCTATTAATGCTGCTCACGGCCCAAAGCACTGAGGGAAGCTGTGGATGAATTGGGAGCTCACCAGGTTTGGCACTGAGAGCTTGAACTGGGAAGAGTCAAAGAGCTGCAGTGCTTCCTGCAGGAGGAAGCTGGTGCAACCAGCATCCCAAATTTCAATTTGTGTGCGTGTGGCTGCAGCTTCAGAGGCAAAGAGCATCTGCTCAAATGAGAACCTCATGTAAACGGCTCCGTTCAAGGCCCTGCTTAACACCAACTTCAAGGGTTGTGTGGAGCAGCTCCTGATAGGCATTGCTGGTTTCTCTGGTGCTGCTGGGGAGCTGTTCATTGGCAGTGAATCCTTCAAGAGGCACAGTGCTGGTGGGAGCTGCCTGCAGTTCTCCCTGTGTTTTATTCCACTCAGCAGAGATGGAGGGGGTGTCATATTAAAATCACTGATGTGGCTAAGAGAGAGTTGAGAAGGTGGTGCACTGTGCTTAATATGTAACATAAATGTAGAGCAATACGTTTCTCCAGCTCATTTATTCTACTGCTTTAGAGCTCGGATTCACCCAACTATTGCAAAAGAATTTTGGTTTTACTCTTTCCCATGTAATAGGCCAAGGTTTTTGTATTCTTTTATTATTTTTTTTACAAGGAGGAATGCTTATCTCTATTGCACAAAGTTTAATCATTTTAGATTGTAACAAACTTTAAAATAGCACAAGATAAAATCATCTGTTTACTCTCAGGCGTTTCCAAGTTTCTAGTCCCAGACATTAGATTGTAAAGGCAGAGTTACTTGTCATCACACTGGGTGCTCATTTCAAGAGCAGGTCAAAATCCGATCTGGACACAGACAGGACCAGAGGTCTGAAACGGTCTCAAGTTGCCCCACGGTAGGTTTAGATCAGATATTATGAAAGATTTCTTCACTGAAAGAGAGGTCAGGCATTGGAACAGGCTGCCCAGGGGGGAGTGGTAGAATCGCCATCCCTGAAAGTGTTCCAAAAACGTGTTGGATGTGGTACTTGGGAACATGGTTTACGGGTGAACGTGTTGGTGGTGGGTTAATGGTTGGACTTGATGATATTGGAAGTGTTTTCCAGCCGAAATGATCTTATGCTTCTATAACAGTGAGCTCCCAGATCTTCCAGTAAAGCCATTTAATGTTTTCCTTATTTGAACATGTGCTGCTTATTCAGGTTGCTACAATAGTCTTTCTGAGCTAACAGAAAAGTTGTTTGCCTCTCTAAGCTTCCTAGAACTGCTTATTCCTATACATTTTCCAAAGGTCATTGATATCCACAAATGGTAAGACCTGTAGTGACCACCTTCTGCTAAACAAAAGGCTGGAAAAGATCTGTTTTTAATAAGTTTGTTCATTCATGTGCTAGAAATGTCTGTAGAGATGTTTTATTTAGAGTGACCATTGGAAAATGCAAACTGTATAGGAGTGGCTTTGTTCTGTCTTGTTTTCTTTTGTTTTGTTCTTGGGGGAAACGTTCATCATCTTCTTTTAAAAAGATGTAATTACAAAAATTTTGGGTAATTTTGCTGTAGGTATAAGCATTTTAATATGTCAGGTCATTGTAATGGTAGTGCAGTAATGGGAACCTTGGCAAACAGTTTCCATATGGGGAATCTCATGACTTTGTTAGTGAAAATCATCAAAACAAAGGCATAGGATCATGTGAATATTTAAATATTCAGAGTAGAGAAATAAAGCTGTTTTGTTTGTGGTCATCTAGAAATACCCTTGTTATTTTAAGTTTGTTTTATACTGAGTATACCTTATTTAATTTTTTGTTATATGAAGGCATTTAATGGGTCTGTTATATGTGATGAGTGACTTGCAATGAGAAAATTCTGCCCTGCAGCAGTGCCCTTCAGGCAGAAAGTTTTCTCTTTTCTTTCTGATACCCATTCCCTAACTTTCACTCAGATCTGGATGCAGATTGCTGCCATGGCTGGAGGGGCAGGAAATCCTCTTGTCTGTTTGAGGGAGAGCTCATCAAGGTCTCTCATTGCACTTTTTGGTGGTAGAAAGTAGCCTGTGACTTCTGACACAGATTCACTGGAAGTTGTCCTCCGATATTCCTGAGGATTTTTTGGGATATCTTGTATCTGGGGAGCTGGCAGGGCTGGACAGTGAGCGGTGCTTGGAATTACCCGGGTCCAACAGGGGCACCTTTCACTATCCCAAGTTGCTCCAAGATCCAGCCTGGCCTTGGACACTTGCAGGGATGGAGCATTCACAGCCTCACAGGGACACCCATCTGCATTTTAACTGTGAGCTGGGAAGTTGCTCGTTTTCAAATCTTAATTGATGGTGAAACATCACTTCAGTCACTCAACTTTAATTATTCGTGTGAAATAGTTTTAAATTATTTTTCAATAGAAAGAGGCCGTGTAACTTCTAAGAATTAAAAAGATGTTTTGATTTTTATTTCTTTTCCTTGCCACTCCCCACGTAGGCTGTGAATGATGTTATGTCTGGCACTTGTGGCACGATGCAGATAAGCTGGAGGCAATATTGCTGCAATTAATATCATCAAGATACGAGGTCTCAGTGGAGCCAGTCCTAGTGCTGGTTTTGCACTGACTGACTCTGCATCCTAAGGGAATTCAGCAGAACTTTATCTTAGAATTAAGTGTGAATTCCCACGATTGATCATTCGAGTTCCATTTTTTTTAGCTTATTTTGTTTCAGATACAGGCATTAAAATGTCTTTTGGAGCCCCAAACATGAAGGTGTGAATAACAGAGCCAAATATTTTATACAAATATGCTTTTGAAATTACCTTGCTGTCCACTTGCTGCTTAGATTTTGCATCAAATTAGGAAAAAAAAATGGTATGTAGGTGATATTTAGTTTTACTGAATAAGTAAAATATTAATTACACCATTAGATCTGCAGTTTTTTAATTATCACTTGTCAGATTTACCTGATTCCACCAGCTGTTTACCTAGGTTATCTCTTGTGGATTTAGGGATTACTCCTCCCCCCAGCCCTTGCACAAGATACTCACTTTCCTGGTGGATTTTCAAAGACTCTGGACCAGTAAGGAACCAACTCCTTCCCCTTTTCTATTCTGAAGTAAGAGCTGCTGCTTCAGTGTTTACCACAGAGCCTCATCTCAGTTATCCTCAGGAAAATGGTTGCAGCCTAGAAACAGCAGAGCTTAAGTGTTAAGGAGAGACTGTTTGTTTTGAGCCAATTGCACATCCAAAAATCACAGCCATCTGTATGGAAAAATCAAATTCGCTTTTAATATTTCTTCTTAGCATTAATAATTATTGTGGTTATTTGGAAAGATCATTACACATCTTTTGGAAGGGATTTGGTGGGAAACAGCAGCAGGAGATGTGGCCAGGGAACAAATTTGTTAAGCAATGAGAGATTCTACAGAGCAAAACATGCCAGATCTAAAGGAGCAGAGTAGATTTTAGGCACCAAAAGGAAATATTTATTTAGTAAACTCTGCAATCTCATTTCTAGATGTTTTTGGAGCTGCTTTCTGTCTGCCCTTCCCTACCGGTCTCTGTGTTAGGATTTTGAAAAATCTGGTTCTGGTTTATTTAATGTATTTCTAGTTTTTGTTCTGTTTAGTATTGCTATTGGTGGGAATACAGAGTGTTTTGGAAAACCAGTGAACCTTGAACTCCAACTTGAAAGGAAGAAAAAACCATTTTCAAATATTCTGCTTTGAAATATTTGTTAGCTGCTGAGCCTGGCCCCACCCTCCTTTACTGGCTGGGGATCTGCATTTATTTTCTTTTTGCCAATATTTATAGCCGGGCTGTACATTGGGGGTTACACAAACAAACAGCAAAAGCACAGTGTGTGTATACACGTGTTTATTTTCTGTGTGCTTGTGTGCAGAGCTTTTGTATGTACATGACACCGGGGAAGGTGGAATTTGCCAAGTTTAGGTCAAAACTTGAACTGAACTCATACTGTATAGTTTTCTGTCTCCACTGGTGTCTGTGGCCCACTTAGGGAAGTTTATGAGTTGGCTGCAGCCTTTGAGAATGAAACTCTGTTTTTCCAGCTCCAGCGGTAGACTCGTGCTTTCAAATCCAGACATTTTTGGCTCAAGTCCTGCAGATGTCTGTCCATTTCTGTAAAACAACTCAAGTGTTCTAATTGTAAATGTACCCCTTTCATGTAACTCAGCCCTAGAAATTCGCCTTGTTTTGCCTCGAGTCTTTTCTGTTTGTCATGAAACAGCTAAGCTGGGGCAGTCTGGGTTGGAGTTACAAAAAGAGAACTGCAGGCATTTGCAGGACATCTTGTTCTTGCTGTCTGTGTTTCTGTCCCAGTGGAAGGCAGAGCTCTCACCTGCAGCCAGGTAAAGGCTTGGCAAAGCATTCACACGACAAGAGAGACCCTGCCCTGAAAAGCACATTTCTGGCAGAGCTGAGGAAGGCCAGCTTCTCCACAATAACCTAAATAAGCCCATGGATTCAAGGCAGCCAGAATAAGAAAAGCTCTGGAGGAGGAACTGTCATTTCTAATGAATGAAGAATAACTTTGCCCAAAAAATTGGATTATTTGAGAACCTGTTAATGGTCCTGCTTATTCCTGAGATGATGGTATTCTTTTCCATCTCAAAGCCATATGACTAGTTCTAGAACCTACCCACCTTCAACTTTATAAGCCATGAAATTCCAGAAACATTAATAGCCGATATGCATAATACAGCTAAATATGACTCTGAACTGGAAATGCTAAATCCCATTATAATTAGTAGCTTGACTGACATTGCAGTGTAATTTCTCTTTTCAGTGCAGCCTTCAAAATTACTTACATCAAAACATGGATATTTCTTATCAGTATGTGTTAGCCCAGCAAGCCTGGAATAATTGATTTTGCCAAAAGTGCCACTTCTTGGGTTGCTCTACTTGGTAACTTGCCTGTACAACCTTGTATGAAAGTGAGTGAATTTCAGTGTGGTACCACACAGAGACCCATGGAGACGTGGGCAGGACACGTATTGGCACAAATACGCACCTCACAGATTTGCTTAAAGCTAAAAGGAGCAGATAGGAGAAGCTGGGAGAGAAGAAAAGAGAGGAGCAGGTAAGAGGAGAACTGAGGAGCAGATAAGAGAGACTGACAGGCTGAGAGGGCTGGGCACATTCAGCCTGGAGAGGAGAAAGCTCCAGGGAGACCTTAGAGCCCCTGCCAGTGCCTAAAGGGGCTTCAGGAGAGCTGGAGAGGGACTTTGGACAAGGGACTAGAGTGACAGGACAAGGGGGAGTGGCTTCCCCATTGACAAATGGCAGGGTTAGGTGAGATCTTAGAAAAAAATTCTTCCCTGTGAGGGTGGTGAGGCCCTGGCCTGCAGAAGCTGTGGGTGCCTCCTCCCTGGGAGTGTTCCAGGTCAGGCTGGACGGAGCTTGGAGCAACCTGGGAGAGTGGAAAGTGTCCCTGTCCATGGCAGGGGATTGGGACTGGATGATTTTTAAGGTCCCTTCCAACCCAAACCATTCCATGATTCTATAAAATGATTCTACTGAACAGTGGTTCTTTTACCTTTGAGCCTGTAGACATTTATTCTTCTACCTTACTGTAGTCATCAGTGTAAAGAATTTCTGCCAACTCTGTTTCCCTGCTAATGGTCTTTGTAACTATATGCCAGATGTAAATCTTTTTATGTAGGGAAAAATCGAAATGGGGGAATGACAGGGAAAAAATAAAGGCACCTTCAATGAAGATTTTAAGATGCTGAGTTAGATCTGCAGGTGCTGTGCTCTCCTAGTGCTCAGAGCACTTGAGCTAATGCCATCTGGAGGAAGTTATTTGTTGGGACAGGACAGTGTTTGAAACTTTGAAGTCAGGAATAAACAAAGCGAAGCAGCTGGAATCTGGCAGAAGAAGAAACAAGCCATTTCTATCAGCCCCTGCTATTAAAGGAATGAGAGCATTGCACTGGAGTTGATTTTACAGTCTTGGAAGTTTATTCTTGCTCTCGAAGTGAGCTGCTTCAGTTGGGGAGTAGGAGGATTGTTTTGAAATTTTAGGAAGTAATATGTAGGTAATTACAGTAATTATGGTTCTGGTTTTATACTGAAAAATAACCTGGGTCCTGATCCTTCAAATCCCGCCCCATTTATTGTCTTGATGGGGAGAGATCATTTACAAGGGCATGGAGTGACAGGACAAGGAGGAATGGCTACAAAGGAGAGGAGATTTCAATTAGATATCAGAAGAAAATTCTGGATTATGAGGCCCTGGCCCACATTGCCCACAGAAGCTGTGGCTGCCCCATCCCTGGCAGTGCTCCAGGCCAGCCTGGACAGTGCTTGGAGCAACCTGGCCTAGTGGGAGGTGTCCCTGCCCATGGCAGGGCATTGGAATTGGATGAACTTTAAAGTCCCTTCCAGCCCAAACCATTCTGTGATTCCACGATTCCACTTTTCACTTATAAGAAATGGCTCTGTTTCATTCCCAGATAGATTTAAAATAGTTTGATTTAATATATGGACACCCAGTCGAAGGAGTTAAAGCACATGGTTTTCATTTGGCTTAAAAGTCAGACTTGTTTAGTCTTTTTATTTTGCCAAATAGAAAAAATTAAAAAGAAAGATTGAAACATTTTTCTTGGTTCTTACTGTTGTCTAACTGTGGTGTTAGTAACCAAACCCCCACTTCAGTGTGGTTAATTCCTTTTTGCTTTGGCACACATTCATGACACACTTTGTATATGGCATATTCTGTGTGTGACAGTACCTCTTAGAGGAAAAACTCCCTTCGCAGGTCACTGGATGGTTGACACACCATTAATTTTTATGCTTCTGTTAAACAAAGGTCTGGAAATTCAGTACTGTGCATGAATTTGTTACAGAGTGCCAAGAACAGGAAAAATCTCTGATCTGAAATGTGACCTTTTCCATCAGTGGTTCACCAAGATGTTTTCAGTCACTGGTGAGTTTCTAGCAGCCAAGGACTCTCACACTCTTACTAAGAGTGTCAGTTTTCACAGTTTTTATATGAAGTTATTCTATTAGATGGTGACAATGAATTTGGAAAACTGGAGGTCACCTAAGGTCATGCGTTCCATTTATTGGATTTTAACAAGGAAAATTTTTATAAATATACCTAACTACATGATTGCAAAATTGTACTGAGTATTCCCAGAGCTCTAAAAAAGGGGGGAAAAGACACGAAGATTACCTGCTTTCCTGCCCTGGCCTGCTTTGTACAGGAAAAAAAAGAAATTCATTTCCATTTTTATGGCATATCAAAAGATTTCAACCATTGCAGTTTGCATATTTGTGCTGGTGAGAAACTCAGTGTTCAAGAGGAAACCATCTTAATATTGGTTATGAGCTGTTTTTGATGAGGGAGAGGTATAAAATGGAATATCACATTATTAAAGAAGGAGTAGACCAGGGGATATACAAGGATTTAAACCAGCCTGCCTCTGTTTGTGTCTTTATTCCCATACCCCTCCCTATATGTGTATGTAATGTGTTTTATGCACTGTGCATGCATGAGGTTGCACTCAGCATAAGGTAATGATGATAAAGCACATGTGAGAGTAACTTGGTAGCTGTATTTTTGGGCCAATGTAGAGTTTCAGGACTAGCACCTTTCTATCCTGGGAAGTTACAGTCATGGAGCAGAATCTCTCATCTAGCTGAAATATGATATCCACAGTTTTTTCACAGTTAAAATGCTGAAAATCCATGTTCTGTATTTTCTGTGTGAATTTAACGAAGTCAAAGACCTCAGATTTCTGTCTTTTAAAAAAAGACAATGTTGACTTTGGGTATTTTTAAGTTTAAAGATATTATGATAGCTCAGGACCTGGTAACTTTTCTGTTGAGCAAGTAGATGGAATTACTCTTTTTATTTTTTCTGTCTTTTAGCATTTTCTACCTATCGTAAAATTGGACTATAGTGTATCTGTAAAATATATTAGAGTATGTGTTAGGAGGAATGCAGACTAATATGATACTTACTTTTAACACTCCCAGAATCAGAGACTTGAGAAGTTCTGACAGAGCCTTGGGATAAGGGAATATTACTTTCTTTTTTCCTTCCATTTTTCCTTTCTTTCCTCTTTTTCTCTCTTTGTTAACAAACCTGGAAACAGCTGTTGAAACAATGACATCATGGAATGTGACACGGCTGTGGAAATTATTAACAAAGTCAAGATTTGAAAGCATCAAACTACATCTAGTGTTGGAGAGGGGCTTTAGCAGAGGATGATTTACCAGTTTTCCCTGGGCATTGCAGTCACGTTTTTACCGTGTCGTTTTCATGTCTGACCAAATAAACCCTTTGCTTTTCTTCTGAGCGGCTTTTTTGTATCACACAAACATGGCTACAGACTGGAATCCCGGAATTGCAGAATGGTTTGGGTTGGAAGGGACCTTAAAGCTCATCTTGTTCCAGCTCCCTGCCATGGGCAGGGACACTTTCCACTCTCCCAGGTTGCTCCAAGCCCCATCCAGCCTGGCTGGGAGCACTGCCAGGGATGGGGCAGCCACAGCTTCTCTGGGCAAACTGTGCCAGGGCCTCACCACCCTCAGAGCCGATAATTTCTTCCCAATATCCCATCTAACCCTACTCTCTGTTAGTTTAAAGCCATTCCCCCTTGTTCTGTCACTCCAGGCCCTTGTAAATCATCCCTCCCCAGTTCTCTTGTACCCGTTAGTTACTGGAAGGCTGCTCTGAGGTCTCCCCAAAGCCTTCTCCACGTGATGTGCTGATTCCCTGTGGAAAAAATACAATGCTCTTGTACTCCTGCTGCCTTCCTGAATAGCGAAAGGCCGGGCTGGCACAGATTGCTCCATGTCCTGCCTTTACTGTCTTTGGCCTTGCTCATGTTTGACTTCCCAGGCTGTTGGCTGCTGTTCTAGCAGGAAAAACTCCAATGGAATTTTATTTTAGCAGTGGGGTTTTATTTTAATTAGCCATTCAAAGCGTGCTTTGCTGCAAGTCAGGGGAGTGCAGATGACTGCTTCAGTGACATAGTAGATAATTAACTGGGGTGAAAGAAGGCCTAACTTTTTGGTTTTATTGGGAAAATAGTGTTTTAATTACCTAGTCTTATCACAGAGGACGGGAGAATTGTTACAGCTCATTGGAATAAGAACAAGCTCCAAGACAGCCTTTGCTGTTGTACACGGACTCGGATATGTTTGTTTTGCTTGTAGCTGCTGCACTTAAATGTCCCCAGGACAACCGAAATCTGAAACTGCTCTTTCTGTAGTTGAGTGAATGTTGTGCCATTCTCCCAGTGCCACTTCTCCTGAGCACCTTCATTCTTTGTCTCTAGCCTGATCCATGTCTTGCTCTTCCTGCTCCATGAATTGATTCATCTTTTTTCCTTCCTTTGGCTAAACACAACAGCTTTTGCCCATGGCACTTCTGCCATCCCATCTCTGGGGTCTGGCTGCAGGTTGTTTTCTGCCCTTCCAGGGGTTACCGGACAGGAGGACATCCAGGCACTGCAGGGATCTGTCACAGCTGCTGGAAACTCTGTGAGATGTGTCCCCCTCCCTTGCAGGGGCTGCTGGTGCAGGGGTCTTGGCCCTCTCCCGGGATGTCCCACATTTCACAGGGTCAGATCACAGGAATGCGAAGTGGCCAGGTGCCATCTCAGAGTTGCTGGAAGATGAGCGTGGCTTGTAAAGGCCCACAGGGGATCCTTCAGCGGGGATTCTGTGTACATGGGAGAATGGAAGAACCACAAAGAAGAAGCAAGAAGGACCCTTAATGGGTCATGGAACTGAGTTGGAGATAGGGAAGAACTGAAACAATTTCTCACTGAAACAATTGTTTTTGGGGCAGTTGAAGCATTGAGAGGTTGTTTTTCTCTGTAGGACTTGTACCCAATGGCTTCAACTGGTACTGCTTTGCTGTTGATGATGGTGTATAGATACATGGTCTTGAACAATAGGAATGTTTTCTAAGGGTTTGATGCAAACGGAAACGTGGATGGAATTTAGAAATACTGTTTGTATCTATGGATTCCATTTCAATGCTGTGGAAAACACCAGAAACGCCAGTATGCGTATTTGAAATTACTCTGGGTCTACTGGAGATTTTATATTTTTATACATATTATATGTGTGTGGGTGGGCGGGGTGGTATGTGACCCAGAGAAGCTGTAATACAGCTCAGTCCTTCCAGTACCTAAGGAGGCCTACATGAAATCTGGAGAGGGACTTTATAGAAGAGCAAAGGGGAATAGCCTGAAACTAACACAGAGTAGGGTTAGATTAGATATTCGAAAAAGAATCCTGGCCTGTGAGGGTGGTGGGACACTGGCACAGGTTGCCCAGAGAAGCTGTGGCTGCCCCATCCCTGGAAGTGTTCCAGGCCAGCTTGGATGGGGCTTGGAACAACCTGGGATAGTGGAAGGTGTCCCTGCCCATGGCAGGGGGTGGCACTGGATGAGCTTTAAGGTCCCTTCCAACCCAAACCATTCTGGGATTCTGTATAGTCCCAGAATTCATCCCTTTGTTACCTGATGAGGAGAGTTCTGAGGGCTAAAGCAGCGCCCTCTGAAATGCCCCAGAACTGTGGACAGCAAGGATGTCTGTGTACTTCTATTTCCATGGAATATGGAGATGACTTCAGTGGAGTTCAGTCATTTTTCACAGACAGCAAACAATGACTTGTGTTTTCCTTTTTTCTTTTTTTTTTTTTTTTTTTTTTTTTTTTTTTTTTTTTTTTTTTAGAAGAGGACGCTTCCTCACATCTGAATCCACATCTTACTGCAGCGAAGGTGTCAGTGCAGCCGCCTGGCACGAACACAGATAACGAAACACAGAGTCTGAGCAGTGCACATGGAGATTCAGATTCATCAGGGACAGACACGTTTTAAAGCTTACGGCTGTTTGTGACGGTCTCTGTCTGAAGATGTTGTCACTGGTACATTTGTCTGTCTAATGTGATAGTCTGGGTGTTCCATCAAAATAACAGTCTTTCAGTACTGTTTATTTTCTACTGTTTTGCTTACCATTTTGTTTTTATTTTAAATGATTCTGTCTGTGAATATACCAATTATTTTTAAGCAAATAAAATGCAGTTTTTTCAGAATCGTTGTGAGTTGAAGTCGATAAAGGCCTTTTAAATATTTATTGTATTGCAGGTGAATGTGAAGCTGATTGGTATTAAAATCTGCTGCAAAAGTGTGTCTCACTGGTGGAAGACCTCTTGGCTCAATATCACATCAGTACTGCCAAAATGTTGACCCAAAGGAAAATACATTTAGAACTAAAGTGTGCAAGAAAAATGTGGTTTTAGGTATCATCAGAGGTTGTTCATCCTTAGAAGACCACTATGGCAAGCCAGTAATTCAAAATTGTATATAAAAAAGACCTTTAGAGTTTGTGCTGTTACTACGAAGAATGAACTCTTTTTAGAATTGCAAGAATTTTTCAGCATTTTATGTTTGTTTCCCTAAGATTTTTCCCCATCTTGAAGCATGCGAATGAGAGATTGTGTGAATAAGACTATTTCTTTACATCTTTTATGTAATTTTTTTTCCTTCTCATGAGACAGAATTAATTCCTGCAGTCTTGGCCCTTCAGAATCATGACAGTCTCATTCAGGAATGTCACAATAATGGTTAACAGCAAGAGTGTATGGACGCAGTGCCGCTCTCCCAGGGACTGCTCCACCTGTTTGTTGCCTCCATCAGGACAAGGTCGTTGATCCAGGAGGAAGGTAGGATCACCTGCCCCAAACAGCATCCAAGCAAAAGGAAAAAGAGGAATTCAGACATGTTCCAGTAGAAAAACTGGGAAAGAAGCTCTTTTCTAAGCAAGGCAAACACAGGTTTTGCTCTGTGCCTCATCACTTGAGAGGCACTTGGTTGTTGCAAACACTCGTAACTGTGAATAGTTCCCGTTACTCTTATTTTATGGAGCCAGCACTGATTTCATCTCTTCTTAACAGAGAAAGATTAGAAGTTGCTTTTGGCTTTTTGTTGATCTCACTGACCACAAGGTTCAGTTAATTTGCTGCAGCACCTGCAAGGGTAAGTGGAAAAAAGAGAGAGAGCCCTTCAAGGTCAGTAATACCCCGAGGACTCAGCTGTCGAGGGTGTCTTTTACGCACCGTGCAGAGCTGTGCTCTTGTCTGTTGTGACAGACACGTAAATAGCAGATTTGGGTGGGGGTAAAAGAGCGTCAGGCTTTGTGCAAAATGCAGCATCACACTAAAAAAAAAAGAAAAAGCACAAATGAGAATCGGAGAACCATGGAATGGTTTAGGTTGGAAGGGACCTTAAAGACCATCTTGTTCCAAACCTGCTGCCATGGGCAGGGACACCTCCCACTATCCCAGGCTGCTCCAAGTCCCATCCAGCCTGGCCTTGGACACTTCCAGGGATCCAGGGGCAGCCACAGCTTCTCTGGGCACCCTGTGCCAGGGCCTCCTCACCCTCACAGGGAAGAATTTCTTCCTAATTTCCAATCTATGAGATGGCATCTTTGGGAGCTGGGTTTCAGCACATGATGCCACAGCCCTTGTCACCAGCAGAGAGCTGCTTCTCAATGTTCTGGTGCCGTGATGAGGATCTGCACAGTTGTGTTCATTGCTGCTCTCTGTGGAACTGCAATTTCAATCCCACTATTGACCCAATCAATGCTTTGTATAAACAGCAGCTGCTCTGGGGATGATGCAGATGTTCTTTTACCCTGCAGTAAGTTGCTCCAAGTGATTGCACTAGAACAAGTGAGAGGATAAGGAAATGCAGTGGGGAGGGCAAGAGCATCTTAAACCAGCTTTCCTGCAAGAGCAAACCCTCACGAAGCTGTGTTCCAAGGGCTCTGTCAGTCTCCTGCGTGGTTTAGGGTGCTGATGTATAATTTAGGTCCCCTTTGTTGCAGCGTAAAGAGCGGCTGAGCTGCTCCTGTGCCCAAGGCTGCAAGGCTGGATCAGGACTGTGCTTTGCTAAACAAAGTGCAGTAATTGAATTGAGAACATGCAGAGAGCTGGCAAATGAGGAATGGGGATGGGATGGGAGACAGCAGATGGATACACAGGCAAGGAGACTGTTTAGGAAAAGGTGAAGCAGCCCAACCAGTGGGAGAGGTCAATCCCAGGAAGATTACTGCATGGGGTTTTATTATCTGCAGTGTTGAGCATCTCACATTTTGTTCCAATTATCATCTCTTGCAATTAATCAAAGGTGTTGTCACTATCATTGACTGAATTGTGGAGAAATTTTGAGGAATATCTGTCAGGAAATGCCGAGTGAGTACTGTTTTCAGTCAGTTTTAACTATTCCCCATAGAGTTGTGTTCTCTCCCAGCTTGTTGTGACTCACTGATCTTTTTGGACGCTTCTGGGTTCCTGGCACTGTGCTTCAAAGATCTGCTGCTGCTGGGGATTACACCGTGGATGGCAGTGGGATCTGCTAATCCCTCATCCCCACTGTAACTTCTGCTGTTCCCATTCAAAGAGCATTTTGGAGAGGTGAAAAAAGTGCAAACTCTTGACTTTTCCTTCCTCCAGGCTTCCCCAAAACAAGGTGTCCTGCCACATAAACATAAGGGAACCTCTGCAAATCTGACACTCCACGCATGGATCACATTACAATTATTTATATTCCTAGGAAACACAGGGGGAGATGGGAGGGTTGCTTTATTTTTTATCTGACTCTCCATTTTTACTTTAAAATGGAAAAAAACCCCAAAACCTATCTTCTAGAAATTTATCTATTTCTTCCTTTTGGATTCAGTCTTGTATTTCAGGTTCCTGTAAGTAGTTTTCCGGAGTTGGAAATGGTAAGCACATGTTCTGTGAGCACAGCCAAGCCTTGATAAGGAATTTTTCTGTCTGCGTCTCCAAGTCCCATTTTGTTTCTACAGCTTTTTATGATTGAAAATGCACATTTCTCATGGGCACTCACAGAACTGAAACAGCGTGATTTGCAAGCTTGCTAAATGGATTTCTTCCAAGCCAGTCATTGGGGTATGTCATCAAAGCTTAACAGCATCAAATAGAATTCCATCCAGGAAAAGTATTAAAAAACCACCTCTATACAGCTCTATTTTTCAGTTAAATCTCAGCAGCAGAGAGGTGAGGGGGTAGGGAGGGTGTTATTAGGTTTCAGGATTGTAGCATGGAAACCAAAGCCCTGGCTTTATTTCTTGGTTTGACTGAATTCCTGGTGAAGTTTGCTCGTGTCTTACATTGGGAAAGCACTGGAACGAGGGTGTTTGCTCATGGATTGGACTGGCAGTGCTAGGAAAGCACAAAACTGAAATGTCAGAAGCTTTTATATTTGCCGAGAATCTTTTTCTGACTTTGATAAGGAAAATCTGGCATTTTGGAAGTGAGGTGCTCAAAAACACATGGCTTTTTTTCCCCTTTTCTCCCCTTCCTGAAGATAAAAGAGAGCTGCTGTATGGTGAGGGTGGTGGGACATGAGATTCCTGGCACAGGAGGAGATTTCAGCTCCCAGGCCAGCACTGGCTCTGGGAGAGGACGCAAGCTGGTGTCACCCTTCCCTGCACAGCTTATCTTGGTGTTCATTATCGGAAGTAGAAAATTTCATGTGCACACTTCATCTTATCTGAATTGTGGGAAATTGGATAAAAGTGAGGTTTCTGTTATTCCTGTTCATAGCTCAGAGATGGAAGTTGTCAAAATTAGCTGCTAAAAATATGAGCTGACCTTCCCAGGTGCTTTATGAATCGCTACGGGATAACATTTCTGTTCTGACGGAGTAAAGACGCGTGTGCCAACCTCCTCCCAGTGGATTAAGCACTCAGATGTGTAAAATGACACACATGCAAAAAATTCTGTTGGATTCCAGACTGAAATGTAGCCACAGAAGAGCTGGAACCCTGCAACCGTTGAACAGCTCACTGTTAACACTTGGCACAAGCACTGTAGGCAGGACTGCATCCTATGGGATTGAAGCAACATGGGGACCACATCACCTCCAGAGAGTCCAGTGGTGTTCTGTGCGTGGAACTGAAAGCTTCTGCCTAAGGATTGAGGTATTTGCCTGCTTGGCAGGATTGTTCCTATGGAGATTTCTTTTTTATTCCCCTTTTTTGCTGCTGCACTCCTGATTTAGATGCGTGTCTTTCATAAGTTATCTCAAAATATTCATTCTTTTGATTGTGTGTTGATGCCTCCCCCAACCTTCCAGGGCTTGGATGGGATTTTGCTTCTTTGCTGCTGTGAGGGTGGCCAGATCACTTAGCCAAATCTCGATGTTGTGGCATCCTTGAGCCAGGTCACAGGACTGCAACAAAAGGTTTTTCCAGAAATCCCAAATAAAATTATGGAAATCTCAGTATGGCGTTGTGGCCAGCTGAGCAGAGGCCAGAGTAAGGCCTGGGCTTTGTTCCTATGATGGCAATAACACAAACCCACAATCCTGTACCCATGTCTGCAGCTTTCGTTGTGTTTTGGGCAGAAGGGGAAGCCTGGTTTTGTCTTTTGCTGTCATTCTCTGCCTTGAGAGGTGAGTGCAGAAAGGGGCTGTTACAGTTCAGAGGTTTTTTTGTGCCTTAGACATTGCTTTGCATTTAGGTTAAAAATCAGAAAGTGAGAGAAAAGTCAAGTAAGAAGTGGAATCACAAGCCTGTGAGGTGCCTTGATCATGGGGGAGGTCATTCCCCAATATTTCCAGTGCAAGAAAGGGCCATTTTGGGAAGAGGTGCTTTTTTACCCTCTCTGTAGAGTTTACTTGGGGCAGGGAATCATTGTCCTTCTGGTCAGACTTCATCCCAAAGGCCCCAGGCTCCCAGGCTGACAGATCCTGCACCAAAGTTGTTGAGGACCTTGAAGGGGAATGTGAAGCCCCTGAAATGTCTTGAACTAAAAGCCAGTGGGACTCTTGTCCATGGAATTGCTGTTGCAGGCCTAGTGCAGTTCCCAGAACAGTTGGGAAGAAAAGATGCAAAAATCCCTCACCTGAGGAGCTGAGCTGGTGCTGAGCAAAGAACTTTACTAAAATCCAAAAAACTAAAACCAACTGGGAAGCAGCCATCCTGCTACTGCTGCCTACTCTGCTGATGAGCTGGAAGCCAGATCAGCTTCCAGGAGAGAGGTTTGGGAAGAAGGCAGTGAACTTCCAGCAGTGCCAGTCTTCATCCTGCCTACGCTGGGCCGACCAGGCAGCAGCTTGGACTCTTGGGAGCACTCTCTCAGCTCTGTTTTCTCCTGGCAGGGGTGGCCGGCCCTGCAAATTAGGGTTGCTAACACTTCCTATTGCCTTGACCTGGCTGCAGGCAGGGATGCAGTGGGGTCGTTCCCTGCTCTTTTAGCGGTCACAGCCCTCCAATTTGTTACTGTCAGATGAAAAAGCCTCCCCTGGCTGGTGCCTGTTCCTTAACACAGGTGCAGTTGTACTTCCCCTGCAAGCTGTTGTCACCTGGAGAGCTGACTGTTTGATCACCATGGAAAAATCTTGCCACTGAAATGAGGACTTAGAGCTTATTTTTAATGGGTTCTGGGAGCTGCTCCTTGCAGTGATGGAAGATTTGGCTGAGTGAGTGGCATCCTGTCATTTTTTTTTTTACCCCTTTCTTTTTCTCCTGACAGTCTGGGAAATCGTGCTGCTCCTGTGTGATGTGCCCTTGGAGAAGGGCATTCAGCATCCTGCATCTGTCACACAAATACCATCTTCCCTCCCCGTGCTGCGGAGCCGCAGCTCCTTCCCTGCTGCGTTTCCTTAATCAGCACCTATGGCAAAGCAGCAGGCACCGAGCCACGGATCAAACGTGGCACTCGCTGTGAGAGCCGGCAACTGCTTAAAGAGCACTTAGGTCTGCTAATGCCGAGTGTTTAAAGCAGCTTTCCAGGCAGCACCGTGCCAGGTGCTGGAGACTCAGGGATTCCTCTGGCCCTTAAGCTCTGCAGCTCAAGGCTGAGGGGGATTTCCTGTGCTGGGGCTGCTGAGCTGTTGCCTCTTTGAATAGCTGACTTTGTTTTGAATCGCAGAGTGATTTGGCTTGGAAGGGACCTTAAAGATCATCCAGTTCTAATCTAGGGACACTTCCCATTAGCCCAGGTCACTCCAAGCCTCATCCAGCCTGGCCTTTTGCTTTGTTTTGTTTCCCCAGATCAATTAACTGAACTCGCCTTTACAAAAAGTGTTTTCTTTTTAAAATCAGTGGAATTCTTGCCTCCTCTAATTGTGGTAAGGATTTTTTCAGGGCGTGAAATGCCAGTGGTTTTATTTAGGTTCTTACAGGGCGTTATATGGACAAGAGTGGCTGATTTCTGCAAGTTCTGCCAAATCCAGGAGGGTGCAGAGGGTTGAGATGGGGAAGATACCACAGAGAGGCATCCTTGTGGAAAACAAAGAGCAGGAGTGTGAGTCAGAGGATGACAGATATCCCTTTCATGCTTGCAGCAACAGTTGCATCTTCTCTGTGTACTGTTCGACAGGTAAAGGTCTTTGAGGGAGTAACTCTGTGTTTTTCTCTGCACTGGGCCAGTAAATAACAGCAAAGAACTGTTCATCCCTGCCTAGCCTGAACTATTTGTGTTCTTATCTTAATTGCTTCATTCTCACAACCCCCACTCAATCTTCTCAGAAAATCAGAGCCTTGAACTTCATTCCAGGATCTTGAGGAAATATCACATCTCCCTGCCATTTCCCAGCCTCTCTCATCTACAAGAACAAACCCTATCTCTCCCCGCTTGATGTACTCCGAATTTCCTCGGGGATTATCTAAACAGAGCCCACGTGATCCATCCCTCTCAACCCCTCTACAAATGGGAAGGCATAAATCACGGGGCCCTACAAATAAACACAACTGGCAAGATGTTATTTTTCCCTGTCTGAAGTACCACCAGTTCTTTCATCTGCCGCCTCCTGGAAACGTGTCTGTTCAGAGAAAGTACAACCCTTCCCATGTACACACGGTGTTTTTGTGCCGCTTCTCCTTGCAAGCTGTAATGGGAACCCTGCACCAGAAACACTCAAAGAAATGCAGCCAAGTGAATACCTCTTACTGTTTTCGCTCCTCTTCGGCTTGGCTCTGAGAGCTGAAAGCATTCCTGTTTGTGAGGAAAGGAATGGTTGGCTAAGAAAGGGAAAATCCTGACCGTGAAATCCCGCTGCAGCTTAATTTTCAGACTTGTGACTTTCGTGTTATAGTTGGGGGGGTGCTGGGCATCATTAATTCTGAAAATATTCTTTGTAAGCTGAAGAAAGGGTAAGTTCTTGCTGTAACGAAAACAACTCGGAGCTGAACACTCAAAAATGCTACAAAAACTGGAGATGTTTTTACAGTTAAGCCTCGTCTGGAGTTCATTTAAAATAATCATGTTTACATGGAGGTGAATTAGTGAGCTGAGCTCTGCCAGTGCCTCACCATAGTAAGAAATACCCAGCCAAGAATTATAACCCTGGTAATTCAGTCCCTGCCTGCTGCACCCCCAGCTATGTGCAAGAACCCAGAGGCAGAAAGGCCAGTCTTGGAGGGGTTATTGGCAGCCAAAATCACTTTAATCAGTGATGAACACTGTAGAAATATTTCTGCAGGAGTAAGTACTGGATCCATGCTTTGCCTTTCAGTGCAAAATAACTGTTTTTCTGTATGTAACAGATAAGGCCAGACAGGGTTCCTGTTGCTGTGACTCTGCTGAGGGTGGGATTCCGTTTGGTGGGCAGGGAAGGTCTCCACATCTCTGCTATCCCTCTGCTTTTTGGAACAAGCTCTCTAGGTTGTGAGTCGCCTCCTCCTTTGGCATAAGGTGGGTCATTCCCTTCATTCCCCACATCCTGCGATGGTTGGGATCAGGGCTGGTAGAGATGAGCCTACCCCAAGACTCATTTTCCACTAGGACCTTTGTCCTGAGAGCCTCTCAGTGAGCAAACCTCACCTTCCAACCTTTCTTTGAGGAGTGTTGGCTGCTAAACCTGTATTTGGAATTTGCAGTGGCCCAGATGGGTCCATGCAAACATTTGACTGCTCCACTCTTGTCCTTAGTTCAGCTACTTCTTGCTTGAGAGTAAAATACGCTTACGAATTTAATTTTGCACCTGATACGTATTTTTAATACCTAGGAATGGCTCTGGCATGTCTGTACTGTGAGCCTGAGAAAGCATTTCTCTCCCTAAAACTGTGAGTGGCAGGATGACTTCCCAGCAAAGGTCTGTGAGCAATTGCAGAGAGCAAAAGCTTTTTAGTTTTCCTTTGATGATCAAAAATGCAGTTGCCTTGAGTGTCAGCTGATATGAGAAGGAGCTTTATTTCAGGCGGCCTCTGCTGTTTTCAGTTAATTGAAGCTCGTGGTTGTTGCAAGCCCTCTCCTGACCCTCGGCTCGTCTCCTATCTCCGTCTGCCGCTATTGAGCTGTCACCGGAGATGCTCTTCCTGCCTGGGCTCTCAGCCTGCTCCTGGAGATGCTGTTCCTGCTCAGCCTGGCCCTGGCAGCCTGGGCCTGTCCTTGCCAGGCTGTGTGTCAGCAGGGACACGTGGCCTGGCAGCTGCTCCATGCTGGAAACTCAGTTGTTGTCGTCTTCCGTGTTACCGCACCCTGTGCTGGCCAGGAAATGTCAGCCATGGGGCTGCCAGCTCAGGCTTGGCTCATCCACCCTCATCCTTCTGAAGGGAAAGGTAGACGTAGGGAATCACAGAATGATCTGGGTTGGAAGGGACCTTCAAGACCATCTCATTCCAACCCTCTGCCATGGGCAGGCACACCTTCCACTTGAGCAGGTTGCTCGAAGAGAAAAAAAAAGGAGTTGACAAGGAGCAGGTTACAAAGGTACACGAGGTTACAAATGGCACTGGAAGATGCCAAGGAGGGGGGTGTGTTGGTGGCAGATGGGCTCTGTGCTGGGTGCTCACTCCTTTGGGTCGGGGTCTATATGACCATGAGATCTCTTTCTCCAAGTGGAACTAAGCTGGGGGAATCTCGATGAGATCAAAGGGAGATCATTTCATTATAGCGGCCTGGAAGTTCCTTTTTGGTGGGTATTATTGCTGCTTAATGTTAGGGATCAAATTCTTCCCTGATACAGATCTGCCTGCGGCTTCTTTGGATTTGATGGCACCAGAGCCATTTACTGCATCTTGTGATTCACTGGGTCTGTGCCTGGATGGTTCCCAAGCCATTGTCTGCAGACAACTGGAATCACAGCCATGGGCCCGTGGTGCTCTGTTGGGTGTTTGCAATCCAGAGCGTCTGCCCAGAGAAGCTGTGGCTGCCCCATTCCTGGCAGTGTCCAAGGCCAGGCTGGACGGGGCTTGGAGCAGCCTGGGACAGTGGGAGGTGTCCCTGCCCATGGCAGGGGGTGGCAGTGGATGAGCTTTAAGGTCTCTTCCAACTCAGTCCATTCTAGGATTCTATGATTCCATGATTCCATTAAGGATTATTAATTAGACTGCCTCGTATTGCACAGTAAATTGGGTGTGTTGACAGCAGCCTGTGGTCCAAAAGCTACAGATGCCACTGCTCTAACACTCCTCACTAACCCATTAGCTTCTAATTTGTGTAAATAAAAATTCTCCTTCCTTCTTTTTTTCATTTTTCTTCTTTTCTTTTCTTTTCTTTTCTTTTCTTTTCTTTTCTTTTCTTTTCTTTTCTTTTCTTTTCTTTTCTTTTCTTTTCTTTTCTTTTCTTTTCTTTTCTTTTCTTTTCTTTTCTTTTCTTTTCTTTTCTTTTCTTTTCTTTTCTTTTCTTTTCTTTTCTTTTCTTTTCTTTTCTTTTCTTTTCTTTTCTTTTCTTTTCTTTTCTTTTCTTTTCTTTTCTTTTCTTTTCTTTTCTTTTCTTTTCTTTTCTTTTCTTTTCTTTTCTTTTCTTTTCTTTTCTTTTCTTTTCTTTTCTTTTCTTTTCTTTTCTTTTCTTTTCTTTTCTTTTCTTTTCTTTTCTTTTCTTTTCTTTTCTTTTCTTTTCTTTTCTTTTNCTTGGTCACTTGTGGGGCTGGGAGAGCTCTTTGCCAGCTGCTCTTCCCAGAGATCTTTTTCTCCAGATAACAAATCTTGGGACCAGCAGCTGAACCATGACACACTGCCATTTTAATGAGCTGTAAATTTAGAGCATCTTGGCAGATTTGAAAAAAGTATAAATCATAGGTTACTTCTGATTTTTTTAAACACTTTTTTATTTCAAAAGTGAACAAGTAGCCAAGAATTAGGTTTCTTTCAGCAGTGACAGGCTAATTGTTTCAAAATGGGGCTGTGAAATATGTGGAGTGCTGCAATGCGGGATCAGCTGGAACATCTGTTCCTGAAAAACGCCATGTAGGAACATCGCTTCTAAACAGAGATAAGCCAGTTCGAACAGGATATGAGGGAACCTCGCAAAGCTGAGAAAATTGCTGTCATGACAGCTGTAAAACCAAAAACCTCTTGGAAATGCAGCCTGGGAATGCTGCTCCTAAACAGAAGCAGAGAAGAACCGATCGGGGTTTCCAGGCAGGGCACAGGGATCTCTTGCAAAGCCTTTAAGAAGTTCCTTGCTCATTCCTCTCTGCAAGAACATTTTGTAAGCTCTGAGATGGCTTGGAAAGGCAGTGCTCACAAGAAGAAATTAGCTTGGAATTCATGTGGTTTCCGGCAAATGCGAGACAGTTGTCAAGGACTGGAATTTTCCTGCACTCTGGCCACTATTAGAAACATGGCACAAACTTGGATGGATGCAGGATAGACATTGTGTTTCATCTGTAATATTTACAGCTATTTCTGCATCTGGCTAGATGTCTTTGTTAGGGAATAGACCATCTTGGACTGGTTTTGTTTTCCAAAAGGTGTTTGATGTAGTGGGAATTGAACTGTGATAATTAACGTTCATGTGGCAAATGAAACATCAGGATGTTAGGATAAAGGTTTTGAATATTAGAAAAAGATTTGGATTTGGATATGAGGAAGAGATTTGTCACTCAGAGGGTGGTTGAGCACTGGAACAGACTCCTCAGGGCAGTGGTCACAGCACCAAGCCTGGCAGAGCTCAAGGCACATTTGGACAATGCTCTCAGGCACAGGGTGGGACTCCTGGGGCTGTCCTGTGCAGGGCCAGGAGTTGGACTTGATCATCCCTGTGGGTCCCTTCCAGCTCAGGATATTCTGTGACTCTATGATCTGAAGCAAACAGTGCTTGGATATTGGATAGTTTAGGCTTAGGGTAAAGGTAACAAATACCTTTGTCACGCAAACCAAGCACCTGATCAAATGTTGGTTTTCCATGACTTTGTCCCTGGGAGTATTTGGATTGTTTGGGTGGCTGCTGCTGCTGGTAAAACTGACACCAAATGGAAAATTTATCAACACCAAATGGAAAATTTAAGTGTGCAAATGTTTCGAGTAACGTGAAAGAAGCTCTGAAAGGAGCAGGGCTGGGGACAAGCTTAGAAACATGGAAATATTTTGGGTTACTGTGCCCAAGCTTCAGTTTCACAGTATATTTAAAATACATCCCTACATCTAAATATAAGAATACTTGTACCAGCTTCAATGAGCCCCTTCTCTCGGGTAAATTTAGGCATAGGCTCAGTGGATGAGAAAGGAGAAGGATTTTTGGCTCCTCAGAGCCCAAATAGTGACAACTCTGAGTAAATCCTGGTTGAGTACATAAAGCAGATGAGTGCAAAAACCAATGTGATAAATGCTCTACCGGTTCTTAAATCTCGCTGATCTTTAATCAGATAACTTTTCCTCCTTCAGACAAACTGGTGGGTGTAGGATTTCAGCCCTCAGACTGTGTGCTGATGTGTGTGGATGCATTACATGCTGTGCCTCCGGGCAGCCAGCCGCATGAAGAAATTAGGAATCTGAGTTTTTCAGTAAGAAATAGACAGTTTTTAATCTCTCTTTTGTTAAATTTATTCTTTGACAGCCAGCTTTCTCACTCAGCCAGGAAATGCTGCTTTAGAGGTGCTGTTGCTGCCAAGCCACCTTACACGCAGGTTCCTGATGCTTGTAGTGGAGATTAAACAAAATAATTTCTCCTGCTGCTCCCTGTCCTCTGTTCCTGTCCCTACTGAGAGATTTGTTCCAAATGGCAGTGGGTGGGAGTGCTCTGTTTCCCTGTGCATCCCTCACGAGTGATGTCCAAAGGATGAACGGGACAAAACCCCACCACCCTCTGCTCCAGCTGAGCTGAGAAATGGCTGCAAAAGACCTTCTGCTCCTGTCTCCCTGCCAACATCACCTGGTCCTTCCCTGCATCCTTCAGGCCTCACCATAGGTAGCAGGAAATGACTGGAAATCCCTGAGTTCATGCTTCGTCAGAGGATGGAGCAAACCTTCAATCTACAGCTCCCAGGTAACAAGTGACAGGACCAGAGGAAACAACCTCAAGTTGCACCTGAGGAAGTTTGGATATTGGGCGAAATTTCTTCACGGAATGGCTTGTCAAGCATTGGAACAGGCTGCCCAGGAATGTGGGGGAATCACCATCCCTGGAGGGATTTAAAAGGCATGTAGATGTGGCACTTGGGGACATGGTTTAGTGGTGGGTTTGGCTCTTGCAAGGCCATGGTGAGGAGCCCAGCTCAGCCCATTTGACTGCTGCTCTGCTGTGCTGGTGCTCCCTGGATGATTCACCCAGCCTTGGGATGCTCAGACTTCACACTGGCTCAGGGTTTGTGCTTCTGCATCCCCGCAGGTGGGACTGGGCTGCTCTGTCCTCTGTGGACTGGGGCTGCAGTTCACTGCTGCGGCACCACCTCCTTTAAATCCCAAATATCCCTATTTTTGAGGGTGACGAGCGTACAAACAGCAGCATCAGGAGGAGTTTCAAAGCCTGTTCTTCAGCACTGAAGTCACCAGTGTTACATTTGCTCTTACTGATGAGGGCTGGCTGCAATGCCAAAATGTCTGCATGAACTAAAATAGCAGAGCCTGTTCCTGGTGCCTTCTGTTTGTAACGAGGATTTCAGAAAGCCATGGGTCCTGCAGCCAAAAAGCAGTGACAGTGATACAGGAACTTTGTGTAAGAGCTGATTTAAATGTTTTTTTTTTTTGTTACAGGTTAATAAAGGCAAAACAGCACTGCTGCTTGGGGCATCAGACATTGACTTCTCTGTGTAGGAGCTCAGGAGCTCAACTAAAATCCCAGTTTGGAAGACATCTCTCATCAGGGGTGAGTGCCATTGCCACAAATGCTGTGTTTGTACTTTCATGTGTGTCTTTTCCAGGATGTTGTGGTGCTCCCTGTGCTCTCTGCCATTCAAGGACCTTCCAAGCACCACAGCAGTGTGGGTGCTGTAACTTTTGTGTGGGGTTACTCCTCACGCCGCGAGGAGATAAGATCAGCCTTGATTCCAGCCTACTTTCTTAAGTGCTGGTCCTGACCCAGGCAGCCCATGGCTCTCACTAACTGGCCAGGCCTGGCACTGCTCACCTATCTCCACTGACCCACTCACGTGTCCAGCTGAGCTCCTTTGGCTGCTCTGGCTACTCCATTGATCCCCAAATTAATCTGCCCACAGACTCCTCTTTCAGCCACTTTGCAGCTCCTCGGCAGCTTTGCCTGGAGCAGGAGCGTATTTTTCATCTCTCAGCTGAGTTTACACGAGGTGAATTCACAGAGCTGCCAACGCCGGCCAGCTTCCCAGGCTGCAGCAGAGACATTCCTGCCTCTGAGTGAAAACCCAAGGCTGAATTGGATTTCTCTTGTTTCACTAATTGGCTCAGCGCTGTGGTTGGTATTTATGGCTTTTGTGCTGCTCCTTGATTTCTCGGTCTGTCTGTTTTGTTATGCTGCTCCTACGAAACACGGGAATATCATGCTCTCTTTGGGATATGCCAACAACTTGGGAAGTGGGTGAGTGTAGCCAAACAGATTTTCCACCTTCAGGAGCAGGGAAACAGCTGAACTGTTTGCCTGCCTTTTGTTTAGCATGGGAGCCGCTGCGTAGATCGTATTTACTCTCCAGAGGGAGCCAGTAAGGAAAGACCTCTACCTCCATCATCTGTAGATCCAGGCACTTTGCTTGGTTCACAAGGGGGCATGGCCTTAAGCTGAAGCAGGGCAGATTTAGATGAGATTTTAGGAAGAAATTCCTGGCTGTGAGGGTGGTGAGGCCCTGGCACAGGTTGCCCAGAGAAGCTGTGGCTGCCCCATCCCTGGAAGTGTTCAAGGTCAGGTTGGACAGGGCTTGGAGCAGCCTGGGATGGTGGAAGGTGTCCCTGCCCATGGCAGAGGGTGGGAACTGGATGGTCTTAAGGTCCCTTCCAGCCCAACCCATCCTGCGATTCCGTGAATCTCCTCCCGAGTTTGTTTTCAAATCCAGACTAGGCAGGAGCACAGCCGAGTACTGGGGGTCTCATCCTACTGTAGAATTACTTCCTTTCAGAACTATTATCTTCCCTATTTTGGAGGACCCCTGCTCCTCCAGAAGAAATGTTTTTAAGTGGTTATGAGGCCATGAAAAGAGAAAATCCAAACGCTGAGAGAAATTTTGCAGACCCCTCAATGACACATCTGTGAGCAGCAATGGAAAAATGCACCTGGGCTGCTCTCCTGGAATTTTTACCAGGGGTTGACTCCTGGCAAAGTCTGTCTTCACCCAGGCTGGTATCAGTGGCAGAGCAGCTCTGCCATGGAGGTCCCTGAACCCCCAGAGATGCAAAATGGAAACAATCAATTTCTCTTGTTTTTCATTGCAATTCTTCAATTTACTCTTGGCCAACACAGCTGGAAAGAGAGAGGGGAAGTGTTGGGGGTGTGACTGGAGGTGATGGTACCACTGATGGTGTTCCTGCATCTGTTGCTAATTTGAGCCCTTTGGAACCATCCCTGAATGGAAGTCAACCTGCAGCAGGTCCTTTACAGGGAGGATGGTGGGGGTTTTGGGTGGGTGAAGGCAAGAGTGATGAAACTGAGCTGCCTCTTCAGGCATTTCCCCCATGATCAGCTTCCCTGAGTTCATCAGGAGAGCACCAGAGCCCTCTGGATTCCTTCCCATGGCTTAAAGTGAGGCCTTTTCCCCAAGGAGCTGCTGTAAAAAATGGAAAAAAAAAAAACAAACCCAGCGGCCTCTTTATAACTTTTTATGCAGCCGCATTCTAATTAAGAAACAAAACTCATCATAAATTACTTTCCGAGGGACCTACTCCAAGTGAGGATTGAGGGCATTTGCCATGCGGCAGCAGAAACATTTAACAATGTGTTTTTAGAGTGCAGCAATTCCAGCACATGGGAATAGGCTATTCCAGCTCAGGGGATTTGACTATTCCCCATTCAGGGGCCCTGAACAGTGCTTTGCTGAGGACAAAAATGTCTTAAGCAAGTACAAAAATCCCCTTTAGCTCGAGGATTCAGTGCTGTGCCATGCTGTGAAACTGAAGCATCAGCAGGGAAAGTTGCTACCTTGATGCTCTGGGGGCAGATGTCGGCACTTCTGAGACCCAGGCATCCCGAGGGATTTAGGATTAGTGTAGAGCCATTGCCCCTTGTCCTATCATTACACGCCCTTGTATCCCCCCCTGCCTCTTTTTTCTTTTTTTTTTTTT
>VZRN01003298.1:1472573-1494602 GCA_013397935.1 Dasyornis broadbenti
TTTTTTAAGCAGAAACGCTTCTACTGCAAGCAAAACACAAGTTTTGAATAAAAAATTTAGTTTAAATTCCTGGTGAAGGGGCTCTGAGCTGACAGCCAGGGCTGGGGGGGTGACACCTCTCCTTGTCCCACGTCAGGACTGAACACCCCAGCAGCCTCACAGCCCCTCTGCCAGCTGCGAGCCCTCACACCCCTCAAAACCCCTCCTAGCCCAGCTCTGAGAGCAGGCACACCACACCACAGGGCAAGGCAAGGCAGGGAAACAGCCCCTGAGAAAAAGAAAATTACCAAAGCACTTTTTTCTAACCCTGCAGGGAGCAGGGGCTGTTTTGAAGCACTTGGGAGCCTTTCTCTGTGGCCTCAAGCCTGTCCAGAGGATGCTTCCCAGCTCTCCAGGCTTTTTTCAGTCGGTTGCACCAAAACTTACCATCCAATATTCCATCCTGAAACAGGGAGGGCTTCATCCCATCTTCCCAGGACAGTGAGGGAGCAGTGAGGGGGCAGCCAGAGGAGACAGGCTCTCCCTGTTAGCCAGAGGTGCGATTTATGGGAAGACTTGTGGGAGGGAAGAGAGAGAGGGTTTTGGGGCTCAAGAAAAATCTGGCAACTGGTTTTTTTCCATCCCTGGCTCCCTCTCCGGTGATGCTGCTTCATGGGCAGCACCATCAAATTCATCACCTCCTGCCCCAGCCATGCAGAGGCTTTCAGGAGGTTCCTGGGCACTGGAGAATTGCAAAGGGCTGCAGGAAAAAAAAAATGGCAGCCGGAAGGGGCAGGAGCTCAGCCAGGCACAGAGACAGGTGGGGAAACAGGAGAAAGACAAAGAGAAAAGCAACTTGTGCCCCAAAAACTACAGCTGCAGATCAGTCCTTCTATTTTCACCTTGATTTCCTGAGACGACTTCAGTATCCTTGTCCCTTTTCTCAGCAGAGTCCTCCTCATTTTCCCCTCCTGGGGAAGGATGGGACTGTCCCTGTCAGCAGCTGCAGACAGACTGATTGCAATGTGTCATACACATGCATATGGATAGGTGTATTTATATGCATTTCTATATATAGGTGCTGCCCTGAGACTCTCTAAGACTACCCAAGGGCACAGTCCCACATCACCACCCCCACCTCAAACTTCTCCCTCCCTTACCCCAAACTGGAAGCCATTTCAAAGTCAGGCTGAAAGTCTTCAATTTCTCTGCTGCCTTGGAAAACTTCCCTGCTGTTGGAAGCAGCATCTCCATTGTGGCACAGCAGTCCTGGCACCCACAGGCTCTGCTCACCCCAACCCAGATCCTGGTACAAGCATTTTATAGTGCTTGTACACTATAAATTACAGCGTGATAACCCATTTATAAACAGAGTTTGGGAAGAACCCTGGCCTGGAGCAGTGGAGTTGCAACATTACCTTATGAACAGCAGAAAAACTGAAGCCCTGCAGCTCTGTTCTGGGAATGAGGAAGTTCTGCCATGGATCTGGATGTGTGAATTACGATAAGAAAATGTTTTGAGTGCTGCATCCAGCTCTGGAGCCCCAAACATAAGAAGGACATGGATCTGATGGAGCAAAGATGCTGCAAGGGCTGAAACACCTCTGCTTTGGAGACAGCCTGAGAGACTTGGGGTTGTTAAGCGTGGAGAAGAGAAGGCTCTAAAGGGGCTCCATGAGAGCTGGAGAGGGACTTTGGACAAGGGTCTGGAGTGACTGGACAAGGAGAAATTACTTTAAACTCAAAGAAAGTAGGTTTAGATTAGACACTAGGGAGAAATTCTTGACTGTGAGGGTGGGGAGGCTCTGGCACAGATTACCCACAGAAGCTGTGGCTGCCCCATCCCTGGAAGTGTTCCAGACCAGGATGGATGGAGCTTGGAGCAGCCTGGGATCGTTGAAGGTGTCCCTACCCATGGCAGGGGGTTGGAACTCGATGGTCTCTAAGGTCCCCTCCAACCCCAACCATCTGTGATTCCATGATTCTCCTGCTGATTTTGTTTTCAAATCGGAACCAGGAAGGATCACAGCCAAGTTACAAGAGGTCTCATCCTACCATAGAATTAATTTTCTTTCATAACTATTATCTTCCCTTTTTCTTTTAGGTGCTTTCTCCCCTGTGCTACTGGCTCACCCTGTCCATAAGACCGACGCCACATTTTCCTTCTGGCCACCCAAATTTAATTTGGGGCTCAGAGGGAACATTACCAACACCAGTGCATGGGACACCTGTGCCATTTGGTTTATCCCAGTGTGGTGGGAAATGCCTCATGTGCTGCCAGGTTTCAGGGTGCCCCCATCAGATCTATTATTAAAGATACTCCTGCCACTGACCTCATTAAAAAATACTTTCCTCAGCTCCTTCTGGCCTGGCCCTGCCTCTTTTAAAATTGAACCTTTTAATTTGAATGAATCTTTAATTTGATTTTGTGCTCTCCCCGTAAAGAGCTATTCCCCAGGATCCTTAGGATGAGGAGTAATTTGATAAAGTTTAAAGTGGAAGTGAAGCCATGGAATTGATCTAATTTTGCTGATGCGGCTGCAGGATTTTATTGCCTGCCTGTAGAAGAGCTGGGTAATCATAAAAGGGAGAGGGAGTGGGAAGTCCTGGGGTTGCTTGGTCTGAACTCTCCAATGGGTTTAGCACATGGAGCAGTGAAGGGAAGGGCTCGCTCCTGGGTTGGTTTCCTGGTTTTCTCGGGGAGATGCTCAGTTTTCAGCTGTACATTTTTTGTGCTCAAGCTCTCCGTGCAACAGGATACTGGGAGGAATGGGGAGCAAGGGGAGAATATTTAGCAACAAAAATTAATCCATGGGGACTTTTTGGAGGGGGGTTCTGATCCTACTTCTGTGAAGTAAATGCTCACAGGGCTTGAGCCTTTTGCCTGCAGAGGGAACAAAAGGAGCTGGGGAGCAGAGCCAGGCTGGAGTGTGGCAAGTGGCTCTGGGTTTGTGAGCTTTTGGTTTTGACTCCAGGTTCGATCTCCAGCTGGTGAGCGCTGGATAATCCGCACGGCCGCAGTGCCGCTGCAGAGAAACGCACACAGCTGCAAACCTGATCCGGGCAGAGCACCTCTGATCCCGGGAAACCATCAACATGTGCCGTGGTGTGGGTGATAGGGACGAAATCCCTTTCCTGCCCAGACCGCAGCGCCTTCCTGCAAACCCTTTCTTGTCTGACAGCGGAGATGGAGGAGGTGGTTATGGCTGCTAAACGGGAAATCCTGTGGGTTCCCTTCCTTCCCCTCGCAGGGCTCTCCTGGATGTCTCCTTAACCACAATACCATGTTTGTCAAACCAACACACAGAAAAGCACCTTCCCATTTTCTCATCAGCTCTGGGCAAACCCTGCCCCTGCAGATGGATGGCACTGGCTTCATTCCTGATTTACACCACTGGAGGTGAGGTCTGGGCCCCGACCATATTCACCCCAAGCATTTTCATACCCAAATGTCAAAAGTCAGTTCAGTGTCAGCCACCCCCAGATGACTTAGTGCCTCTGCAGCACCCCTGCCCCTCTCCAGTTCCCAAAATGCTGAAAGCTTTCCTTAAAATCTTCTCCACAGGGTGTTTTTCCCCAGAAGCCCTGCTCTGTGTGTGTGTCCCTCTAAACAGCTCCTGGGCCAACCAGTGCTGCCTTTAATGCCCTGCCACTATTGCTCCATCCCTCTCAGGCCAGATCCTGCTCTCTCCCTGCTCCCTCCCTGCCAGGTGCTGCAATTGGATTTGTGGGAGCAATTCCTCCTCTGGGAACAGCCCAGCTCAGCTCCCCCCAGGCTGGCTCAGCTGGGATCCAGGGATTGCTGCAGGTTGGCTGTGACACCATGGGTTGCTCTGGGGGGCTCTGGCTCCTGGCAGAGCTGCTGTCACCTGGCCCATGTCCCCAGTTGCTGCTGCAAGATCTGCACCACAGGAGCTCATGGCTCCCATCCTGTGGGCAATCGCCCTGCTGGGCTCTAGGCTTCATGTTTCTTCCCATTCAGGTGCTAAACCACCCTGAAAACTCCCTTTAACTGGCACCAGAGCATACTGAGGGCAGGGAAAAACCACCATAACCAGCCTCAAGCTAGAGAGCTGGGAAAGGGGATGGACTTCCAGGAGGAGGCTGTGACTATTCCCCATAGGGATGCTCTCCAAACCAGCCCCTTGGCTCCAGAAAAGCTCCCAGGCACTCCCTGCATCCTCATGCTCCTCGAGGAGAGCTGAGACCAAGCTGCCAGGTTTTGCCTTCACTTTCCACAGACAATTCTCAGCTGCCCAAGCTCCCCTGCTTGCCAGGACTAGCAGCATTGGCACCTCACTGGGAATGCCATAGTGGGATTGCTCCCGAGGGACATGGATCATGCCGCTCTGTGAGCCTTAAGCTAGCCCTAAGCCTCAGGCCTGGCTTCCTGCATGAATCCTGTGTAAACTCTCATCTGCTGAAGAGTTCATTTCCCATCCAGGGTGAGTGGACAGCACAGTGGGAAAAAATGCAGCTCTTGTGCTGCCCAATCCAAGTCTCCATCTGTGTTTAAGAGCTTGGCTACTAAAAGCAGGGCTGCTGAAACCTGGTTAACCCATGCCTGGCAGCCAAAATGTGCACGTGGTTGTGGCTGCCCTGGCGCTGGGGGTGGGAAGACAGAGGTGCTCTGGCCTCCTTTATTTTTAGGTGCCATCAATACAGATAAAATCAGACTTTGCTGCTGATTTAGATGAAATTTGACCAGCAACACCATTCCTGGCCTAATTTTATACCTTTTTGTCTCTCCTCCTGTATTCCTGCCCTTAAAATGTTTTATGGATTATGCAGCTCCTGCCAAAGGATTTGAGTTTGAAACCTTACTGTATGTTGGCCTGTAAAGATGTTGAATGAACAATTTAAAACTCTGAGTCATTAAAACTGTCCGGGAGAACCTAATGAATGTTATTTACTGTGCTTCCCAGCTCAGCAAAAATCCAGCTCTTTCTTCTCCTGCTTTCTATACTTTTCTTTTAGAAACAGCAGCCAAAGTTGTCTGGAAAGCATTCCTTGCTGGAGACAAACTGGATCAGTAAGTGGAAATGTCAGTTTTTTAAGAATCTCTGCCACTGCTTTGAAGTAACTTCATTTTTTTGTTTGATTGTTTTAACTCAAAAGCTTTATCTTCTAGGCTATCTCTTTAAAAAAGGGAAATTTAGGGGCTGCAGCTACCTTTTAAAGGAAAAAAAAAGGAAAAAATAGCTGCCAAATGCTGATCTTTTGATGATAGTCTCTTCAGAAGGCTGCCTAGGTGGGCTGGGCAGCACTGCTGAGCTGAGTGCAGCTACTCTCCCTTCCTGTGATCCTGGAGAGGTCAGAATAGGACCCCCCATCCTCTTTAATTTCTGTTTGTGTTGCCGAGCTTAGCCTTGGAAATGGAAATCTGACTTGAAAAGAAACTCCTTGCGATTAGAGGCTGTGAAAAAAAAAATAATCTAATGAGCTGCTGCTTTTAATTCCACATCTGAAAGGCAATCTATTACTGTCTTTTATCACTCCTGTCTCCTATTAGGGAAGCAATCTCATGCTGGGACTCTTTCAACACCCAGGCAGTTAATATACATTATAATTATTGCCTAATGTATGAATAGCCTGGTGTGCCCAAGTTCCCTGTTCATTTTTGCTCAGCTCCTGGAAAAGCCCGTGCAGTACCTAGGCAGGGCTGGAGAAGGGATCTTATGAGATTGATAAAGGTTTGATTTTAAATTATTTATTTTTTGCATCATGCTGTCATCCTGGAGGCTCTGTTTGAGAACAAATGCAGAGTACTCATGCAGGAATAGACAATTCCTGTCCCAGAGGGGTTACAGAGGGATGGGTAGAGGAGGGAAAGGAAGGAGAGAAATCTCAAGAGATCAGCAGGGAATGGTCTGCCAGAAGTGAGCTCAGGAGGTCTGGGTGGACTTCCCAATGCTGTTAAAAATCATAAAGAAATAAAAGAATTGATGAAATTTTTAAGAGGGAATAATTCCCAATGTTTCATTTTAAATATTTTTTGTCCCTGCTTTGCAAATCTCAAATTTCAGGTTATTTTAGCCAGTTTTAAAGCCAAAAGCAGAAGCAAAAAGGCCACAGTTTTTGAGGCAGCATGCTCTGCATGCAGCCTGTCACAGCAAAACCTCCCTGCCCACGCTCCCCCAGGGGCCTGACTGCAGCCTGGGTCCCCAGCTGGGGATGGTGCTCAGTGCCCCAGCCCAGGAGCGACGTGGCTGCTGAGCCCCAACCCCTCCGTGACCCGGCACGTGGGGTTTCAGACAAGCCAGAAGCTCACAGCAGGTTGTGAAAATCCTTTATTCCTCACCACATGTCAGGGACAGCTCGATGCAGTGATGGATTTTTGGTGCAGCAGCAAGCACCGGGCAGCGTGGCACAGCTGTATCCGCTGAACCCTCCTTTGAACCTTCTCTCAAGGCTGTTTACGAACTCCTGCTTCTTCCTTTTCCCCATGGCAGATTCCCAGAGATCCATCCACACCCAAGGATGGTGTGAATCATCACCGAGGGACTGAGGTCTGGGTTGTTCCTTGTACCCCATGGAGAGCTAAGCTCATCCAGCCAGGAGCTTACATTGGTCACAACACCAGGGAGGGCTGGAGCAGCCCGAACCCCCAGGACAACTTCTTTGCCCCTTCCTAAAACTCTCAGAGTTCCGTTAATTATTTACAAGCCTTAACTTAGGGCCACGTGGAGCCAAGGATAGAAGGGCATTAAAATTCCACTTGATGCTCACCAGGCCTGACTAATAAAATAATGTCCAACAAGGACATCAATTAGCTGCCGATTCTCCAACGCTCAGCGAGGCTAATGACAGCTGGAGCGAGGAATTTGAAACCCGAGTCGTCCCTCCAGCCTGCACTGGGGTGCCAGGGATAAAAGGTTAGTCATGTGTACCAAATGCAGCGTGAGCTCCTCCATTATTTATGTGTGTCAAACAGACAAGGAGCATTTCAATGCCTGCAGTCACTCTGTGGTAATTTGTATTATATAAACAGATATCATCTGGTCATTAATACACATAATTCCGAGCGAGCTGACAGTAATGAATCTGGAGTAGGCTATTCCATTGGCTTGTTCCCATGCTAGATAACAGTCTGGGGTAATAAGGGCTGATGCACCGGGGCCAGCAGCACCAGGAGCATGGCGGGGTTCATGGTGGACTCGTTATGGTGGGTTCATGGTGGACTCAAACTTTGCCCTTCACTTTTTGTCCTAAAATGTTTTTCCAGGCCCTGGCTATACACTGAAGGGATTCACACTCCTCTTTTGCCGTCCCAGGTCTCCTCTGTTTGCTGACTCAGGGCTGCTCACATTGCATCAATCGCTGCTTGGCACTGCACGCCCCACGTCTCTGGCTCTGGTAAGCTGGGCTGGGCTCATCAGCTTTCCTGCTCCTTCCCACCTCTTGGAAGAATGCTTTCATTAGTAGTCAATAACTGAGGGGGTTTTGTGGTGTAACAGGCGTTTTCTGGGAAAGTGGAGGTGGGTGTGTGTGGACACTGCTTAGAGCCTTGTCTCACCACGGCTGCACAAATACAGCAGATCTGTGCCTCTCTCCGTAGATTTCCTTCTTTTTTAAGGCACTAGAAGGTGAAGAAACCAACTGGTGACTCCTCTCCACGTGTGCCACGAGTGGGCAGCTCGGCTACTGACTGCTGAGCCAACAGTGGCCATGGGATGTGTTTATACGGGCTGATTTCCATGCAGCTGCAAGGAAATGGGAACAGCTTTGTGGGTCTGTAGCAGGATGGCCACCATCCACAGCAGTGACATGAGACATCAGTCCCCACCTTGGAAGGAGGATCTGCCATCCCCTCTTGGGAAGGGTGTTGGCATGGGCTCAGTGAGGGAGACAGAGAGCAGAGCGGGGCCTCGACCTGGAAGTGAGCCTGGCCATGTGCTCACTGAGCTGCCCTGGGCTCACCCATCTTCTGGATCTGTGTCCATCAGTGAAAGGCTTCATGACTAACTGCCTTTCTGGTAACTCGGAGGATGTTTTGGGAGCTCCCTGAAGGGCTGCAGCTCTGCTAAAGAGCAGGGAAGAGGCTGAGTTTTATTTATACGGAGTGTCTAAACTGGATTGGCAATAAACAATCTGTTAACAAACCTAGATGAGGTGGGTTTGGGAGTGTCTGGCTGGAAAGGCAAACCCTTGATCCCACAGTGAGTCCCAAGCCCAGGAGCTGTAGGGGAGTGTCAGCAAGATCCTGTCCCACCCAGTGCCCTGGTCCTTCTTGCTGCTCCAAGGGCAGTGTCCAGCAACAACAGCACAGGCTCCTCCTGAGATTTAATCTCCGGGATCCAGGAGGCCAATCCCGCTGCTCTTTAGAAGGACAGGAGAGATCTGTTTGCCAATGGCACAACTGCCTCATAGCTACCACTGCAGATGGGGGAGAGATTTACTGCAAGGCTACTCCCAGTGTTTTAGGTGTTGCACCCATGTTGTTGTTACCCAGTGTTGCCTCACACACTTTCTGGCCTTTCCTCTGCATGGAAATTCCCGGAGTTGCTTCTGTTAGCAAAGCATCAATGGGAAATTGGAAGGCAAAAGCCCAGCACAGACAGTTCTGCCTTGCTGCAGGTTGTACAAACCCCTTACTGAAAAATATCTAACCTCTGTGTAATGATCCCTACTTCCCACTGAGGGGAAAAGTCTGTCATCAGGCCCGTGTGATGTCACTTTACCCTCTGGCTGTTTTCAAAGGACACACACCAAAGCTGGTGCTTTTCCACTGCTGCCTTTTCTGCGGGGCTATTGCCCCCCACATGAAAAACAAGAAGTTTCCCTGTACTTTAAAAAAAAATTGCTGCAATTGCCCAAATTCTCTTGGCTGTCTCCTACCCTTTTGTTTCTCATATGGATGAGCTATAGATCTTACCTTCAGATTTGTACTCACTGCCTTCAGCGTCTTGGTTCCCCATTTATTTCATAAAGGATATTTCTATTCTCCTCTTGATGAAGAAAGAGTGTTGTTTTAACCCCTGGAATAGGCTCCCAGTCGTCAGATTGTGGCTTTTGGTGAGTATAGAGAAATATTCTTCAATATTCCCCAATTATCATTCTTGGGGGTTTTTTAGCTTGGTTTTTAAATCTGTTTAAATTCTCTCTCTGAACTGATTTGGCTCATGATTGTTTTCAGGTTGGTAACAGCAGCCTGAGAGAGCAGCAAGGCAATGTCTGACTGGGTTTGATTTTATTCCATCTGCACATAACAAATGTTTTTGAGTGGCAATCACTTCCCACCTAAGCTACTGTGTGTTTTCAGTGCTGTGATCAGATTCTCTGTATCTGCCAAGAAAAAAGGTCTGATACACAGTTCTCCCCCGTTGGATGTGTGAGTTCTTTTGAGATAGCAAATAATCACCATCATCTTTCACAAACACGGCGCCTGTCTCTGTGCTGGAGGCAGCTTTCCTGCAGATTTGCTCCATTTGAAGTTTCCCTGTGACAATCTGGCCCTTTTCCCCTCCTTGCCTTTGGCAGCTGCTCAGGGGGATGTTCAGATGGTTCACAGGTTTGATTTTGTGCTCCACTGCAGACGCTGCCTGGTCTATTTTGTACTTTCTATTTTAGATGATTGAGCCATCAATTTTCAGACTCATTTACTACTGAGTCCAATGACCTGGATGCTCATGATCCCATTTCTAACAGGTCCCCGTCTTATCCCCACTCCAGCCTTCCTAAAAGCCATGATTTTAACACTCCAATGAGCTTCCCATCGGGTTTCCGTCTTTCCAGCTAGGCCAAATTTTTGCCTGTACAACAGAGATTCCTGTTTATTAGCCAGGACCTATCTTTGGTGAAGAGGTGATGAAAGCATTTCTCTCCACTTCCTTCTTTACTTTGATTAATTTTGTTCTCAGCACCTTCATTACATACTAAATGAGTTTCCATTTGTTCCCTCTTTGCACCTTTCCCTTTTGTTGTTAGTTTAACACATCTCTGCCCAGGACAGCCTGCCTTTGCCTCAGAAAATTGGTTTGTAATTTGGAAGGAAGCTACCAAAACCCTCCAAATCCTCTCATGGAGGGGTGAGGTTAAGTGCTCTGTAAACAACACTCATCCTGCCGCTTCCACGCTCCGTTTTCCCATCAGAAACCTACAGTTTCAATTAATCTACAGGAGAGAAGGAATCTCTGAAAGTTCCTTTTGGAACTTTTTAAGGATGGTTTCAAGAGATACAGCCTAGAAAACATGAGTGAGGCTGAGATTTAGGGACATTGGTGCGGGTATTGAGCTGCAGCTGGGCTCCTGCCTTCCTGTCTCAGTGTCCCACCTGCTGGAGCCATCACAAGGTAGCTGTGGCTTCCTTTTGGAATGGATCCAGCCCCTTGGAAAGATGGTTTGGGCTTGTTAAATTAGCAGAAAAGTAACCTGGGGTGGGGGGAGGAAGTTGACACTGAGTTTCTCTTTGTCTTTTTCTCTCTGGAGACTCATTTCCTTTCTTCTGGACAGAAATGATACCATGGGGTGATCCCAACGGATCATGCCATTGATTTTGGCTGCCATTGGAAAAGATTCCTCCTCTCCCTCCCAGACTTTAAGCATCTGTACGTGTCCTACTCATCAGCAAACACTCCAGCAGATGCCAAGCATCCCTTGGACACCATGGGGAGAGCCACACACATGCTCAGGTGCTCCACTGAGCTGGGGCCTTTCTAAACAAGAAGAGACCATTAGTTTTGGCTCATTAGCTTAACTGAGCTGACTATTAAATCCCACTCCTCCCGCCACTTTCGGTAAAATAAACTTAGAAATGAGCCATCTTTGCAGCTGTGACAAGTAATAAATCCAATTAATTTCCATGTCTTTAGTGTTAATATATGCAGTAGACGTGTCAGCGCTGCCTTTTTGTTTCCTTTGTGGAAAAGGTTGTCTCAGAGATTCCCTTCTAATTAGGATGGGAGTTTAATCCTTTGTGGATATTTTCCTCCAGGAAGCCACTTGCTGAGATGCAGCATCTTCAGTTCCAGGGAATTGTGTTACTGGGTTTTTGGGAGTTTTTTGTTCCTTTTTTTGTTGTTTTTTGTGCATATGACAACTACTATCACAGCAAATTCATACTTCCCCTGCTAATGTAAGGGCTAAGGAAAAAAACTCCACTTTGTCCCGTGAAGATGTCACCAAACAAAGCAGAAAGCAAGGCACAGATGCAGCTCTCTTTGAAATCTGCATAGTAATCACTGTTTACCCTCCTCTCTCCATCAGCGATGACTCCAACACAAAGGGTACAGTAAACAGCTGTGTGGGATCCACGGTCAGATCCATGAGCAGGATGAAGCACTGGCTGAGTGCAAGCCTCATTCCAGTCATTTAGGATGAGCTGAGAGGAAAACCACAGAGATCACAGCTCGGAGGCCAAGTCTGTTAGAAGTGTTGCTGGTAGCGCTCTTGGTTACAGGGAGATCAGAGCCCCGGCGCAGATGGAAGGGCAAAGTGCACGGGCTCCAGAGAATCCTTTGAAAGTTTATCAGCCCTTGTACTCCAAAAACTGCCCGTAGGTGCCTCATGGCTGTGTGTCACAGAGTGCAGCCTGCTCAAATCAGGAGCTACTGGTACAGGTTTCAAGGCACCCCCTGCTCTGTAGACGGAGGAAGCTGGAACTTGAATCCTGTGCAGAAGTCACTTTTAATTGTGTCGCATCCAAGAGAAAATTGGCCCAGAAGCCAAATTTACATGAACAAACTCTGCTACCAACCTCCCTTCCAGCTCCTGCTGCCCTGTGAGTAACCCGTCCTCTCCACCCTTACAAATAATGCAAACTCCCAGCTTCATTTTCTGAGATTTCCCAGAGCACTGCGGATGCTTTTCTTCCTGCCTGTCTCTCCTGCTACATCCAGGAATGGCTATTTCTCATCCCAAAGGTTATCTAGGTTTGGAGCCTCCTCCCCACGGACAGAATCATAAGGTCTGTGATGAGGAACAGCAGGTCTTTGTTCATTCCCAGTGCACAGGGGCTGTAAATCCTCAGAGGGTGACCAGGGAAACCAAGAGCTGGCTGCCCCAATAAATCTCCCAGGGTGGCTGCTGCAGCACTCTCTGAGAGCTGCAGGTTCCTAATGCGGCTGTGGGATAGAAAATAAGCCAGTGACTGCACTAGGGAAAAAGAAGGAAAGATGTGTTTGGTCACTTTAGTTAAAAAGTTGCCTGAAGAAGCTGCTGGGAAAGGCAAGAGAGGGTAACAGCCTTTGGAGCTTTCCCCTGCTCTTGGTTAATCCAGTGTGGATCACCAGGGCTTTGTGCATTAGGCTGGAAGTGCTGGCAAAACCCCTGCTATGGTAAATACAGGGTTACACCCACCCTGGGTGTTGCTGCACTCACTTGGACATAACCTGGGCTCTGGGGAGAGCAGAGGAAGGTCTGAGGGGACCAGCACAATCCAGCAGCATCCTGCAGTCTGGATGTGGCTCCTGGGCTGGATCCAGCCTCTCCCCATCTTTTCATAGAATCACAGAATATCCTAATTTGAAAGGGACACACAAGGATCAGCGAGTCCTGGCCCTGAATAGGACAACCTCAAGAATCCCACCCTGTGCCCGAGAGTGTTGTCCAAACACATGTTGAACTCTGGCAGGCTTGGTGCTGTGACCACTTTCCTGGAGAGCCTGTTCCTTTTATCTTGCTCCAGCTTCAAAGAGGCTGAGAGAGGACAGGGAATGGCCTGCAGGGCACTGAGGGACACCCAGGAGCCAAACCCTTGTTATTGTACCAACACTTGCCACCCAGTCCTTGCCAGCACTGTGGCCCTCTGTGGCTGGTGCCTTCTCATGCCTGTCCATGCAAGGTGAAGCCCTTGCCTCATCCCAGCAGTGCACAGTGTCTCTTGCAGGGCAGTGGGGTAATTTTGCGGGCTTCTTGCTCCAGGATGTCACCCATTTGCAAAGCTGGGAAAACACCTGCGAGACCAGAGCACCTCGGCATCGCCACCTCAAAGGCTGAGAGGTGTCTGACAGCTCCACAGGGCCCAGCCCAGCCTGACAGGCTCTCACAGCAATGCTGGGCTGCCAGAAGCTGCTGCTCGACTTATTTTAATTATTTATTACCATTTTCCAAGTCTGCTCCTTCCCAGGAGTAATCCTTATTCCACTGTGTCATCCAGGGGTGTGAAGGAGCCTGATTTTGTGGCAGCAGCACCAGATGGCGACTGGTCAGATTCATGTACAGATGCCAGTTCTGTTCTCATCTCTGTGCCTTAGCTCAGGCAACTCTCCCCATCCCTGCTTCCCGCTTGGTCACACGGGGCATTCACTCCTCATCTGCCTCTGGAATGAAGGATTCTTGGCGTCTCCAGCCCATGTGCTTTTGTGCAGAGCAGGTACAGCGCAAAGCACATTCACAGGGCAAGCTTGAGGCACGTCATCATTCCTGCCTGTCCTCATCTTGGGTCTCCTTGTCAGTCTCTGTGCCAGACTCCCTTTGGGTCCAGGTGCCTGCGATGGACCAGAGCAAGGATATATGAGGAACAGAGTGGCTTTCGTGGCAAAGCCACGTAACAGAAAGGAACAGCACATGCCCTAAGAGAAGTTCAAAGCAAGCTCATCTGCCACATTGGGGGCATTCAGTGAGTACCACCACCAGACACCCCTTTAGATAACCCTCCAAGACCATATAAGAGCTTCTAGTAAGGGACAGATGCATGCAAATTAGTTCTAGGAAAAGTGCTGTTTATGTCCTAGCTAGGAAGTGTGCTGTAATGAATATGTGTGATCATGATGGAACAAATACCCTGTTGTAAAGTCTCACGACACACCTGATTAGAGGAAATGCCCCCTGGATGTCCAGCATGCTGAGAATAAAGAATGCCTGCTTTCTAATACTCCAAATTGTGTTAGAAAGTTGTTTTTTTAACCAATTTTGGTATCATGACCAGCAAGGGAAGGCCTGCTGGTTCCCTGGGTCTTTTGTTGCTTCAAGTGACCACTCCTCATGGGTCCTCTAGCCCTTGGATGCTCCTTCCTCCTCTTGTCTTCTGGCAGCCACTTCATAAGCAAATCCTTCAGTGATGCTCTTACTGGCAGGCCCAAGATGCAGCTGTGTGAATTCTGCCTTTTGTTTTTAACCAGGTTCATTTTCTTGCCCCTCCAAGGCCACTGGTAATGCCTGTGGAGGGGCTCCCAACTTCTCCTGCTGCCTCAGACATCTGACTGCCACTTCCCCTGCTTGCCCAGACAACTGGCAGTCTATTTGTTTTCAGTCTCCCTGGAACCAGCTTGGCCTTTTATTTCATAGCTTTATTCTGCCCTGCCAGCAGCCCTGAAGCTCCCTTGTCAAAGCAAGAGAGGAGAAGAGTTATGCTGCACACACTGAGATGCGGCTGGCACTGGTGTGAGATGGGAAGCAGGCTTGGATTTGGCCATGTGGCCCAGATGTTTTGGGTTTGATTTATTTGTTTGCTACTTTTCCTGATGCCTGCTGCTCTGCTCTGGAGGATCTCAGCTTTTGTTAGAAGCAAATTAAAATTAATTAAAAAAAAACCCAACTGAGGGAAAAGGGAGAACAGAAAGTGTTGGAGGAAGCAGCGATATTTGGAAATGCACACGAGGCAACGCGGTGATGTTTGCTTCAGTCTGCTGAAAGCTTGAGACAACAGCTTGGAGGAAGATGGAGGATCTCCCTCTTGGCTGTCATCCCTTTCCTCTGCTGCATCCCCCGGTGGGCTCAGAGCATGCTGGGCTTGCTCCCTTTGCACTAACCCTGTAAGTGGATGCTCTATGGCATTTGGGTAACAGCCAAACCTGAGCATTTCACTTGGTTCTGGGAGTTGTGCTGCGGAGGCTTTACATTTTTGGAGGAGCAGCCGAACTGGAGGAGCTTTGCAAATCCTGCACACTCTTGGGCTGAGCACTCACCCACTGAACGCTGAGGTAGTGCCTCAGCTCTGCATCGCAGTGAGGTGCTGTTGGGGAAAGCATCATCTTAAACCTTGCAGAGAAACAGGGTTGAACAGCTCCCTGCCTGCAGTTCAATCTCTTTCATGAACACAAGCATGGATCAGAGTGAGGCACAAGCTGAAAAACTCAGATCCCAATCCAAAGGACGAATGTGCCAGCACTTGGATGTGTAGTTCTGGAGCTGGAATCTGACTCACTTGCAAGTAGGGACCCTTTGCAAAACATGGAGCAAGGTTCGAATTCCTGTCCCTCCTCCAAAATTAAAGATTGAAGAAATTCTGAGAATTCGATGTTTTGGTTCTGGGCCATCTAAGAGGGGTGAAGCATGTGCTTAAGTGCTTTGTTGAATAGGAAGAGACTTGAGCACGTGCTTAATGTTATTAAGTGCTTAGCTGTTTTTGTTGAATCAGGGCCCCCCGGCTTTTAAAGTCAATTCTAAACCCTTAGGCTGCATCTGAAAGGATTTGGAAAAGAAATAGCATCCAGATACTGCTGGATGTTTGACTGCTGAGCTCTGCATTCCTGCTTTGAAGGCTAGTTCCTCTGATTCTGCTCTCATTGCTATTCCAAACCATCTCCATGATTTGTCCCTGCTCATCAAGTGACTAAGACGAGAGCACAGGGGGTTATGGATATTTAACACAGGCCCTGGCACAACTCCTGGAGAAGTCTCGACATCCTGCAGTTTCCATCAGTGATCTCAAGGCAGTGTGGTAACACCGGGATTGCTGCCTGGGGGCCTTGCTTGTCTCCAGGACCCTCTTCAATCCCAGCAGGGACTGTCAGGATTCAGTTTAACTTCCTCTGTAGCTCAGACCTAGAAACTCACATAGGATTCCTTCATCAAACATCTATTTGCTTGCTGCATGAGCTGTCTCTGTTTTTAAGGCATCTGCCTGAAGATAAAGGCTTAAATTTAGAATGGAAGTTGTAACAAAAATGTTCCAATTAAAAAGCACAAAACCAAACCAAACCAAACCAAAATGACACTGCAATGCCACCTGCTCCAGTGGAAGGTGTCCCTGCCCACAGCAGGGGGGTTGGAACGAGATCTGTAAGGTCCCTTCCAATCCAAATCATTCTGTGATTCTTTGATTCTGTGATTCTGTGAGATGTGACGCTCTTTTGCTGGCCTAGCCAAAGAGACACACTGCAGACCTTCTGATGTCCTCTTTCGGCACTTGTAACCAGCGTCTCCTTGTTGTGAGAGCCCCTGGAGTCAGTGTGGCTACAAGGAGTGGATGAGCATGAGCTGAAGTGGCTCCCTGTGGATGAGGGAGTGATCCCAGGAATGCAGCTGATCCCCCACCAGCAGCAGGGGACAGGGAGTAGCTGCAGGCAGTGGGCTTTGCAGCCAGCAGTGATGCTGCTGGAAAGAAGGTGTCCCCAAAAATCCGCAGCAAGAGGATGTGAACCTCATCCCTGAAATAGCTTTTTGGTGGCAAAAATGATGGAGCTGGCAAGCAGTGTTTGCAGGGAATGACATTCCAGAAAGAAGTGGAAAAAATTAGAACTTTTCCTGCTTTACAGGTAAAAGAGTATCTGAGGCTGGGATGGAAATAGATGGAAAACTTATGCACAGATGAAAGGCTTGAAATGAAATACATTATGCATGAGACTAACAGTTGGAATCTGAGAACCACTGGGAGGTAATCAACTGAAAAGTGGGAACAGTTCTGGGCAACAATGTCAGCCTTTTGCAGGGGCACCCAAAAGGTTACCAGAAGCTACCTTTGAAAGGAGCTGAAATTGCAGGAGTGGAGTGGCCTTCTCTGGACAAACCAGACTCACCTTCCTCCATGTCCTCTCCCACGTCTGGAGGGACAGGTTCCTGAGCCAGTCCAGGACAGGGCTGGCAGTGCTGTCCCATGATAAGCAGTGCCATGTGAGACAGGCTTTGATTGGCAATTTTGAAATGAAATAACATCCCTGGTGCTGCCTTGCTGTTTCAGACTATTTTTCTAAGAAGAAGTGGTCCTGTCTGCACATCTGATGCCAATACAGCAAATGGTAATGCAAAGATGCAGCGTGCCCTGAATGAACAGTTCAGTTGCGAGAATCAGATCAAAGTTTTGGGCCAATAATTTCTGGAAATTGAAATGCCATTCTTTTCTCTTGCAGGTTTGCAGATGCCTGGGTTGATAGAAAATGTGTTCTTCCAGGACAAAGCTTTCATTAGAGAAGATTAAAAAGTGTTATTCCCTCTTACGCCAAGATTGATAAGGGGCTTAAAAAAAAAAAAAAAAAAAGGTAACAATGAAAACAGCAGAGTTTCAGGTACCTCTGTGTGTCAGTTTGCACCTGACTTCAAACCCAGCCTTGGACAGAACCATGGAATCATTCAGGTTGGGCTTTTAAGGAGTCAGGCAAACATGACAATGGAGTGACACACAGGGTAAAAACTGGGGGAATAAATGTTCCCATGGCAGGGACCAGGGCTGCTCCCACCCTGCAAGGTGGGAAAAGAGTTGCACAGGTCTCTCAAAGGAGAACAGAGCTGACTTGAGGGTCCTTCTGCTAAAATCTGCAGCTCTTCAGCTCAGATTCTAAGTTAAGGCTCAGAGACTGGCAGCAAGTCCCTCCAGAGCCCTTTCTGTTCCGACTCAGACTCTGCTGTTTTCGTGTCCTGGGCTCTGTGACTGCACACCTGACCTTTCCAGCTTTATGCATGCAAAGCCTAGAACCAGTGACACCTTCCTTTCTCCAGGCACGTGCCTTAAGAACAGCAAGAGCTCTGTGTTTGTCCTCCTGAGAGCAGTAGAAAAGGAGTATTTTCAGGCAGAATGATTTATGGTTTTTTGCGGCTTTTTTAGTGGTTCCTTGATCTGCTGTTGGTATACACTAAAGAGACTTACTCCTGTTATTTCCTCTGGGTATTTTTGCCCAGCTCCAGGCTCCCATCACGTGCCAGTTTCAGCTGAGGGGTCCCAAGGCCATCCAAAGAGCACAATTGCAGCCACCTCTGCCTTCATCACAGGCAGTTTGAATGTAAATTGTACCGCAAGTTATGTCCTTTTTTTCCTGGAAGTTTCCTCTGTTGGGAATTTTTCCCAGGCTGTCTAAATCCCAAGTTGTAATTGAGGTCCCAGTGGCTGATTGTTCACAGTTTAATAGATACTCTTCCACAAAGTCCATGCTGGTGAGGGCTGTCCCCAGCCTGATGTGTTGAACGAACACTGGCAGCATGGGTGTAAGGAGACATTCAACTAAGCAGAAGCCTGTGTCTCCAAAATTCAGGCATTTTAAAATATACATATGAAACCCAGGTCAGGATAAGAAAAGGAGTCAAAATAAAGAACATCAGACATTACATTGTAAGGAAGAATTAAAAATAATTGGAGCAGAACTCAACTGACATCATCTGCTTGGTGATGAGGGAGAAAGAAAATGTCACTTGGAATAGTCCAGCTCTGACTTATTTGAAGTGTCCATGAGCCTGAGGAGGGAATGCAGTTCCATCAGTTAGCATCAGGGCATGATGAATTAGGTGATTTGCTGAAATGCTGGTGAAGTTTCTTTATGGTGAACAATGAGAGCTTCAAGCTCTGGTTCTTGTCAGCTCTGAACATCACAAGTGACACTGGTTTGTTTAACTCCATTTTCTCCTCCCCGTGTTGTCCTTATCAGACCTTCTCTTATCCTTAGAAAAAAGGTTAAAATGGAGCTGATCTTGCCTGCCTTTCATAGAATCATAGAATGATTAAGGTTGGAAAAGACCTCTAAGATCTTCGAGTGCAATCATTAACACAGCACCACAGTGTTCTCTGCTAACCCACATCCCCAAGTGCCACATCCACACCCCTCTTGAACACTTCCAGGGATATTGACTCCACTGCTGCCCTGGGCACCCTGTTCCACTGCCTGATCGCCCTGGCAATGAAGAAATCTTTCCCAACATCCAGTGTAAACCTACCCTGGTGCAACTTGAGGCCATTTCCTATGGTCCTGCCACTTGTTACCTGGGAGAAGAGGCCAACCCTCACCTGGCTACAGCCTCCTTTCAGGGGGTTCTAGAGAGTGAGAACGTCACCCTTGAGCCTTTTCCACCTTCCCATCCAACTTTCTCACAGATCTTCCCTAATCAAGGGACTAGAAGCAAGTTTTGCCTCCCCTTTGCCAGCGTGCCGCCTGAGAGGCAGTGGGCAATGCCGAGCAGCAGCGACGCCTCACCGGGCTCAGGGCTCACCACTCCTCCAGAGCTTCTGCACGAGGTGGGTCTTTCATGGCCTTGGGGAGCACCACAGTGTTGGAGGCAGCAGTGGGTGGTTCAAAATCAGCCCTTTTCCTGACACAACAGATGGGCTGCTGCTGCAGAAAGGAAACGAATGTCATTGCATGGCTCGTAGTCTGACAGGAATGTCTGGAGAAGCTCTAATGTTGCTTCCCCACAAGCAGCTGTCGTCTGCATCCTCTTCCATGGCCTCCTGGGCGACTTCTTATTTTGCAAACAGTCCATCCTTCCTTCCACATTCCGTCTGGATGGAGGTTTTTGCTGGAGGGTTTCCTGCTCTTGTCTCTCCATTCCTGCACAGCTCTGCCTTCTCAGTGGTGCCAGTGCAACTGCTCACCCTTAAAAGTGGATCACTGAAATATCTGGGTTAGCAAAAAAGAAAAGGAGTTGTTATTTTGTTTTTTTGTTTTTTTTTTTAACCCAGCCCAGAATAGAGTTCTGTTTTCCAGCCACAGTCCCAGCACAGCTGGTAGAACAATGATCTGCAGCACAAGAACAGTAGGAAATGCTCAAATGAGCAGTCCAGAGCAGGGAAGGGCATCACTGCCCTCACTGGATCCATGTTCTCTTCTCCTGCATCAGGTGGGGGGAGTTGGACCCTCAGAGTGACCCCATGGGAAGTGTCTTTTGATAGGAGACCACAGTCAGAGCAGATGAGACAAGGGGAAACTGGGCTCTTGAGGGACCTAATCGAGCTGCCAGGGGTTCCTGATGCAGCAGTTTTTGCCATAACAGTATAAATGTGGCGATGTTTTGACAGGCTGGGGCAGTGCTTGTCATCTGAGTATTGTGAGTTTGTGTTAAAGATTCTATTCCACCTTTCAAGAATTTGGCCTCTGTGCCTTGTTGACAGCAGGGAAATGTTTCAGTGCTGTGCAAATGCAAGTAAATAAATGCAGAAGGCTCAAAATGCATGGTAGGTATGCTGCCGTTACCTAGCACCCAGAGAAATTAGTTTTGTTTGACAAAAAATGGAAACACCACCAGGATATTTTGCTCCAGTTTAGCTTGTTTGCTAGAATTGTTTGTGGTTAGTAATGAGCACAAGGTTCACTTGTAATAATAACGTAACCATGGTAATGCGATAACACAGGCTGATGCCAGGCTGATTTGCTGATAAGATTTATGCCCTATTATATTATCCAATGCAATTAAGAAATACTTGGACAATTAACATTAGAATAGATTAAAATAAAGTATCAGACAGCTGTGGGTCTCAGGCATAGTTCCCAAGTGTTTGTGTCACCCTGCTGTGTTTCAATGAGCAAGGCAAGCATTTGCTTTCATTTCACCAACAGGGAATTGTCATGTTCCTCAATTTTTCCAATTCCCTACATTCGTTTTAGTGTGACAGGTCAGAAACGAGCCTAGGAAAAGCAACAAGTGTTAATTGGCCTCATTCAATCTAAACTGAATTTGATGATCAGCAGGGTGAAAGACAAACACGTGGGTTGGGACGTAGGGGTTTGCTCCCAGCGGGAAGGAAATGACCGGTGAGATGGGGGTCAGAAACTCTCACCCCTTGCCTGTGTGTTTGGAATTCACTGTGCCATCCACTACTTTCCCAGGGCTCCTTTGATATTACCAGAGGCAGCTCTTTCTTGTCTTGCAAGCTCCATGGGGCAGAAAGCATCTCTTCATTCCCCATCTGCGAGCTGTGAAGGAGCACAGCATTTCCACCACTTAATAATACAAGAGATGAGCCATTTCATAACTGCCTCTGTAGCAGACAGAATTACATCTCCCATAACATCCTAGCAACAGAGCTCCTCAATCATCAGCTCTCCTCCTTACCTGCAGACATCTCACTGCCTTACTCCTTGCTTATTTCCATGTTCAGTGGGGCATCTGGGATTCTTTGTGGAGAATTTCATCTCAATACCCCAGGAAGGAATAGCAGCTTTCCAAAGGAGTTGCAAGCAACTCCGCAGCTGTTGCCATAAGCCAGGAGAGGAATGGAAGACAATTTTGGACTTGGGAATTTTTTTCGTGTGAGAGTCCTATTACTCAGCCCTTGCTAAGAGTTTTTCAATGTTTGGTTTGCTGAGATAGAGGCCTCCAAATGTCCAGTCAGAGCTAATATGGGGACTGGGGCCTCTCTCTTACCTCGGATTGGTTTTTTGTTGGGATGATCGACTGTGATATAACTGGGAGGAGAGAAACCAGTCTCAGTCTCCTGTTCCTCGTGTGCTTAAAATTCCTGTTTTATTAAGGGATGATATATACCCCTTTCTCCATCTTCTCACCTTATTGTCCTTTCTTGCTGCTTTTGGGCTCTTTATTTTGCTGTTTTCTGAGGGGCTTCCTGAATAAATCAAAAGGCCTGAATTTTATGCTCATTCTCTTTGCTCTTACTCCTGCTTTCACACCTTGCTCTCTTCCAGGCTCTCTGCTCCCTTGTCTCCATGACTCTGCTGAGCTGTATCCAAGCTCTCAAATCCTCTCTGTAGCCCTCCCCTCCCTCGTTTTGTCTTCGGTCACACCGTGCTTTCCTTCTGTTACTCACAGAAATTGTCATTTCTGGCTGGCTGCTCAGTTGCACACCTCCTCCTCCCATGCTGTCTAGCCTCCCCGACTCCACTGCTTCCCAGGCACCTCATTCCTTCACCTATGGGGAGAAACCTGAGTTCCTCTTCATCAGATCCTCCCTCCCTTCCTCTTTGCTGATCCTATACCCACATGGTGAGTCTGGTTCACTCGAAGCTGCGTTCTCCTCTCCATGTGATGCAGGGAGTTGACTGTTGTGGCAGTTTTTGTGTTTCTTCTCCTTCCTGGAACTGATGCACTGTGAAGGATGAATGCAGAGATGTCAGCGGGGAGTCCTGGAGACAGCACCTTATACTTCTCAGAGTGCAAAACGTGACTTGGGAGGGAGGAATCGGACTGAAATCTACCAAATGATAAGTGGCTTAAAAAACCCACCCCCCCACC
>VZRN01003298.1:1497919-1522462 GCA_013397935.1 Dasyornis broadbenti
AAAAAAAAAAGGACCAGAAAAAGCCGGGCATTTGTGGTAGCACGTTAATTTGTGCACTTGACATTGCAGATTGGAACCAGATGCGGTGCTGGCTGGGGGAGGGGGCGCTGGTGGCAGTAGGTGGCGCAGCGAAGTCATCCCTTGAACCCATCACCTCTGCCAGCCTGGCTGCCAGCCAGCCCCGGCTCCCGCAGGAACGGGGCAGAAGACTTGGGATCACCCCTTTGGTTCTCCAAAGGATGGTCTTAAACGCCAGCACATCTTCAACCCGTGCTTGCCAGTGCTTTTAGCATTTGCTTTCCCTTTGGGGGGGAAAGGCCAGGCTGGACAGGGCTCTGGGCAACCTGGTCTAATGGAAGGTGTCCCTGCCTATAGCAAGGAGGTTGGAACAAGATGATCTTTAAGGTTAATTCCAACCCAAACCATTCTATGAATCTATGACTGGCCTATTCCATGGCAAAAAATGCCCTGGATTTAATGGGTTTAGAACTAGTCCAGCTGTGAGCATCAAAACTCATTGCAATGAATTTACCAGAGCACCCCTGGGTGCTGATCAAATGATGCACTCAAAGAAACAAAAGTAGATGAACCTTCCTCCTGCCTCCTCCACTCTCCCCAAAGCCAGAGCAATTAAAGGGTATGAAGCTGAACAGATGATGGATAAGCAACATTATAATACACAGGGGGAAACGGATTGTGTTGACCGTGGGTTAATGAGTGCCTTGCAAAAATCATTTCTTATTGCTTATTTTATGCCATCAAATTACCTTCATAAATAGACTTAAAATTCATCTCACAGCAATTTCATACAATTATAATGGAAGAAGAGGAAGAATTACTCTTCCTTCCTGCTGCACTGCAAAACTAATAAAAGGGCTGTGATCCCAGCCCTGGGAATCTTGCTCTCTGGATGGCAGACTCTAAGCTCATCATGTGCAGCAGAACAAGGTGGTTCCCACACCACAAGCACTTGTTGGCAGAGCTGTTTGGTGCCATTGTGTGAGCAGATGTGATCTTTGACTGGCACCAGTGTGGTGGGGGACGTGCCCTGTTAGGCTGGCACGGCTGTCCTTGCCCGTTCCTCGTGCACAGGTCTGCTTTGGCCGTATCACACAATCCAGCTTTGTCCTTCCAGCTGTGGGCAGCACAGCGTGTTGGTCTTCCTGAGTTGTGGAACATGCTCCTCATGCAGAACTGGCTGGAACAGGCTGGGATGAAGTGCTTGCATTATTCTTCACTTAAGTATTTATCCGGAGTGTCCATCTAAAATGTCAGGGCTTTGTTCAGTTTTTATATAAAAGAATATCGAAAAGATTATTTCATTAGGCTTAGATAGAGCAGTCTGTTGGTCTTTGGCACCCTTTCACATCTGCCCCTCTGAAGGAGCTGATGTTCTTTGTCCTCTTCTTTTGCAGAACTGCTTGAGGAGGAGGGATGCCGGGTTGTTAAATCAGTTACAAGAGCTGGATAAGCAAATAAGTGATCTCCGCCTGGACGTGGAAAAAACGACAGATGAACACCTGGAGACAGACAGTCGTCCAAGTTCAGGTAAGGGCAGTGCTCAGCAAAAATGTAGCCTCCCTTGGTACCTGGAATTAATCTGGCTATAGATTTTAGTGCTGGAATTTTCAGTGCTACAACAGTAAATGTCTACAGCTCGTTCACACTCTGATCCTTAATTCCTACTAACAGAGTCCACCCATCACTGGAAAGGCTTCTGTTTGCAGACAACATATTCAGAGGAACATTTCAAGCTTAATTAGATTTTTAGTGTTTGGGACATTTGTATTTTCAAGGCCACACTCACATTAGTTCAAAAAGTTCTAATTGTCCTGTATATTAGGAAGAAGGCTGAAGGAAAAATGGTCAAAAGAAGCACCACCATCAGGAGGAAGATTTCAAAAATGATCATACAGCCAAAAAGGAGCATGGAATCAAACAATTGCATCCCCCATATATTGAATTTCATCTCATTCTAACTGTGTTGAAGCCAGTAAGTGGAATTCAACTATGAGGAGCCTTTCCTAGAGGCCTCTAGAGTTGTCCTGAAGACACTAAAAAGTGGAGAATCCTCCAACTTGCAGTTGTTAAAACCATTGCTGAGTTCCAGTCTGAATCTGACTTGTTCCAGCACTGATATTTTTATATCCTTTCCTCCCCTAAAGAAAGGTCTTTTCTAATACCCAGCTTTTCCTCCTCTTGGAGGTGCTATACAGTATAATTCCTGGCTTTTATTTGATGAGCTAAACAGGTCAAGTTCTTGAAGTCATTCATTTTAAGGCATTTTTCCAAGCTCCTAAATAGCTTGGTGGCCTCTTTCCAATTTTTTAGCTTTGTTTTAAGCGTGCTGTATTCAAGGACTGGGCTCACCGTTCCAGTGTTTCTTACCAGGGCCATGTAGACTGCTGAAGTCATTTCCCTGCTGCTATTCATTAGTCTCTTTGTACATCCAACAATCTCATTAGCTTTTTTTTGCCATATCATTAAGCTTGATTGAGCTGCTTTTCCACGCTGACTAAGCCCTTTCCAGGATTATTGTTTTCCAGGATGCATCTTCCATTCTGTAGGCATGCTCTGCATTCCTTATTCCTAAATGAACAATTTAGATTTTGGTTGTGGTGTGTCATTTTTCCTTGAGTAGTCCCAGTTTATCAGGAAATTAAATTTGATGTGTCTGCACATTATTTACCATTTTCCTTCTTTCCTGTCATCCACAAATATTATGTTTAGCTCCAGAACTTTGAGGGAAGTAATGGATAGCATTGGGCCCAGCACTTTTGTAGTTAAGTAATAGTTGGAGAGTCTGTCTTGGAAGTATAACACGCTATTAAATAAGTGGGCTGCCAAACAAAGCCTGGATCCTTATTGCTAAAATCTGAAAATTCCTGTAAGGGTTAAACCCTCAACCCTTGTAAAGTTTAAAAAAAAATTCCATATGCTAAGATAAGTTTTGCTGTTTTAAGTGCTTTACTTTTAAACAAAATCCTTCATGGCAATAAGGATATTACTAAATTGTGGGCTGCTTTTGGGGTGACTGAATGAAATCCCACAACTACTCATGTTAGAGTAAGCCAACTCAAACACCGGCTTGACTGCCTTCCTAGGGACACAAATAGTAACTTTGTGTAGACATAACTAATATAAATCCAAACTCTTTATTTTTATAGGGTTTTATGAGCTGAGTGATGGAGCTTCTGGATCGCTTTCCAATTCGTCTAACTCTGTCTTCAGTGAGTGTTTATCCAGTTGCCATTCTAGCACTTGCTTTTGCAGCCCTTTGGAGGCAACACTGAATATCTCAGATGGACGCCCTAAATCTGCAGGTATAGTAAAAGCAGGTTGAATACATCATACTCCAGGAGGTGGCTTTGGCTTTGGAAATACTGCCTCAGGAGTACCTGGGTTGGATTAACCCTTCTTCCTTTCATGTGCCATATCATGCTCTGGAAAGATCCCAGTGCCTCTCATATACATGGGTCACGAGGCGGGACTGTTTGCCCTCCCCTGGTCCAGCCTTACACGTGGATTTGTCCCCCTAAACACATGAAAATGGCATGTGAAGATATGACAGCTGCTCTACCCAGCAGAGGGCAGTGGTACCTGTACACAGAAACACGTCAGTCAGCTGATTTCTCCTGGTTTCCTTTAGAAAAGCATTTTTAGTAAACGGCAATAATTAGCGATAGTTCTTAGCCATGTCCTCATTAAAGTCACAGGGTAAGGAGCTGGCTACAGGTTGTAGGGGGTCAGGGTACATGTCACTCTGTTTTTAGCAGCCATTTTGTCAATTCTGATGATCCTCAACCCACAGGTGAGCATGGTGAGGCATGCCCTGCACTTATCTAGTATAGACAAATAGACATCATGAACAGGGCAGATACATTTTGTCTCTTTGGCAGACAGCTGTGGACTTGCCTTGGACACCAGGCTGAAGATGCAAGCCTTGATGTGTGGGATGGTTCAATAGGAAAGCCTGCTCTGTTCTCCAGAAAAGACACTTCAGTAGGACTGTTGTGATCAAGTGTTATTGGCTGCAGACATTTTCAAAAGGTTTAGCTTGTTCTGGGTTGTGGAGAATGATTCCAACTATAGTTATTTCCAATTTGCATTCTGCTCTTTAAGGTTAACTTACAGTGATTTGTTATGAATCAAGGACAGAATAATTCATGCTCTTCTCTTTCTGAACTGGGAAAATACAGCCTGGGATACATTCATTCTGAAATGCTGACAAGTCCTCTAAGTTATCCTGTGAGCAGCTTGAGGTAATTTCATGCTCCCTGTTGTAAAGTATATGTGATCTTCATGGGCCATACCTTTACAAATAAAACCACACAAGGAATTGCAGCTGATTGCATTGCTGTTTTTTTCTGTATAGACCACGAAAACCTAAACCTCTCATTATTCATACAGTCTCACTTTCAGGGATGAATTCCACAACCTGTCAAGCTTCAAAAATGTCTTTTTGTCAACATTCCTTGAAGCCAACATAGAATTTAGGAAATGTGGGAAAACTGTGAGGTGATCTGGAGGAAGTTTATGCTCTCAACTTCCCTCTTCTTCCTCTCCTGCTCACACAGGAACATCATCTCTACTGGCAAATTTCATCAGTACCCATGAGACCTCTTTGAAATTCGCCTTAGATAAGTGATGAGCATTAAGCAGTCAAATTGGAGTACCCTGGCTGAAGTTTCCAGCCCAAGGGTAGAAAACAGGACTGGCAGAGGATCATTTAGATTGTACCCCTACCCAAGAAGACAAGGGCAACTTAAGCTTAAGAAAATAATAATAATCTTAGGTGCTTAGGTGGAAGCCCTGCTCTTAAGGTCGCTTACCTCCCTCATAAGCGCTTTAGCCATTAAATCTGACTCATGCATCTTGAAACGCACTGGATTTCTCTGGCAGAACTCTCTTTGCAGAGCCAAGGCTAGGATGTCAGCTGGATTGACCTGCACTTCTTGTACTTGTGTGAAAACATGAGCCTGTTTCCCATTCTTTAACCTCTTATCACCCAAAAAGAGCATCTGTTATCATTAGCATTGTTATAAATACTATGATAATAATAGTAGTAACAATAACAAAAACAACAAAAAAATTAAATCTGATTTTTTTTCCTGACCCGAGATATGCTTGAAAAAATCTGGAAGTGAAATTTGTCAATAAGCTACAAGAATTAATTTTTCTCTTGTCTGTATTTTTTGTTTCTCTTTGGATTTAGTGAAGTAAAATATAAAATTCATATGTGCTGAGGCCTGCAGAGAGTTTCACAGGTGACTGTGTAACATATAAGAGACCCTTGCAGACTTCTGGGTGGCTTGAGAGGAAGATAGGAAGCTCTTAACAACCTGGGCACAGGTTTGAAACCAATGTAAATGTTCTCATTAGTATCATTAGGGCTGTGACTTTTACTGTTTTGCCCATGTGGTCGTAGTGGGGTAAATCCCACATCGATGCAGTTACAGAGAGACCCACAGAAGGATAATGCTGCTTTTTATGTTGCTTGAATGGCACCCCTGGTTGCAAAGTTGCTGCTGCTGTAGTAAAGCTTTGCATTGTGTGCGTAGATGGACCGGTGTCCTTGACAGCACATTAAAAAACATAGCACAGCTGTCTCTGGCACGCTCTCTAAACTCTTCTAAAATGCCTTTCAGATCTCATAGGCTGGATGGACTATAATAAGGAAGGCCAGCATGAGGACCAGACCGCAGGCTCTGTCTGTCGCTCTTTGTCCACACCGCACTCAAATTCCCTCGATGTCGTTGCAGATGTACATCCCAAGTACCAGTGCGATCTGGTGTCTAAAAACGGGAACGACATCTACCGCTACCCCAGCCCGCTCCACGCCGTGGCTGTGCAGAGCCCCATGTTCCTTCTCCCCGTGACTGAGAACCCCCAGCGAGAAGAGGAGAGGCTCGCTTGCGATATGAGCGACGTTTGCACCCCATCCGAAACGGACTCGGGAAAATCCGCCAACGCCTTCCCCCCACAGAGCTCCTGGCCGGCGCCGTGCCCTTCCACCAGCAAGAGGATAGACAGCTACATCTTAAGCCTGGTTCAGAAAAAGACTCATGCAGTAAGGACTAACAAACCCCGGACAAGTCTCAACGCCGACCCCACCAAAGGGATCTTGAGGCACGGGAGCATGTGCGTCCGGCAGCCGACAGTGATGGTGGCCCACGGCAACGTGGTGAACCTGAAGAGCTCCAAGCAGGTGTGTTTGCCTCCTGGTGGGACCCCCGCTCCAGACCACACGGCTCCCTCCCCATTAAAGCAGAGGCCAAGGGAGCCGGCTGGGGAGCAGCTGGAGAGCAGGAAGGCCCCTTTGCCGGCAGCGTTCCCACCTGGCACGACAACCGAACTCCAGACCAAGCACCTGCCACGAGGAGTCAAACCAGCACCACTGGAGCTGGGCCGCAACACCACGGCCACAGCAGGGGATGTCGCCAAGGAGAACAGCCAGCTCTTTGCTGCATCTCCCAAGGAGACCCCAGGGAAGCCGGTGGTGCTGCAGCCAGAGAACAGGGTCAGCCAGCCTCCCAAAAAGATCCTGTTGAAGAGCAGCTCGCAGGCGGCTCGCTCCTCATCGCCGGCTGTCGAGGAGAGGCCCGCACTGGATTTCAAAAGTGAGGGCTCTTCCTCACAGAGCCTGGACGATGGGCTGCTGGTGAACGCCCAGTACATACCAGCCCAGCAGCAAAGCATGAAGCTTCACAAAGGCACCAGGAATGTCAAGATTTTGAAAAGCTCTGCATTGAAACACAGGTCCCACCTTGCCAACGGGGTGGAAAACAGCTCGCAGACCTTGCGGGAGAAAGCCAAACCGGTTGGCAAGAAGTGCCGCTTTCCCGAGGAATTGGATACAAATAAGAAACTGAAAAAGCCCTCGTCGCGGGGGAAGAGAGGCAGTGGTTTGCCGCTGGAGCCGGGCCTCCCAGGCCGGCAGGCCGGCCTGCACAGATCCACCCTCCGCTCCCACGGGCACGGCCGGGAGGTTGTGGTGGCCAAGCCCAAACACAAGCGTGCCGACTACCGCCGCTGGAAGTCCTCGGCGGAGATCTCCTACGAGGAGGCCCTGCGGAGGGCGAGGAGGAACCGGCGGGAGGGCCTGGGGGTCTACTCACAGGTGCCCCTGCCCTACGTCAGCCCCTACGCCTACGTTGCCAGCGACTCGGAGTACTCGGCCGAGTGCGAGTCCTTGTTCCACTCCACCGTGGTGGACACGAGCGAGGATGAGCAGAGCAACTACACCACAAACTGCTTTGGAGACAGCGAGTCAAGCCTGAGCGAGGTGGAGTTCGTAGGGGAGAGCACGACCACCAGCGACTCTGATGAGAGCGGGGGCCTGATTTGGTCCCAGTTTGTCCAGACGCTTCCCATCCAAACGGTCACGGCGCCAGAGCTGCATGAAAATGCAGCCAAGGCCTTTGTCAAAATCAAAGCCTCCCATAACCTCAAGAAGAAGATCCTCCGCTTTCGGTCAGGCTCCCTGAAGCTCATGACCACCGTCTAGTGAGGTGACTTGGTAGAATGTATCTGCTTCTGCTTTCAGAAGCAAGGTGCTTTTTTTTGTATATATTTCCACAGATTTTCCTTTTTTTATACAAATATTTAAAACTTAAGGTAAATTATGTCACTTGTCTTCAGAACTTGGGTGGATACCAGTGCCTTTTACGTGGAAATAAAAGACAGTTACACTTGTTTTAAAAAACCCAACAACACAACACTGCCATTTCAGTGGTGAACAGCCTCCAGCTTGTGGTGTCAGAAGGCTTTGAAGAAAGGCTAATGTTTCTAGGAATGGATCGTCCTTGCCTAGTTTTTCCAGTTCTGGGTCTTATACAGGATATTGACAGCTTAAGGTCATAAGTTTTTAGGGAATAAAGGCGAGGGAGTGAGGATGGTTCTTCATGTTTTCGCTTGTCCCTTTCTGCTGCTGCTGTTCCACATCTTGAACTCTTTCCTTCTGGTACTCTGGTCTGGTTTTTTTCCTTTCTTGTTGATTCTCTTCTTGAAACTCACTCCTGTCCTCCCCCAGCCTTCCCCCACCAGGAAAGGGCTCCTGTTCAATCTGTCTCCGAGGTTAAGTTGCCTTCCTTGGAGTGCACACTGCTCTGATCTCCTGGGAGTCCTGCTGCAGACGGCAGTGGTGTCCAGAGTAAACTGCTGGAGCAGCTGACCAAGGCTTAGTAACTTCATTATATTGTGTAAAACTGCTTTTGAAAAAGAAAAAAAAAACCCATATGCATGTCACGTGCATGAGTATCAGTAGTTTTAATATTCCTGTTGATGTCCAATTTACTGTACATCATCAATGGCTGTTTTTATATATATATCATTGTGTAAATTAATATAACACATCATATGCTGTAATAAACAGTCTGTTTTAATACTTTTTAAAGTTTGTTACATTGGTACAGACCCAGTCAATGCTTTTATATTGGTGTTGTCACCACTTAGATGTCTCTGATCTGTTCCATTAACATTACCTGCATTTAGCCACGCAGGAAACGAGGCAAGTTTAAAATGTTGCTGTGGATGTGACTTGTGCTTTGAGGGAGTTGGCTTGTCATGGCTCCTCTTGTTCTTCCCATAACTTGCATTTTTCTAAGGGCAAGGTGAGATTTAGGAGCTCAGAGACATCTTCAGGTTGTTGCTGATGGGCAGCTCAGGTTGCAGAGCAGATGGAAGTGTAATACTAATCCTCCTCTCTGTCTGGGTGCTTGCAGACTTTGGTTGGTACAACACGGGGGCAGATGGTTGGTTTCTGTAACCAAATCGATCCATGGGACACACAGGTGTCCCCCTGAAACACCCAGTAAGTGAAACCCCAAGAGCTGTGTGCTCTGGGAGCTGGGCTGGGTGGAGGAGAGCATAGGCTGGCTGTCCATGGTTCCCTCTGTAGCTTTGGCAGCTGACCCTGCCACAGCCCTAGCAGGGTCATGGAAGGGGACAGTTGCGTCACCCACCAGTCTCTGTCTCAGCTTCTTCCCATAGGACTGGAGGGGAATCTGGCAGCAAAGGAGAAAGGAGCCCTCCACAGGCAGCACTGCTTCCATTCACAACAAAAGCTTTGGAGCTGTCTGGTGGGAAGGCTGGAGGCTTTGGGCAGGTTGAGCTGGTTTCTGCAGGTTCATCTTCTGCTTTGGCATCCACGAAACAGTGGACAAACTACTGGAGTGGGTGCTGTGGCTGGTGTGGATTTCAGAGGTATGTGTGCAGCCTGTCCATTCCATAATGAGGTCTGCTGAGCAGAGCTTGCCTTTGTTGTTCCTGTGCGTCCTTCCTGCTGTCACCCACCTGAAAGGCAGAGCAGTTTTTTTTCTCAGGTTTCCTTGCATTTCAAATGTAGGAAGGAAAGATCCACCCAGAATTAAACATTTCTGGGAGCAGCTTCTGAGACAGTAGGAACAGTTTTCCTAAGAGGCAGATTCTGTTTTTCAATCAGCAGTGATTGAGTGTGGTAGATCCCTACTTATAAAATCTCTTACTATTTTATTCCTGGGTTTTTGTTTTTTTTTTTTTTTTTTTTTTTAAGAAGGGGAAAATCAGTTTTTGTAAGGGTTTTGCAGTACATCGCCAGGCTGTGGATTCAGTGACCCAGAAAGTCCTTGCACTTCCACCTCCCATGAAACAGCAAAAGCTGTAACTCCCCTTATCTGTTCATAACTCTTCTATTGCTTTACACATGGAAGGGCAGCTTGTGTATATATATGTATATGTATAAAAAAATTATATATTGGTTTAGGATAATTCATCCAGAAATTACTGGACAAAGGCTACCAGCACAGAGAGGGGAGAGAAGTAATGTTTGTTGTTAAAGATGGCATTACTAAGGCTAAGCAGCAGCTCAAAGCATTCCCATTAATAACTGATGGGTGTTGCATCAAACAAAGGGAATGTTTTGTGGAAGCTAGTAGTTTCTTTCCTAGAATATCTCTTAATCATGCCACATAATCTTTCTTTGAGTGAGAAAAACATGTGCAAATCCCTGTAAATCTCCTCAAAGGTGTAGCAGAGCAGCAGAGAGGATCCTCAGCCGTGCACTCTCTCTCTGGCTGTAAAGGAGCTGCTGGTGGAAAGACAAACCAACGACCAGTGGCATGGGGATGATGAGTTTTTAATTGCAGTGCTGTAGCAGATTGCCTTGTACCGGGTGAGGGAGGCTGGTCTTCAAAAGTGAGCTGCTGAATGGTTTCTTTTCAGATAACTGAGTAAAAAAAAAAAAATAAAATAACCACCTAAATATCGCTAAGACTGTATCAGCTGCAGCCACTGTATTCTGCAGTTCTCTTGTTGAATAGCTTAATACCAGACTTGGAAATGGGCTGATGGTATCTCCCTCTTAATTGCATCCGAGTCTTTTCAGTTTGGGGAAGGAATTTTCCTTTTCTTAACATGATTTAGGTAAGCATCCAGAATCCTTTAAACAGGCATAGATTTTTTCTATTGACACTCGACACCCAAGCCCCTCCTTTTTTTTTTTTTTTTTTAAATGACAGATCTTAACAGTGCTGGAAAAGTACTTGACATAGTCCCAGTACACAGCACACATTCTCATCTCTGGTTCTGATTTAGGAAACACATCTGAGTTAAGTAAGATTTTGCAACGTTAGGTTGAAAAACATCTGCTGCTCTTGGAGACCAGTTGAATATTTGGCACTTCTTTAAGCTACCTGGCTTTCCAACTTCACAGCCTGGAGTCCTTGCCAGTGGATTTTTCATGATGTCCACTTTTTAATTATCCCCAGTGTTTATGGCTGTCTTTGGAAGTCTGGAGCGGGAACATTTCATTGCACTGGGAGCTGTTTCAAGGTGGGGGTCGGTGGTAGAGGGGAGGTTTGGGATTAGGTATCCCTATGCTCCATATGTAACTGAGTGCAGGAGAGTACAGAAGCATAAAGGATCACGAGCAGACCCCTTTAAGGTGGATTCCTAGTGATTCAGATAATGCAGTGTTTCTGCACACCTCTGGAATACCATCCCTCCCACTGAGGGAATCAGCACCACACACTCTGAGGGGATGAGTGTGTTGCTGGACTGTCTGCCTTCTTCCGCTGCCAGCAGGCTTTTTGGGTCTATCCTCTGCTCCCTCGCCCCAGCCACCAGCTGTGGGTCAGCAAATAAAGAACCAAGCCGTGTCTGGTGTGTGCGGGGTCAGGGAGAGGCCTTGGCGTGGTGCCCAGACGTCCCAACTGCGTGGGGCCCATGCTGTGGACCTCCTGCTTGCTGTGAGAAACCCAACGTGCCTGTGGAGCAAGGGGTCAGACAGCTGGGTCTGAGGGAAAGGGGGAATGGAGAGTCTAGTAAATAGAGTGGTCTGATCCTGGTTCATCCATGTTTCCGGGAGAGGCTGGAAGAGGAGGTATTTAGCCTAGCTCAGTAAGGTGGACCAGACTAAACAGAGTCCTCCAAGGGACTCTGCTCCATTTCTTCCAGAACTCTTTGAATGATCAAAGCCACTATCAGCACTGCCAGTTGCTGAGGTGCTTCAATCATCTGACCAAGTCCTGCAGGACCTGTGCACATGGGATGAGCTTCCGTCCCCCAGGTCTGCTTTTGGCTTTCCACGGCACAGCCCCTGCTTGCAGAGACCCTGTAGGTCCCAGCCCTCTGCAGCTTTCCTGGGCCTCAAGCAGAATCTGTCCATCACTTGCCAGTTTTCTAGTTTTCTCATGGCTTGGGGTTCAGGCTGGATAAGGCCTGAAAACAAATTCTCCACAGCAGTCCTGTGCCTTCAGTAATCCCAAATCTGTTTGTTGGCTCAGAGGAAAGTCAGGTGCTCCTCAGGCGGCAGCCAGCAAAACCATCCCTGAGGGACCTGCACCCCTTCCTGTCACAAAAGGCAGCAAAGGCTTGCTGTGGTGGCCACTTGGCAGGTGTCTCACCACGCTGGGCACGGCTCTCTCCCAACACGTGATTTTTCTCAGGAGGGAACAAGGACGTGGACATTTTTGAGGAAGCAGAAATGGCTAAATACATTTTAAACAGCTAACTTCAGCCTCTAGTATGTACCTTTGGAGTAGCCAACAAAAATAAATATGACTGAGCTGCTCATACAAAAAACGCATCCATTCTCAGCTTAAAATTGTAGATGGAGAGCTGTGGTGAGAAGCAGTTGGTGCTGGAGCATGTCCAGAGAAGGGCAATGGAATGGATGAAAGGACTAGCACAGAAGTCTTGAGAGAAGTGGCTAAGGGGGTTCCAGGGCAGCCTGGAGAAAAGGAGGCTTAGGGGGGACCTTATAGCCCTCTACAGCTCCCCGAAAGGAGGGTGGAGCCAGGTGGGTGTTGGTCTCTTCTCCCAATTGACAAGTAACAGGACAAAAGGGAATGGCCTCAAGTTGCACCAGGGGAGGTTTAGATTGGATATTAGGAGAAAATTCTTCACTGAAAGGATATTCATGCATTGGAACAGGCATCCCAGAGAAGTGCTGGGGTCACCATCCCTGAAAATAATCAAGAAATGTGGCACCTGGGGACTTGGTTTAGGGGTGAACACAATGGTGCTTGGGTTATGAGTTGGACTCGATCTTAGAGGTCTTTTCCAACCTTAACTATTTTATGATTCTATGAGTTGCTTTGGGGTTTGAAAATTCTCACAGTTCTGGAACGAGAGGAGATACATGAAAACCAGGGGGATCTATTTAAAAGGGATACTAGAAAGTGCTTTTTTCTGTAGCAGGGAACTTGCTTCCACTGGAAATAGTGAGACAGATGCAATATCAGCAAGTTCAGAGGGAAAGAGGAGGTAGGGATGGATGTGCTCTAGCAATGATTGTGGATGCCAGGAAGAGTGTGAGGTGACTGGACTGCCAACAGTGGCCAGGCTTGTGTGCTCCCCTTCTAAGCTGTCTTTTCCTGCAGCTGCCAGCTGCTGAAGCACCATTAGCTGGAGGAGATGCACCATCCTGCTGACGCAGCAGACCATTTCCTGTGTTCCTCTGATCTTGAAGTAACTGATGGGAGTTGTCTATGCAATTAAATTTCCTCACTCTTTTTGGTCTTTTGCCCTCCCAACTGCTGCTGAAGGCGAGTTCTTCATTGCTTTGTGAGGAAGTTCACTTTCCATGCTTGGCTGATGGTGACATGCACTTACTCAGACTATGGACACACATTTCTGGTCACTTGTCCTTTGGCACAATAAATTCATCCACCTTTTCACATGGGCAATCTGTGCTGAAATCCTCTGTTATGGTGAACATCATCGCCGGTACCACAAATGCTGTTATGGACACAATCCCTGCACGTTGCTCATGACTTCAGGCCATAAATGGGTCTGTCTTGGGAGTCACGGTTGGGCAGCAGTTTTACACCTGCAGTTGCTTATAAACTGTAGGAAAAGCTGGTGACCTCCAAGCCAAATGAACCATCCTAGAGCCAGAGTGCCTCCACTGCTCCTTGCCTTGGGAATTTACTGTCCTTGGGGAGTTCTTCTCTCCATCTGCCTGTGTCTCCATTTGTGCCTTGGTTTGGAGCAACAGAGCAGTGTGGAAGTGAGTCCTGTAGTCACCTCCACTTGACCAGTGTTGGTTGGGGCAGCAGAGCAGTTTTGGTGGACACTGGTAGAACACTGACCCAGACACCCCATGCCAGGGGCACAGCAAATGTGCTTCCACCTGAGCAGGGATACAGGGATCTGACCCAGGGATGGCTGCCTGGAATAGCTTCCAGTCAGAAAATATGGGCAAGCTTGGTCCAAATGACATTGGGGACCAGGCTACGTCTAGGCTGAAGTAAACTCTTGAACTTTGTGTATTGTACTTGTGGGGACCTCAGTTTATGGGGACCTGAGTTTGGATCTGCTCCTTTCATGCTGTATGACTTGTTAATGTAAACAGAGCCGCTCAATTAATGGCCTTTGTTTCCATGCTGTATTCCTTTAAGATCAATAAAGTGTATTAACATTAACAACTTGATTTCACTGAGCCAAGCTCTGAAACTCTGGCTTCTGTTCTTCTAAAGGGAGTTGTAAGTCCTGGGAACTAAGACTTCCTTGACAACACTAAAGGAAAACCTGTATAATTTGGACTCTGACCTCATGATGGGGTTCATGCTATCAGGCTTTGTAAGTAAATTGTTTTATCCCCCCGAAAAAGGTCAAGTCTTCTGTGGTCAAGGGGCAGGAAGCTGCAAAATTTGCAACCTGTTGAAAAACGTGTTCCCTCCTTATGAGCTTCATGTCTTCAGAAAAGAGATTTTCATGAGGAGGGGAGGTATGAGGTACAGGTAGGAGAAGGACCTAATCAATCTTAATCTCTGAAGTGCTCGAGCAGTAAGTGTTTAAGCGTGTAATCAAGCCCATTCGTACTCAGCGAAGCGTTTCAGCGCGCGCTTTGGGGTGAATTAAACGTGCTCAGAAATGCTGGTGGATCAAGGTCTCTAAACTTTCCAAGTGTCCCATGCCTGTTTGTATGAGCTGTCACAGCGACTTATTTTGGGTAATGTTGGAAGAAACTCCCTGCTCTTCCTTAAAAGCCAGACTCTGTATGGTGAAACCGGATTCAAACTGTTAATCTGAATTTGGGAGAAGCAGTACCTTGAGTCCTTGATTTAAGAAGTAATAGCAAGGAGAGCTTTTAAAGGAAGAAATGAATTTTGTTGTATTTGAGGACACTGAGATAAAAAAACCTTAAGGTACATAAGAGTGAATGTGTTTTAGCTCTGTCAGCAGCAGGACTTCGTGTAACCCCTGGGAATGGCACTTGGGAAGAGACAGAATGACCCCTTCTATATCTCCTCCCTCCCCTTCCCTTGGATGCCCAAGTAGAGCTGGGAAAATGAGGCAGGCAGGGAGGGCCAGGCACAAACAACAAATGTGTTTGTAGGGTCTGGAGCACCATTTATTCATCTGCCTGGCTAATCCAACTTTAATCCCAGTTTCAAGCAGTGAGATTAGCAAAACAGCAGGATCTCTGGGCTACCCAGAGCCAGAGAACAGATCTAGAAAGCAGAGGGTAACTTTGCCTGGCTTCAAAGGAAAGCTGCAGTTTAACTGAGCAAGCAGTAGAGGCAAGGGAATGGTTAAAGGTTTGCCTTCTCTTCCCAGACACATTATTTACAGTGGGCTGGTTTCCTTTTGGAAGGGCCCTCTGTAAGAGGAGACGTTCCCGGCGTTTCTGTGGGTTAGACCTGTATCACATTACAGTTTTTTTTTTCCTGGACTCTTGACTGACACGATTTCCTGAAGTTGCTCTTCTCTCGGGAAGGTGAACTCAGGAAAGAGTAGGTGTTTGCTAAAAATCCAGAGCCTTGGCAAGCAGAACCACGGTGATGGTCTTCTCGTTCTAGATGTAAAGTCAGTCCTCAGTGCTGCATCATGCTCTGTATCTCCCAGTGCCGGGCAAGGGCTGGGAAAGAAGTGGGAGAGGAAATCCATCAGGTTTGATAACACAGAGGTCTATAAATCCTGTTGGAGCAGCTTGCAGAGGCCACGGCAGGAGCCACAGGCAAGCAGCCACCCCACCTGGTGAGCAGTGAGGTCAGGGGCAGTGTTGGCCACTGACCTGGACATCCTGATGCCTGCCTTTGCTTAAACTACCTTCCTGCCTCCAGGCCACAGCAGAGAGTGTGCTCATCCTGGTAGGTGTTTGCTGCTTTTTTTTCTTCTTCATGAAGTAAATTGTGGCTTGGCATTAAAGCCTGAGTGCTGAATGAAAGTGAAGTTCTGGCTTGTTTCTCCTGTCAAACACCTCATGATAGTGTTTTCCTTGATGTTCAGTTGCTTGGAAGGAAGAGATATGATCCCCTTCTAATCTGCAACATATCCATGTTTTTTCACAGGTGTCTTCTGAGCGGTTTGTATGGAACAACAAACACAGAGAGGTAACATCACTCTTCAACACTGTGGGACACCCTGCAGCAACCCTATAGCTGCACACTCCAAGGTATTTTTCTCTGACAGAAATATTGGAACTGAGAGGTTTGGATCTGACTGATCACACCTGAAGCCCATCAGTGCTCAGGGTGAAGATGCTCCTGCAGGGAGCGGAGGAAGCACACTCAGAAGTGTTTATTATTGCTGTTAAATGACAAGCTCCCTTTCTCTCCCCTCCCCTTCCCTGCCATGGAGATAGGGATCTCTGCTGCGGTCCCTGCTGCTTTGTTTTTCCTGTGTTGATCTACAGTGAGACTTGCTGCCTTTGAAGGATGGTCTCAGCCCTGAGAGAGGCTGTTATTGCTGAGCCACCGACATTTGATTCAGAGCGTGTCTTCCCCTGGGCCCAATGCAGATGCCCACTGTCACCCTGGGTAGCTTGCTTGGGCTCATGAACATGGTAATTATTCATTGCAGAAATATGAAATAAACAATTAATTTCATATTTGACTACAAAAAAAAAAAAAAGGAAGGTGGAGAACGGGGTTTTCTTTCTGTTGTGTTCACACCCTTTACTAGCTACTCAACACAAGCAGCATAATATGGACAGGAAACACAGCAAAGGGAAAATAATAAATCACTATCCCTACTGTATAGCAGAGTTAATGGACTTGTGTGGGGCAAGGAAACAAAAGGCCTTTTGTCCTGCCAAAGAATCCTCACTGACATTGATCTAAAAAACCAAGTAATTTACTGATCTACAGCTAGGAGAGATGGCAAAATGGATAAAATGCCCCTGTGCTAGAAACTGATTCCTCTGGCTGCTGGATCCACTCCTGTTCCTGTTGATTGATTCTGAGGCCATTTGCTTGGTGGTCAGGGCTGCTTTCAGAAACTGCTTCTGCTGCACCGACGAAAAGGCCAATATTGTGAGTAAACATCCTAATAAGCAGGTCTTGACAGATGGTTTGTTGCTCAAGCCCCACATAACCCTTCAGCTGGTATCAGTGTCTCCCACAGATGTTTCCCAGGAGAACTTCCCCATGGCATGCTGGGGAACTCTCAGATTTCACAGCACGTCTGGCTGCATCCCAAGGAGGAGCCTCGATGCTTGCTCGACACCTTACAGGTATGTCCTGGGAACAACAGGCTCCTGGAAATATGTTTCTCATAGTATAGATAAATTTAGGCTCCCAGTGGAGCCTATTGGTGGCTGAACAGGGTAAGCAAAGGTGCCTGTGCACAGTGGCTGCTGCTGCTGTCACTTGGTCCATAAGCAGTGAGAAATGTTCAGTGTTACCTGAAGCAGAACAATGCATGTCTCGTATACTTTAGGTATCCTTCAGACCCTTTTGTTTTGGTATTGCTTCCTGTCAGTCTTTCCAGAATCTGTCCCCCCTATTTTCTAGCAAATCACAGAATAAATGTAATGTAGGCAGCGATTTTTCCAAGTGAATCTCTTCCTTTTCCCCCATTTCCTTTTTCTGACTTTTAGAAAGTTCTGAGCCCCAGGGTCAGCCCACAACGCTGTAGTCACAATATCAGGTGTGCTGTCCTCAGGCAGATTAAATATTTTGCCCAGAAGCTGATGGATAAATACAGAGATTTTACCTCATTCTCCTCCTGTGGTGAGCTTGTGGGACTGTAAGATTGTTCATATAATGTCTTCCAGAGAAGACAATTTAGATTTGGCTGGTTTGTATATCCCTGCAGTGTTCCTGGTGGGCTGTACAGGATGTACAACTCTCTGCCCCTGACCTGAGAGCAGCTGGAACTGGACTGATGTGCAAAGGCTGCTGTTGAGAGGAAAATGAGCTGTCCGGCGAGGGGGTCTGCTAGGAATGGGCTTGAATAGAAGATTATGGTTTGGGAAAAAGTTTAATTTTGATGAAATTAGGCTGAATTCCTGCCAAAGTAGAGCAGAACACAATCAGGTAGAAATTCTGTAGAAGGGAATAAATAGTGTAGAGCTCACATTGAGAGTTGTTTCAAAAGCTGATCCATGGATCTCTGAGCCTCTGTGCTGGGTTTCGTGGGCTCTCCATCTGTGGATGCTCTGGTGTTTCCTGCCTGAGATGGTCTGATACCTGGGACACCTCAAGCTGAGAAGTGTGGGAGCAGTGAGATCCCCTCTTGCCAAGCAGTCTATTTGGCAGCAGGCTGCCCCAGGGCCCTGGAAACCTGAACGGTGGAGGAACCAGATGGGTGACCAGGCAGGAAATTCAGCAGGTTTCTGATGTTTGGAGCTCTGTGCAAGTTTCATGGGAACCTGGGCAAAATTGACTCACCTTGCTGAGATTTTGCTGAATTGGTGAATTCCTCTGAAATGCTGTTTTGCCTGAAACCTTCCAAGCAGGTGCAGTATCTCCAGCTATCTTTTGAAGACAGAGACAAGGCATTGCCTTGTGCTTCCAGCGTGGGGCTTTGGGAGTCAAAGGCACACTTGCCTTTGTACTGAGCCCGCTGTCAGCATTCACGCTCTTGAAGTGATGTCGAGGAAGGAGGACACAGGAACCTGGCAGTGATGAGTAAAGGATGCTGACAGGTTATTCTGATCCTTAGAAAATCATTGTGTTCTCATTACACTACACCTCATCCACCTACTCTGTCTTGTCCTGTAGACTATAAATTCTCCATATTAAATTAATTCCCCAACTTCTCCATTTGTTTTCACAGCCTCTAGCTGAGTTTCCTAGGTGCTACCCTCATACAAACAACAATAAAGACGGCTCTGTCCTGCTGCAAACCACTTCTGAGGATGTTCCCTCTCATTCTCTTCCTTGTTCAGCGTTGTATCATTAAAAGGCATGAGGTGGTTAATTGGAGGCTCACAGCTTTTGTGGCTGATGCAAACCAGTGTGTGTGTAATTACTTGCTGCAAATGCTCAGGTGAACACTTTAAAAGAAGAGGGGGAGCATGCAGATGGCCACGAGCAGAAGGTTCCCTGCAAAAGGTCGGTGAAAAAGGTTAGTGACAGGTTGCCCTGAAGCTGGGAAAGAGAACCTAATACCTGGACAACTGGTGAGGAGCCTGGCTAGAGCCAGGCTTTGTTCCCTAAAGGGGGCTGCTGCTTCGAGGAGATTGTACATCAAAGCTCTCATAAGAAAACACAGCAGAGATCGGTATCACCCAGCCTGTGGCACTGGGGGAAATGGATTGGTTGACAAGTCGGAGGCCCTCTCTGGGCAGATGGCTGGGTAGGAGTTACTGGCTCCTTGCAAAATCTCGGAAGGAGCCTTTAATCTGCGTGTGATACTGTATGTTTTAGCGAGCATCTAGATGCTTATCTCAGCGGCATTAGTCACCAGGAGAGTCTGCTCTCAACCTTTTCTCTGCCATACCTCAGCTGCAGGCTTCTTCCCCCAGTTTTTGGGAAAGATGTGAGCTGAATGCTGTAGGATTTGCTGGGCTTTTCGTAATTTTGACAAGGAAATGTAGCAGAGACAGGTTTTCTTGGTAAAGCTCTGCAAAGCGTGTTTAGTGCTGTGGCTTCACGTGTGCTGTGATAGACTTTCAGAGCCTTGCCTGGGGAGCCAGTGGTCTGAAAAGTCTTATCACGCTCCAAAACAAATAGTTCTGTCTTGAAGCCCATTAGAATAACAACTACAAAGCTTCTCCCAACCTGATGTTAAATGCCTTGCTGTGCCAAAGGTAAACAGGATCAATCACTCATGCTCCCAGGGACCCTCTGATAGCAGTCCATGAATCAAGCTTGGCTTTTGAGGTAATTTTTATCTGCCCTGGGGAGCACAAGCTGACCAAACTGGGGTCTTGCTCTGCATGTGCAGGCTGAAGAGTGCAAGCTTGGGTCTGGCAGCCTGTGTTAATTAGGCGTATCCAGTGTAAATATATCTGTTATGATGAGGTCTGCAAAGCGGTGAGACCTGGGCGTGCAGGCTCTGGCCACCTCTGCTCTCCTACAAAGCCAATATTGCCACCGTGCCTCTGCTGGCTTGGCCAAACAACAGCTTGATGCTGCTTTTCCTCCCGTGCCTTTGTACCTGCGGTGTTTTGTTTGTCTTCCTTTGACTATGCCAAAAAAGAGCTTAGCTCAGTGGGGAAACCAAACTCCCAGCAATGCCTGAAGACTACAGACGGTGTAATAGTCTGGAGTTTTGCTAATCCAGACAGTAACAGGAGCTCAGGGCGTTCAGCTGAGGTCCCACTATGACTTTGCACATCACCCAGCGAGATTTAGAGCCTACCAGGTCATGGGCTGTGTATGCAATTAAAAAGCTCCTTTCCCCGAGGAGTTCACAGCGCACAGACAAAATATTAACCCCCCAATTAGTTTATTGTGGCAGACTGGGGCACAGAAGTCAGATTATCCAGGGGCAGGCTGAGACCATTTGTGTGCCATTGAACTTGGGAAAGGCTTTTTCCACGACATCTGGTTTCAATCAATTTGTCATCAATTTGGAGTGCCGGACTCATTTTTCTGGGACCATTAAAGTACACAGCACTGACACGGGGTTGCAGCTGGAATCCAAACATGGGTATCCAGAGCCCTGCTACCTCTCACCAGTCACTGTGTGGAGAATAAGAATCTGGTGGCCGGGGTCTCCTGAATAAAGCTCCTTTGTCCATTTGAGAAAACTCAGGCTGGGCCATCCCCTTCCGTCATGCCATTTACAGCTTGGTTGTATATGTGGTGTCTGGACAGACCTTAGCAGCGACCCAGTCTCCATGAGGCGGTCACAAGGTTCATGCCCAGCCTTCTGGAAGTCTTTGCAAAGGCTCTCCCTGATGTGGAGCCGGCTCCTTCCCCAGCCAACCTCTGCATTTTGCTCTTGGGGCTCCAAACCACCTTCCTGTGCAAGCAGCCAGTGGTGGCTTTGACTCTGCCAGTACTGGAACGTGCTGAGAGGAGCCTGGTTCATTTAAATGTGTGGAACCACAGCTCATGCTTTTACAGCACATATTCAGTGAAGCAATGCCTTTATCTGCAATACTTAGCCTTTATCTAACATCTTTTCAGTCTAAAGCTTTTTTTGAAACACAGATTAAGTAATAACAACGTAGGATAATTGAGCACATTTTTTCACAGTGACATAGTGATACTTATCTGTGGCTACTGAAAAGCAAGGATAATATACTTGTCAGTGTTGTATTATCTTGCTTCTGAAACCCAGTGAGTTTGGCATTAGGGCTTAAGAAATTGAAACACTGCTCCTTGTACCAAAGCCTGTTTGTTTACAATAAAGCCTAATGCATCTTTCTAATGGACACTGCAGTGCCAGAAGCACTGACATGACCCCTGGCTCTGTGCAACCTGTGAACACAGAGGTTGGGTGTGTTGAGTCTGGAGGTCGCACCGTGCAAGGACTGTGTTGGATGCATTGAGGGAAACCCATCCTGCTGCAGGAGGAGGCGACCTCGGGGGTTGTTTTTGTAGTGTGGTCATTTTCTGGATGTCAGGTAAGGTGCAGTTCTGAGCGTGCTCTGCTTAGCATCACCATGGCTTCTGCGGGCAATTTGCTACAACACTGTTGTGAGCAGACCTTGCAAACCCACTCGGTGATTTTATTTGCACAGGAGGCCAGGTGGAATAAAACGACAGGCTGGCATGGCAAAACAAGCCGGACTCCCTTTGAATCCCACTGAGTGAGGGGGGAAACCTAAATTAACACCCCCTTCCAAGCCCTCAGACACATAGGTCTCTTGCACAGCAAAACACTATGTGCATTTTCCAGGAAAAAATGGAGGATCGATAGGAAAACACTTAGATTTAAATTGACTTACTGTCCAAAGTGGTATTTGAGTCCCTCTTGCATTTGCTCAGGCAGAACACGATGGTGTGTCTCTGGATAATTTTCCACCTGCCTGTTTTGAATATCAGATGGAGTGATTTAGCTGGGGGGCTGGAACAATGCCAAGTTCCGCAGAAGCCTTTTCTCCCGACTTCTGCTGTTTTTGTAACTACTTAGACAGAATTATCTGAGCATGCTCCCGGCTGGCACAGGGTAAATGCTGAGCAACACAACATGAGTCGACTCTTCCACTCTTTGTGTGTCAACACAATTCCATAGTAAATGTCAAGCAACAAGCTATTAGGACTCATTTAACTGTAATTCACAGGTTCTCAAAGGGCCAGAAAGGTATTTCATATCCTCTGAACCTGAAGAATGACACTGAACCATAGGAAAAGTCATTTCAGACGCTGAAAAAAATCATTCACACCATTTTCTTGCTGTATCTTTTTCTGCAGCATATCCCAGTGTGCATGACCACGGAATTGCTGAAAGCTTCTTATTCTGTTAAGCATCCTCTAATAGGGTGGAAGTGGGGGTTAATTCAGCAGGTAATGTCTTGCTTTGGAGTTTCTCAATCTATTAAGTGTTTAGCTGTATTTATATAAGTGCATTGGATACAGCTGGAATGCTGATGTCAGGATCCTGCTTGGCTCACCTCTTCCTTCCCTGTGAAGTCTGACTGGCATTAATCCTGAGGAAGGAGGTAGTGGTGCTGGTAACTGTTCTCCCGAGTGGAAAATGAATATGGTCAGCCCCATCCTCACATGTGGTTGATATCTTGAGAGTGCAAGAATTTGTTAGCTTAAAGCTTTTCTCTAAATGGGTGACAACTCTTCTCTGATAAGCTGTGGCTGCCCTACATGTGGGACTTCAGACACCAAATAAACAGTGCTGGCATCAGATAATTCTGTTTAGAATGCTGTGGCCTTAGAAGTGCCCTATCTTTTGAAATGCAATGTTTTTTTCATGGGTTGTTTACATCTTCCTGCAGTGACTTCATGTCACCTCGTAGTTCTTCACTGTCTGTGAAAGCTTAAACCACTGATCCTAGAAAGTATTTACAGGATTGGGTTCCTTTTTCTCTGGCTTTTGGGGAATGATTTATCTTTTATACTCCTTCATGCTCCTAAAATGTCCACTGGAGAGCTGATGGGCAAACCAGAGAGTGCAGTCACTAGAGATGTAGCATTTCTGGGAAAGGCCTGACTCGGTGATGTGCTCTGAGGGTGAGGGTTGTGGTCAATGAGATGCAACTGGGAAATGACGCAGAGCTTCTCGTGTTCAAAGTGTAAACCCTCACGTCAGTAGGTGTCTAAGCACTGTGGAGATTTCTGCTCACCCTCTTGAAAACACGGGGTGCAAACTGGAAAGATCACAACCTTTTGCAATTTGAGGGAAGGCCTGCGATTTGGGCTGGAAACCTCTAAAGCTCGGAAAGGTGTGAGCAAACAGGACTGAAGCTGGCTGTGTGAAATCACAGAGCCCGCCCCGTGTGGAAGAGAAAGCACTAAAAAGCTGAGAGTTTTGAAACTGTTAATCCAGGTTTCTTGCGTGGCCCCTCTTATCACAGCATCGCAGCACCTCCCAGATGGTTAATATGTTTTATCTTCCTGCCAACACCCTCACAGGGTTCCTATCCCCATTCTACAGTTAGGAGACCCAAGTGGAGGTGTTGAGTGATATGCCCAGTGGCACTTGGGGTTTCTGTGGCAGATCAAGGAATGAAGCTCAACTTTCCCATGCCCCAGGCTAATTCCTAAACCCCGTGGGATCCTCCTGGAAATGAGCAGAATGGCTTAGCAAAACACAGCAGCATGTGGAAATAATGCTCAAATGCAGTATGGGGGAGCCCATCTGGGACTCCCTAAGTGTTGGCTTTTCAGTCTTGGTCTTCTGGAGCAGGATGGTGCTGCACCATGGAGAGCTGAAGATGGCTCTGGAGTGAGCAGAACAGGGCTGCCATCAAGAAAGGTTCATTAGTCCACACTAATAATGAATTATAGCACCGTGCTGACCAGGCCGTGCCACTTTGGGGGCTGAAATGAGCTGCTGGGTGTGTGGCTCTTGCTGCCCATGCAGAAGAACTGGGATTTCAGGCTCTCTCATCACCTCGGGCCAGAGCTGCATCTCCTTGGCTGCTGCCAGGTGAGTGGATTCTGCAGTGCTGTTTGCCCTTGACAAGACTCCATCCCAGGAAGAAGTTTTGCAAAAGCTGTGAGCTGCCAGTCACCCAAGTTATGCTGAGCTCTTACTCCTCCTTTACTATCCCCCTTGTATCTCTTGATCCCTGCTTTTCCCATTCCTTCAAAATACTTTCATCCTAGCAAAATGTTTTAGAATCACAAAATGTTGGTGCAGGGGAATGAATAATATAGGGAGAGTGATTATTTAGTGTGTCTAGGCTATTACCTAATAACCACCTGCTTCGTTCATTGATAATGTTTAAACTACTGAAATTGCAGCATCTGAGAAATGCTACTGAATAGTGCCATGCCCACAATTTGTTTGCAATAATCCATCAAAATGCCCACATTTCTCAGCAATTAGCTGGAAAACTAGTTCTTATCATGAGTGCTGAGATAATCCAGTGTTTGAGATACTGCTGGGTGTGCTGGGTGCTGATTCTAAATGGTAACTGCGCTTTCTTACTCCGTGCAGCACCAGTGTCCAAAGGCCCTTTTAGGATGCCAGAGAAATAATGATTAAACAGGTAGGCAGCCTCAGACTGAAGCCTATGGCTTTGTTCAGGAGGGCGAGTGAAGCTGCAGGATGAAAGGAAGGTGAAGATGAGCACAGGAAGCAGCCATCCCCGCTGGCTGCCTGCCTGCTCCTCACTCCTCTCCACGGAGGTTCTGCTGAACAGGCGAGCTGGTGTGCTGTCCCTTGGGAATGCTGTCAGCTCCTCAAAACCTTGGTTTCTGAGTGCTTGCTCTCCCATGCACACTCAGCAAGTTTCCAGCATGAGAAAAAAAAAAAAAA
>VZRN01003298.1:1522484-1623150 GCA_013397935.1 Dasyornis broadbenti
AAAAAAAAAATTCATTGTCATTGCAAGGCAGTGGCGCATCCAGAAATCCTCATCTAAGAAGATCTCAGATGAGTGTCTCATTTGCATGTCTAACAAAGCCTTGGGTAATCACCAGGAGGACGCTGGACTCAGTTGAAAGACTTGGACGATAGCAGCAGGTATTTGGAAAGAGGCATCTGTGCAGGGTGATTCCTTGATCTGCCTCAGATCTGAGTTTGTGCGCTGGTCTTGCAAAAAGATGTTGCAGCAGTGCCACAACGCATCTGGAAATTCCAGATTTTTGTGGAAGGCATGGGATTGGGAGCTGGGAGGTCTGGGACACTCTGCAGGTTGTTTTCTCAAGCGCTCTTCTGTAGCAAAAGCCGTGTCAGGAGTGCAGGGTGTCCCCAGGGGAGCAGCAGAGAAGGGGAATAACTGGGGGCTGCTCATACAGTGGAGATCACCGAGGGGAATTCCCAGTCCGAGTCTGGCTGACTGCTGTAACTTGCCTATGACACTAAGCAAAATCCTTTGAAGATTTGCTCTCAGCAGAGCCTGCCACGTCCTCGCAGAGGTAAAGTAGGGAATGATCTAAATATTATTCGGGACTGTAAAGCAGTCAGAACATTGGCTGCAGGATTACCCTATGGATGAGTGTGGCAGCAGAGGACTTGAACAGGCTGACTCTGACCTTGAGATGCAAATGAAAATCAGTAAAGATGGGTTAAGGCTTCTGGAATATGGGGAGACGAGCAGAGTGCAGCCCTCATACAGAAAGACCCCTTTTTTCTGAAGCTCCACAAAGCATATTTCCACGTGAAACACCATAATCTCTATTTCCTCCCTACCTTCTTCTTTTTTCCTTTTAAGTCTCACAGGTCACAGGTATAGTTTTGCCTTTACCTGCCACTGTGTATCACTGGTAGCTCATTACTTTGTCCCAAGGTGACTGCTCACATCTGGGTCAGGTCATGCTCTGAGTGTGGAGGTGACAGTGGCGTGGCCAGGAAACTCTCTGGACTTAATTTCCTGCCATTTCCCCTCACTTGGAAGTGTTACATCCTCCAGGCTGATCAGTGGACCCCAGAACAGATGTCCTTAGCTTCACGGACACATTTTTCACACCTCAGACCATCTAATTCCCAACCATATGCTGCTTGTGCTCACTTTTCCTGATAAAATATCTCCCCAATTTCTCTGTCCATATTTGTTCTCTCTCTTAACTATTGAACTTTGAGGAAAGTCAAAGGGAGAAATCCCATGGGTGGCTGAAAATATTTCTTCACTCGCTTTTTAAATTTTGATTTGCATCTCTGCAGGACAGGTAGCATTCCTTAGAAACAGCAACATGCCTTCTGCAACATCCCAGCCCTTTCAAAATAAAACTGAAGGACTGAAAAAATTTGAGCAACTCTTCATTCGTAAACACTGCCATTTGCTTACACTAAAATGTGAACATTTTCTATAATAGGACCTTCCTCTGTAAGTTTTTCAGGCAATGTCGTGACGTGCTGGGAGCGAGTATGGAATCACAAAATGACAGAATGGTTTGGGTCAGAAGGGACCTTAAAGATCATCTAGTTCTAGCCCTCCTGATCCTTGTCTTGCTCTTTTTGCCGAACTGCTCCTCTCCTTGCAGGCTAAAAAGTCATCCACGGAGCAGAGAGATGATGACTGTGCTGGGAATCCCCCCCTTTTCTCAGAAATACTCCTGCTCTTTCATCACCTAACAGGCTGATTTCAGGAGGGATTACTCCGACTTGAGCTATGCCCTCTTGGCAGCAGGAATCCTCTATTTCCATTCTGAGCATTTCTAGGGAGACTGATTTCAAGCAGGCATTGAATCCTCCTCCTTCCTGATCCAACTTTAATAAATAGCAGGGTATGAACACAAATTGCTGAGTGCTTGTTGAAGGACAACTGAAGAACTGCCTTTGAAAAGCCAAGCCTCTGCCACGCGTTTCGCTTGGAGCTGCTGGTGGTCCCATGGTGTGGGACTGCGAGTCTAGCTGAGAGCAAGTGTGGTTTCATTACGAGGTGGTTTGCCTGGGAGGCACTTCAAAATCCTGCAAGCTGACAACTTCCCCAGCTGATTGTGCTCACTGAGCTGCTGCCCTGTGTGTGCTCAGTGTCACCAGACCAAGGGAACGGCAGCTGGAGAGCACAGCACAGGCTCCTCTCCCTCTCCCACTCTCCCCAGGCAGGAGAGGAGTTCATTTTTTGTGATACAGTCCATATTTTCTCTCTTCCTAAAGCACCTCGCTCAGCGGGAAGTTGCCATAGCCCTGGGAACTCAGGACCATTGTAATCATCGTCGTGCAACTGTGTGACATAATGTTCTTTTAGTAATCAAACCTTGGGCTGCTTTGGGTACTGCAGCCTGAGAATAATCATAGGTCGGTTTTTAAGTGGCATGAGCTTGGTTCTGGGCTGGTGCCTCATCCTGAGTTATTGCTGATTCCGTGGATTTGCTGCACAGGCTCTGCAGGGTGTAATCGCGGGCGCTTTGTGACAGGCTGGCAGCGCTCTGCTGTGCCAGGTGCCTGTTTCTAACAAGAGTGGGGGTTTTTCTTTTTTCTTCTTACTTTTGTTTTTTTTTTTTTTTGGTTTGGCTTTTTTTTTTCAGAATGACTAAATAACCTGTAATCAGTATTAATTCCTTTGAATGCTCCAGAGTGAGCTATTGCTGATTGCTGTTGTCTGACCCTAGTTAAGCCCGTTTCTAGAAAACGCTTTGTGTGACTCTGTGTGTACAGCTGAAAGGAATGCAGCTTTCCCCTAATTACATACTGCTAATGCAAGAGGAGACATTTCTAGTTCTGCTTCTGAAAGTATTTCCTTTAAGCACTGATGAGCCAGTGATAGCAGTAGCCTCTGAAACCATTTTGAAAAGGAGAGACAAGGCAGGAACTAATAGAGTTTCATCACTCGAAGCCTTTGCATAGATTGTAGCTGCAATTGAGCCATCAGTAAGCCACTGGGGATAATATCTTTAAAATACTCTGTATTTTAATAAGATTAAATTGATTCGGGTCTTTGCCAGCCTTTTCAAAGCCAGTGCTGTATGACGGTCAGTATTTCGGGAAGCTCTGTATTGGGAAGCAAAGAACTGAAGATTTATGTGTTTAAACTGAAGAATGCCAACCCTCCTTTTTAAATGTGCAATATACTGCCTTAGATAGATACAAAAATCCCCCCTAGAAGCAAGTCACATTTCCTTATCAGCTATGCCTTTCTGATTTTTCTACAGCCTTTGTTCTTAGCTCTTTAATTTTATTTAGATCTCCTGTCAGAAGCGTGAAGGCATTTCTTACTGTGGGTGCTACAAATACAATGAATTTCTTACAGAAGTGAGTTTAATTGTCAATACCATTTGTTACAGTATTAGTTAAGGAGCTGTGCATAAATCAAAAGGATTAACATGATCTCTCGGGTAGAATAGAGGAACAGAACATTATATTGTTCATGGATCATTGATGAAGAATATTTTCCCAACCTTTCATTTCTAGAAATGAAAATGTATTTCCCTGAAGTGAGTTCTTTTCTGTGTTTCCGAACTGGTAGCACAATTTTTACCATTTAATCATTAAAAACTGTGTTTAAATCAGCACTCTGTTTTCTTATGGGTAAATATTACTTTATTTAAATGTACTTGGGATGCTGTCTCAATGCGTTTAACACTTCTCGAGTTGGGCATTTCATTCATGAATTATTCTCTCCAAAGCAATCAGACGAAAGGAAAAGAATACAAATGAGTTTATCGCCATTCCTGAGCTGTGTTACAGAGATAATCCTGTGTTAGCTCTGGGCCAAGGGCATTGGTGTGGACATTTCCTGATCCTCAGCTGACCTGTGGTAACTGCTACTCATTACAGAGCAGCAACATCCCGGCATGTACCGACCTACGGCGCAGCCAGGAGTGAAGAGATTATTTGGGAGTAACCCCCCTGGTTTAGCTGATCCAAGAGGTTAGGACACGACTTGATTGCGATCTTGGAGTACCTGTGTATGGAAGAAATTTCTAATGGGAGGTAATGCTTCATGTTAGCAGGAAAGGTTACAGTGGAAATGAGAGTCAGCTCAATTAGAGCTGGAGGACTTGGAGCAAGGAAGGCAGCTAACCTTGGAGCAGCAATTCAAGGACAAGTTGGATTTTCCATCTTCTAAGTCTTTATGTTGAGTGTGCGTATTTCCCTGGGGATGTGTCATAGCTCAGCCAGGAGTTACGGACTCGAGGCCGGAACTGTGATACATCTTGTGCAGAAGGTCAGGCAAGGCAGTTGTTAAGATCTTCCTGGACCCTTGAAGTCTATAGATTTCAGTGAGAATTACTGCAGGTTCACCACAGCTGGGCTCGCATTCGTTGCAAACATTAATTGCCAAATACTGCTTGTCTAAAATACTTTATAAATGAAAAAGTACACAGTAGATTTGCCCTACCGCTCATTTATAACATGACATACGATGCTGAAGTCTTATTCTTCATTCCAGGTTATAGCATGGCTTTGGGCCAAAGCCACAACGGGACTCAGAAGATCCTGGTTCTGTCACAGGGTTTCTATTTGATCTGGGTGAAGCTTTTCAGCTTGGCTTCACCTGGGTATTTATTTTCCCAGTATCCAACATGAGGGACTATTGCCCTTCCAACAGATGCCCAACTGTATACAGACCACAGCTCAAGTAATTTCCAACTTTTACCTCTCCAGAGCTTCTGCAAGGCAGTAAAAATTCCCAGAAATGTATTTTCAGTCCTTCTGATTTTGAGCAGTGCAGAAACTGGGCACTTTTTCACTGAATCTGGCTTTAATTTGCATAATCCCTATAGTACAATTCAGTGATATTTCAGACCCTAAAAGTGACATGAATGGCATGCAAAATGTGCCTGTATTTTTAAAGTGCCATTTAAAAATAACTCATCATTAGGACTGTGTCCAAAAACCGTAGGATTTAAAAATAACTCTCTGTTAATGAGAGCAGATTGGCAGTAGCAGTGTTATAGGTTAGATTTATGCCTGCGTGTCTCTGTGTGTGCCCTCCACGATAACCAGCCCCGGCTTTCTGTGACAACAGCGGGGACACGGTGCCCTCGGTCCTGTGGTGTTTTTCTCTCTGCATTGGAAACCCAAAGGTCTCCAGAGACACCTTTGGAAGTCGCCTCAATAACAGCCTTGAAAGCCTGCACCACTGCAAAGTCCCCCAAGCAGGGGCTCTGCTGTACCCGCCACATGTCACATCCATGGAGAGGGCTCCTCTCTCACTGAACGTGTCCTGCTGTGCATGGAAATATGAAAGATGCCCTCAAAAATCCACCTTTCAGGTTACAGTAGAGATGGAGTGAGGATGAAAATCAATTTCAGCTTTCAAGTGACTTTATTCAGTCTCCTTGATTGACTTGCTGGTTTTAATATTGTAAATTGGGGGATTGCGTGTAATGCATTCACGCTGTCCTTGTCTGGAATGAAGCGGGAACATAATTTATGGGGATATTCTCATCTCAGCCTTTGAGGAATTAGCTTCAATTAACTCTGTTGGGAATTGCATGTGTCGGGTGTCAGAAAGCCATCAAGTTTTCTTTAGAAATGCCGGCTGCTGAACGCGCTTCATTCTTCAGCTGTCTGAGAGGCTTTAGCAATGGATAAGGATTCAAAGCTTGGGAAACGCAGATCTGGGTGACCAGGTTTCGGAAGGTTAATGCCACGCACAGATGATGGACAGGACTGTAGCTGAATGTATTGCAGGCTGCTGTAATTTACAGCCCTCCAGCAAGGGTGAGAGAAGGTTTGGGGAGGATGCAGCAGCCTCTGAACCCAGAGCGCTGAAAGAGCAAACACACCAGAAGACATAGGCTGTAAAATAAGATCTCTCTGGATAAATCTTTCAGACATCCATGAGAATTAGAAAGGACATTGATTTCAGGCCGAATATAGTCAGAGCTTCTGGACCTGAGACATCCAGGCTGCGGTCTGTGTGTCTGTGTCTATACTGCTGCCAAATTTGAGGCAAGCCACAGAGAAAGTGAGGTGATAAGTACGTGGGAGAGAGATCCCAGCAGTTTGCGGTGCTTGGGTGCTGTGGCAGAGTCCATCATGGTGTTGTGTCACTCCTGAGTCCTGCTCAGCCTCAGGAGGCTTTGCCATTTTGTGACGGACAGCCAGAGGGAAGTGATTAACTTAGACTTTTTTAGGGGAAGGACTTTTAGGGGAAAAAGAATTGCTTTGGAGAAAGAAGCCTTCTGGAAGAATTCCTGATCTTTTTGCTATTTGCAAGAGGAGCACTGCTCCTTGTCAGACACTGGAGATTCAGAGAGGGAGAAGCTCACCATTGGATTAAACCTGACCCTGGTGTCTCCCACATGTGCAGTGCTGCTTGCCAGCCTCACCAAGATGGGAAGGATACACATCCCACAAGGCTTCACTGGGCAGCTGTATCACAATACAGCAGTGGAGACCCATGAGGCTCAAACAGTGCCCAAGAAATGCCCCCTGTGCCTCCCTTGTCAGCAATGACTCCGTAATTCCCCTATCAGGCGTCATTTCAAATCTGAGATGAGTGGCGGATGCTTATTTTCACTCTTAGCACACATTCCTCAGCACTCTTCTAATTTCTGTGCCAGGGGAGACAGAATCAGGCAAAGATGTCTGGTGCTTCTTGAAAGCTAAAAATCCCCCTCTGCCCCCACACCTCAGGTTATCACTTTATTATCAAGCAGCACTCGCCAGATCTGACTCTGAAGTCATTTTGCGACGGGTGCTGGCAAAACATTTCCCAGCGATGCATTTATATCTAAATGGCTAATTCTCTATCCACAGCTTATCCCAAAGATTAAAAACCCAGCCGGGGCTAGATCTGAGCAAATCCAAAGCAGGAATCCTAATCAGTTCTGTCGCTAGAAGTGCATTAGTGCAGCACAAGAGAGAGTGTGGCTTTCTTCCAGAAGATACAATAATCACGGCTCATTTGGGTGGGGAATTTTTCTACCGCTGTGTATTGACACAAAGGAGCACTTAGCTTGATAATGCCTCCTGGCTGCTGCCACGATCTGAATATTAAGAACAAATTAAGGTGTAAGATTAAACTCTGGAAGTTGCTACCTGCTTACGGTGAGGCAGCAGTTGCATCTTCAGCTTTTTCACACCGAAATATTGGCTGTCAGCACTTGAGAGTTTAAAACTAAAAATTAAGCTCCTGCCTTGTGCAGGAAACAATCAGGATCTCGAGTCTCCTGTAATACTTCTGCTGTGGAATTTTTAATCTGCAATTAAATCTGTCATGGACTGCAGTCCCCATGAACTCCATCCTGTCAGGGTGGTTTACTTATGAAGGCGGTTCAAAGCGGCACAAATACAGCAGTTCCCATAAACTGAAAGCCAGCTCAAAGCTTGTCACAGCCAAAAAATCCCCAAAGGGTGAGATGTAGGAGACCCAAAGGTCTCCACGCTGTACAGAGACTGAATTAGTCGTGAGTCAACTGTGCCTACTCGTACAATTACCATCAGTAATGGCAGCCACAACTCCAGGGGGATGTGTGGCTGGGATGCAGGAGGTGTCTCTTGGGTTACAGATGGTAAATCTGGACAAACATGGCACCTTCATACTTGATCTCAGTGCTAAATGCAGTGTAGTCAGAGCTGCAGTCACCGTGGAACTGGGAGGAACCAGGAGAAATGAGAGGCAGAGGAGATCAAGTCTTGCTTTGGAAATATATAAGCTAAACAACATGGCTAAAATTACCTTCTTACTGATGAGATGATGGGGAAGTTGGAAAAAACATGGAGAGGCTTGGGTGGAAGACAACATGTGAAGGATGAGTAGCAAGGACAGAGCAGCAGAGCTGCAGGGCGATGGGGCTGGGTTGTGTGTGCCAGGCTGCGACTGCCTCTGCTGAGCCCGTCTGATCCCGCCCAGCAGGTCCGTGTCCCCTTCTTGGCACTGGGACAGGGTGACGAGTGTCAGGAATTCAGAAAACACCACCGGCAGCGGCTGGAGCTGGGGAGGCTGACTGACGTGGCGATGCTGACACCGAGCTCTGTGCATAGCTTAGCTAAGCACCCGTCTCGACATCGGATGAGGAATAGGGGAAAGATTGGGCAACAGCCCACAGCCATTTGAGAGCCCGACGTGCTGGTGAGGAGGAAGGGATGTTTTAGTTGGTGAGAGACATAACGAATAAAACAATGGTGTGGTAAGAAAAAAAGCGCGATGAGGACACCTGTTGAGGCATTAAATAGCTTTCTGAGGGGAAGGGGTGGAGTCCCATAGCGTGAAATTGGAATATTGCTGTACAACTGTACTGTTGGAATTGTCCCTTGATGAGAGTGGAGAGAAATTAAGACACTTCTTTACCCCTGCTTTGAAGGAGTGCCTTGCACCATCCTGTCCTACCCAGCAGTACAAGAGAATTTCTTGTTCTTAGCAGGTCTCTGATAATTCGAAGGGAAAATTTTTCCTTCAGAAAATGCTGAGGTGACTTGGAAAGACCTCTTATTTTGGTGAGCAACACATGGATAATACTCCAGTTGTTTCCAGCCTGAGCTGAAGCACTTCTGAATTTACCCTCCTCAGGGACAGTATATTTATATGTAATGAGCTTTCTTCCCAAATTCCTCTTGGGAACTTGAACATTTTGCTCAGTAATGGACATGAATCGCTGCAAATGTGACCAGCTACACAGTTAGCTCAGCGTTTCTCCCAGCGATACAGACTTGCTGAGGCTACTGGAAATGTGCAGCTGGATTGGGAAATGCAGGAAGTAGTATGTGGCTAGGCAGCAGCTTAGCAAATCTTGCCAAAATCTCTCTGGCTGCCTGGGCTTTTCCTCTATATTTTCTTTTCCTTTCATCTTCATTCACCTTTTATAACTCTGTCTGATTACTGCAGCATTCCCACCATTTCCTACCGAAATGCCACTCTAATAGCTTTGTTATGGGCAGCCAATATCGACGCTGGCCATCGCAGAGTTGTTAACTTCTAAGGGAGTGATTGAGATGGGATGGAGCTGTCTGGAGCGATGCTGACTGTCAAACCACCGCCGGGACCGTGAGGAATGCATGTTGGAGGGGAGTGGGAGGAGGAATGCATGTCAGAGGGGAGCGGAGCACGTTAACAGCAATCTCTGTACGAAATTCACCTCCGTGGGTCTCCCAAGATCGCTGATAACGCCGTGAGAAATTCAACAGCTTCTGGAGCTCATCGAACCAACTGCACAAGTTTGAGGCTTTGTTCTTTTGCAGCTGATATTTGGGGTCAAGTTTAAAACAACAACAAAACCAAAAGAGCTCTCAAAAAAAAAAAAAAAACAAAAGAACTCTAAAAAAAAAAAAAAAAAAAATGTTCTCGCTGAAGGTTTTGGAGAAGATGCTTGTCAGCTGCTGGAGTCTATGTGAGCCTGGGTGTGGCTTTTTTTGGGTATAACTCAGAAATTTCCATTGTCTAACAGCAGCTAGCTAGGGCATTAAATTGTCACGGATCACATCTTTCTCATCGCACGTGCACAAACCTGGAAGATTAATTATACTCCCCTTTGTAAAACTCAATATCCCAAATGATTAGGGAAGAAATGAATCAAGAATATGAATTTAAGTACCTAAAAGTGACACGGCTATAGCTTGACTTGAAAGAAAACAGCTGCCAAGAAAAACAGTAAAACAAAAATGTGGAGCAGCATCTCCAAGGCTGGGGGAGGGAAGAGGATTCAGGATGCTCCCAGAAGAGTGACCTGAGGCCCTGACACTTTCAGATGGGATTTCATCATCTGTCTTTTACTAAGCTGTGAGAAACTCAGGGGGAATTTCTGTAAGGAACAGGCTGGATAACCTGTGCAGGGGGTGTTTTCCCTCTCAGTTAGGAATCAAAAAATTCTTGCTTGCCGGTGACTGCAGCTTTACAGTTAAGACTCAATGGGTCTTTGCTGGTGTTAAAGGGAAAAGAGAGCATCCATGTCTAGGAATTTATGCCGCCCGTTTTGTCTTCTGTTATCCCTGCTACACAACATCCTGCAAGGTTTTTTCTTTTGTGCTTCCTAAGGGCTCTGTGAGAGGAGATGCGAGAGGAGCAGGAATTCTCCCACGAAAGGCTCCCATGGAAGGTGTTGGTGCAAACTGCTGGCAGAGCACACGCGCTCAGTGGGTGCAGCAGCAGAGGAGTGGACGTGTGTCCTGTCCCCAGCTATGGCAAGGAACTTCAGAGGAGTTGCAGCTGTGTGGGTGGAAAATGTGCTTTGCTGGGTGGAGGTGATTCATGCTGCAAGGTGCTGCCGTATGCAGAGGCTGCGCTCCGTGCTGGAGAGGGTGCATTGAGGGAGGACCGCAAGAAATGATGAAACGAGGCCATATCCATTGAATCATGGGATCATGGAATCATGGAATGGCTTGAGTTGGAAGAGACCTTCAAGACTATCTTATTCCAACTCCCCTGTCATGGTAGGGACAGCTTCCACCATCCCAGGTTGCTCCAAGCTGTGTCTGGCCTGGAACATTTCCAGAGACAGGGCAGCCACAGCTGGCAACCTGTGTCAGGGCCTCCCCACCCTCACAGACAAGAATTTCTTCCACACATCCTATCTAACCCTGCCCTCTGTCAGACTGATGCTGGAGCATGTAAGCTTGGCCCAGGGTGTGCTCACTCTGGTTTTGTAACTGTTTTATAACTGTGTCTCACTTTCTGACCTCTTGCAAGGAAAATCTTTAGAAGAGCATTAAAAATGGAAAAATGCTGCAAAGCACAGCCTTGCACGTGTGTGCCAGCCCAGAGGTGGGAATGGGATGCCGGCACAAGTCGTACTGCAAAACATCTCTGGGGTCTCATAGTTCCTGGTCCCGGTACCCCTGCTAGGACCTGTTTTGATGCTACCAGAGCTCACCAACAAATGAGCCACATCACCCGCTCCTTCAAGCACTGTCACCAGCTCTGCTTTGTGCATTATGACCAACCACTGACTCTTTGTTTCCTCCTGAACAAAATGCCACTGCTTGTCTAGAGGAGAGATGCAAATGTAGCAAAGCCTGAGTGGGAGATGTAACCAACTCCAGATGTGCGCTGTGAGCAGGATGGGAAGGAACTCTGGGTCTGCCAGGGACAGGGAAGTGTCTGGGCTTAAACTGCAGTGAAGAACATCCAATTCCAGAGAAAGCTTTGAAGGGTGAAAAGGAGAGAGGCAAGGGAAGCAGTTGCTCAGGAAGACTGGAATTTCAGCCAATGGATATTTTTAGCACTGGGTTGGGCAATAAGCTGTAATTTCACCCTGCCTTTGGGGGATGAACTAGGAGACCACTCGAGGTCCCTTATGGCCCCATTTGATGTATTGTGTAGTATTTATCTGTGTTTATGTAGCATGTAAAGGGTTTCTTTTGGGGGCTTGTGGGTATCTGTTCCTGTGCACATGGATTTGAGCAAGGGGCAGGGAGTTCCCAGTGTGACCGGACACATACATCAGAGTGCTTATCAGTAACGAGATGCAGATAAGGGAGTTATGAAGCTCTCATTTTAGAGAAGAGAAAGGTTTTGAATGTGTTTCCATGAAAAGCAACAAGTGGGGAGAAGGACTGGCGGAAGTCCCACACTCCCTTCCCTCCCCTCTCCCACCCTCATGTTCCCAGGGCTTATCTCTCCCTGGCTCCAGGACTGGTGGGTTCCCTCCAAGAGCTGATATAAGCCACAGGGATGGGAGAACACTGAACCAACACAAGCACTTGTCCTGAGTTAATGAGCTAAAGGTGGCTTGGGAGAGTCTGGTGAGCATCAAACCGGATGAAGGGAGGAGTGTGGTGACCAGCTGGAAGCTGAGGGAGATGTAGGAGGCTCCCTAAAGCTTTCCTTGGCAAAACTCAGTGGGAAAGATGACCTGTCCAAGACCACAGAAACCTGTGATGTGACAGATTTTACCTAGGCAATTTCCTCTCTGAGCTGCATTTTTGGAGGAAGTAATGTCAGAAAACAGTGTTTTCTGTCATCTTTGGTTGCTTCTACACCAGAAGATCTCTTGCGGTTCTGCTGCGCAGTGATTTGGACAGGTTTTGTGAGCGGCTGGGGTGGGCTGTGCTCCTCTGTGAAGCTGCACAGCTCATCCCAGCAGTGCCTGCTGCCAGCTCCCTGCAGAGGTGCCAGCCGAGCTCTTGCGAAGCACTTTGGGATGGAAATCACAATCTATATTTGTAACACATCAGCCTCCTTAAACACAAAGAACAAAAAAAAGAAAAGAGAATAAAGAAACCTTTTTTCTTCCTCCTGGGAGGAGCTCTTATCTGATTCCCGAAGATCGTTTTAGTGTCTGCGCTATTTTTGTAGCTGGAAGTGCAGTCTGCTAAAGAGCAGGCGGTGCTGAGAATCCCCCAGAAATTCATTATGAGAGTAGGAGGCCACAAGCTGAGCAGGGACGTGGAAAGCAAACAACCGCCTGCTTTGCCGTCTCTGAATTTGATCTCCCTCTCTGAGGTCCCACCAGCCGTATGGCTCCTGAGCTCGGAGACAGCTGGGCCGGAGCAAACAGCCTCCACACAGAGGTCTGGTTGGCAAGATAAAGTTACTTGAGCATCTTCACCCCATCACTGTCTAGTGTGTCGCACTTGGTGTCTGCTATCGACTTTCAGGGCTTGGGATCCTTATGACCATCAACCTACAGATCTGAATTAACTCCTGACCTTTTGAGAAGTGATGGTGCTGAGCTGCAGGGTTCAAACCTTTCGCCAATTTGCTACTCCCGCTCTCCGGATTGGCCATCTGTATGCAGCTGCCCTCCTCTCCCATGAAATGGTTATTTCCAGAGGGCAATAACTCAGGGAACTGGACCCCTCTTTGCTGCTTTTCCAAAAGGGCAAGGGGTGCTGGGATAAATGTGGGATACCAGGCTGCTTCACTCCTGTTCACTCAGGAAAAAAAGGGAAGAGCTGACAATTTTTTTATTTTTCCACATAGCATCTGAGGACCACATGATTAAAAATCCTACAGAAGGTGGGTTTTTTTTTTTCCATTTCCCTTTTTTTTTTGTTAACGCACAATCCAAAGCACTGATCTCCTGACATATGGCTGCTGACAGGTGCCCATCTGCTCCCCCTGGAAGCCCATCTTTCCTGCCTCTCCTCCTCCCGTGTGTGTGAGATGGGGTGAAGCAGCAGAGTCAGGCTGGCGCGTGTGCTCCTGGCACAGCAGAGCAGCTCTGCCGGGTGCCTGCAGCCGGATGGGCTGCGGGATGCAGGATTGCATCTCCCACAGATGGTCCTCATGCAACCAGCCCTGCTCGTCCCCGCTGGTGTCGGGAACATCGCTGTCTGAGTCGCCTGAGTGCACAGGGAAGGGGGAGAAGAGAAATTACGCTGCTGCAAAGGCCTCTGTGTGTTCATCACACACGGGAATCTTTGTTGGGAATGGGAGATCTGTGAGCTGCCAGCAGGGAAGAGGTTAAAATTTTGATAGCGTTTCTATTAAGCCAGGAAAAGTTTGACCTCTGCCTGTTCTTTACTTCTGACTGAATTCAGGAGATTATGACAACGGTTGTGTAGGCGTGTTCCCAGTGTTTAGTTTCCAAAAGATGGAAATATCATCTTCCTCAGCCTTCAGTGGTTTTAGCAGCGGGAGCTGGAGCGCTGCATTCTTGGCACAGGGAGCACAGTGCAGCCTGGAAGCCCCCAGCTCCTGTACCCCAATTTCTTCTCTGCAGCCCCCTCATTCCACTCCTGATGCAAGGGCAGCATTTGCCAGATTATTGGCAGTGTGGAAGATGGGGCAGGAAGCAAAACTTGCTGCACCATGCTCTCCTGCTGAAAGTGATTTATGGCATTTTGGGGGTCATGCAGAAGCCAAAGGGTGTGCATGCACCTTCCCTCCCTCTTTCTCTCTGTGTATGTATAAATATCTGTGAATGCTGCTACTACTGGTTTCTGAACATATTAATATTTGTTGAGCCCAGGATTACTCCCACCCTAAATTTGCCTGAGGTGCCTGACTGGAGCACAGACATCCTCGGGCTCCCTCTGTTGTCGATGGAGCGAAGCACCTGTGGAAGGTGACGCAGCTCTCAGGTGAGAGTTCAGTTAATTTATTTCTGGCTTATTCTGCACCAGCAAAGCACCTGCAGGCAGCTGGGGAAGATCTGGACCCACACATTATCCTGTGTGTGGGAGACCCTCAGCCGGGCTCTGTTGCACCAGTGCTGCACAGACATGGGGCAGGAAGGTGGCCCTGCCCACCGGAGGTTGTGATCTGGTGATGCATCTACCCAGGGAGGTGCAAACTCGGGAGCATCAGGCCCAGAATCCCAGAACGATTTGTGCGGTGGTTGATGGCATGGACTCCACAAGATGATGGTAAGTGAAGACATTTTATTGCAAAAATCCAGGGTTCTTAAGCTGTTCCTTTGTTATGAGTTTCCAAACTTGTGAGGCACAATAAATGTGTTGAACCAACCCCCATAAACCACGATAGGAACACTTGTCAGGGGTAACCAACCACTAACCCCACAGTGAGAGCACTTATTCGTTCTAACAATTGTTTTCCAGTTCTGTCACTTGTTTTTCACCTCTGGTTTAGCTGAGTCTTTCCCAGAATGCCTTCTGGTTAGCTGAAGTAGCAGAAGTGAGCAAGGATTTTACAAGGGCAACAAGGCCCTCACTTTGTAAGACCTTTCTGCTCCGCAACAGGTTTGGAATGGACCTTCAAGCCCATCTCAATCCAACCGCCCTGCCAAAGACAGGGACAGCTTCCACTAGACCAAGTTGCTCCACGTCCTATCCAACCTGGCCTTGAACACTTCAAGGGATGGGGTAGCCAAAGCTTCTCCGGGCAGCCTGTACCAGTGCCTCACCACCCTCACAGGGAAGAATTTCCTCTGTATATCTAACCTAAACCCGTCTCTTGTAGGTCTGAAACCATTCCCCCTTGTCCAATTGCTACATGCCCTCATAAAAAGTCTCTCTCCAGCTCTCTTGTGGACCATTTAGGTACTGGAAGGTTCTAGAAGGTCCCTTCAGAGCCTTCTTTTCCCCAGGCTGACCACCCTCAGCTCTCTCAGCTTGTCTTCACAGCAGTGGTACTCCAGCCCTCGGAGCATCTTCGTGGCCTTGTGTGGACTTACTGCAACAGTTCCACATCTTTGTTATGTCTGGGGTCCCAGGGCTGGATGCAGCACTGCAAGTGGGCTCTCAGAAGAGCAGAATGCAGCAGGACAATTCCCCTCCCTCGCCCTGCTGCCCACACTGTGGGGATGTAGCCCAGGACACAGATGACTTTCTGGGCTGCCAGCACACCTTGCCAGGTCATGTCCAGCCTCTCATCCACCAACATCCCCAAATCCTTCTCCTCAGGGCTGCTCTCAGTCCATTCTGTTCCCCTCTTTTACCTGTGATTAGGGTTGCCCTGACTGAGATGCAGGATCTTGCACTTCACCTTGTTGAATTTCATGAGGTTTACATGGGCCCAGCCTTCCAACGTTCCTCCTGTCAGCTTAGGGTAGAAGACGAGGAACTCGTGCTTGTCTGGACCAGCTGGTCAAGACTAAGGTCCTGAAAGCAGCTGCCCCACAATTCCAAGCCCTGTGACTGCTCCCTATCCATTGTTTCACGATGAAGGGGAGCTGGAAGAGGGGCAGTGAGGTGCCATTGCAGGAGTCTCTGGGTGACAGCTCTGCAGTGGGATGCTGTCAGCCCAATGAACTGGTGGTGGGCCCAGCCTGCAGCTGCTCAGGGAGGGGAGCTGGCATCTCCAGCGTGAGGAGGAATGAAAGAGCCAGGAGAGATGAGAGATAGGGCAGGGCACATCTTGAGATGAAAGACATGTGGCTTGTGTTTGAGCAGGAGTGAGGTTCAGTGGAGAGGGGTATTTATTTCTTCATTAACTCACTGCCTGAACAAGTTTATCTTGAAGCACTGAACAAGTGTCATTAATGTTTCCTTTGAGCAAACAAGGCCCTTTGATAATGCTTACCCTCTTCTGACCTTTATTTTAATTTTGAATGATACTAATTAACACCAATCATTCATTCAAACACTAAACTGGTTGTTCCTGCTAAATACAAAGCAAATGCTTTGTGGTCAGGAGCAAAATATGGGCAGGCTTCTGTAGGGAAACTCCAGGGTTGTGGGACACTGGCACTGGTGTGTTCAAACAAGGGAATTTCCTCTCTGCTCCTGGGGGAGTAGCTGGGAATAACACATCCCTTAGGAGAGGAGAGGGAGCTCTCAGCAGATGGATTGTGGGGGCAGTGCTGGGACTCAGAACCATGCACACACTGTTCTTTAAGGTTTTTTCTGAAGTATCTAGTTTTCAGCTCCCTTGGTGAGTGCATTTGGTGATGGCTGAACAGTTTTGCCCTGATACCCACGCCCTCCCCACCATTGCCTGGAGTGCTGACCAAGGATGCGCTGCTTCTGGTCATGGGGCATGATCCTCCATGCTCAGAGGAACATTCTCTCACCCTGTGCACCAGCCTCAGCCTGCTCTCCAGAGCAAACCTGCCCACCAACCTGGCCAAAGCTCCTCAGACCTGTGTTTGGAGGTTCTTTTCACCTAGCTTCTCCAAAATACGGTGGGGCGGATGGGTGGGGCTCAGTTTGTGCCAGAGGTTCTCTGTGGCCAGAAGATCTGGGATAGGTTTTGGGGAGGAGGAAGGAGTTTTACTGCAGGGAGACCATGGACCAGGGTTTTCTTTCTCTGTACAAGCCATACCTGAACATTTTATTTAGATGGGGACATTTTGGGGACATTTTAACGGAGACTGAGACATCCAACACATGCTTAAGGGACAAAAGAGGATTTTGAAACCAGTGTGAAACGCTCGCTGTGTCATATGAGTATGAGTAACTACTGTGGCGAGACAGACTGTGGCCAGGATGTAGAGGCTGGGGATTTGGAGGTCAAATTTGACTGGAAGCAACTGTACCAGAGCTTTGGTTTCCTCTCTGAGGAATGGGGCTAAAAGATTTCCCTGCAGAGAGTCCTGGATCTCCTCACCAAAGTGCTTTTTATCTTGTTTAGATTAGATATTAAGCAAGACAGCAGCGCTGCTGAAAGACAGGCCCCATCTATTTTAGTCCAATATTTTGCACTGTCTAGCACTCTGCCATCATTGTGGGCCCACGATATTTCTAGCACGAGCAAGGGAAGATAAAATATCCACTGGCAATGAATGTCAAGCCTGTAACAGCTTCCAGAGCAGGCCAGTAGATATAATGATTACTTTCTACGACCAACAGCTTGGCAGAGCTGAACAAAACCTCTTCCTAGACCCCATGACAGTTTCTAGCACCCACAGAACAATCTGTTTTGCACAACTCCATGTCTGTTAGAAACTCAGCCTGCCTTTAGCCATGCCTCCTCAGCCTGGAAGTCCTGTGAGTCTGATTTTAAGCAGGATAGTTTAAACTTCTCATTCAAGAGCCCCACCACATCAGAGGGCAGCAAATGAATCACGTACATGCCTTTATCTGATGGTGTGTTTTTGTGAAATGAGCCACATGCAGTGAGGAACTTGCTGTTGCAGGGAATTTGTGTTTACATAAATCTCCAGCCCACAGATTTATTTTCCTCTGCCATTCCCTGTATGTAAAATCCTCATTGGGAGCTATTAAAAAACTATCAGCATACAAATAGTTTACAAACTGAAGCTGGGAAGGGGAAGGAAATGCATGATTGCAAGAGGATGTAGAGTTTAGGGAGCTGGGCTTGTGGCTCTGGAGAGACCTTAGAGCACCTTCCAGTACCTAAAGGAGCTCCAAGAGAGCTGGAGAGGGACTTTGGACAAGGGCATGGAGTGACAGGACAGGGCGGAATGGCTTTAAGCTGAAGGAGGGTAGATTTAGATTAGGTATTAAGCAAGAGATTTTCCCTAAGTGGTTTTTTGTTTTTTTTTTTTTAAGGCAAAAAGGAAGGGTTATGTTAAATGTACATGAAGATACCCATACCTAAGGACATCAATAGCACATTATCTCTACTCCTGGCAAGAATGAATCAATTTATTACACATCAAGAAAACGCTTGCAGGCCTTGAATGTTGAAAGGACTCTGAAGCACAGTGTCTCAGATCTGCAATGATGCTTAATTATCCTCAAAAGCCTTGAGATCAGGCCCTGAAATCCCACAGATTTATGTGATTTGGCTGACTCCTGATCCTCACCCTGCTGTCTTGATCCAAACATCCCCCAGCAAAACAGCTCCTGTACCCTCCCTTTTGGAGCCTCTTGCACACAAGACCACATGCTTGCCAAACCACACATTGCAAACCTGGACAATACCAGAAGTGATTTTCTCAGGCAGCGCTAATTCTCTCTCCCTGTCAATACTTTTCCCCTAGGCCTGTTTGGGGCTACCTGCCTCCCACTCATGGTTTCCTTGTCTGGTCCTGCCACTGAATCCTACCCAAATCCAGGTTTCCCTTTCCTCCATATGTTTATGCGTTCCTGAGCAGAGTTTAAAAGTTCTTCCTAATGAACACAACAGCAGCCTCGAGTCCTGAGGGCTGGATCCTTTGCAGACGAGGCTGGCAGTGTGGTTACAACAGATGCTCTGGAAAATCTCCTTGGTCATAGAATCACAGAATGGTTCAGGTTGGAAGGGACCTTCAAGATCACCTGAGTCCACCCCCCGGCCATGGGCAGGGACACCTTGCACTATCCCAGGTTGCTCCAAGCCCCATCCCACCTGGCCTGGAACTCTGCTAGGAATGGGGCAGCCACAGCTTCTCTGGGCAACCTGTGCCAGGGCCTCGCCACCCTCACAGGGAAGAATTGTTTCCTAACATCTAATTTAACCCCACCCTTTGTCAGTTTGAAGCCATTCCCCGTGTCCTATCATGACATGTCCTTCATGGAACAACCTCCCCCACCAGAACTTGCTTGGGTGTTTTTGCAGCAGGGAGCCTCTGCTCCTGCATCACTGAATGAGGTCAATGCTGGTCCCATGCCCCTTTCCTGGTGGTGTCCCATGCACTCTCTTGGAGGATAGTCCTGCCCCAAGGAGCACTTCCCTTCCCAAGCCTTATGCCAGGCTCAGCCTAGTTCTGGGAAAACCCTTTGGCTCACACGTCACTGAGAGCTGGCCCGGAGCCTTTGTTTGCAGGATGCAGAGCACATCTGGCGCTGTGTGCGTGGGCTTCGATTATGGTGGTGAGAGTTTATCATCAGCCACTTAACCCTGCCTTAGACGAGCTCGTTGTACTGCCCCAGGTTACTCTGTTTGCCAGGGCTGCTGCAGGGAACAACAGCTTGTGCACACAGACATCTTTAAAGGCAGGCTCGTGTGTGAGGCACATGCAATAACTGGGTTGCACTAATAGGTTGTGCCTGTTATTAACATCACAGAGGTGCCGGGGGCTCCGGCTGGGATCAGCACTCTTGGTGCCATGCAGGTATGTGGGAAAGAAATTCTTACGTGATGTAAGAAGTAGATAGTTCGCAATGGGGTTTTGTGAGGGGCTGATCACTGCCCTGTGTAGGGTTGGCTTGAGGTTTTTCTGTGCCAGAAAGGACATTATTCAAAAGCCAGCAAATGCTGGAGTTGGCAGCAGGATGGAGTCTCTGTCTGCTCCTGTTGCAGGTGTCCTGACTCTCCTTGATCGGTTGGAAAGGAGGGAGAAAGCAGAGATACAAGGGAGCTTCGCTCTGCTGGGAAGAGATCTTTTTGGTGGTGGGGCAGTGTGGTGACTTGCTGGGCAGAACAGCCCAGGCAGTGCATGTCCAGCTTCACCCTCCTGAGGCTGGGCTGCATGTTTGAAAGGAAACCAGAGAACCTGTGAGTGTCCCATTCCTGAAAGTGTTCAAGGTCAGGCTGGATGGGCCGTGGAGCAACCTGGTCTGGTGGAAGGAGTCCCTGTCCATGGCAGCTGGGTTGGAACTGGATGGTATTGAAGCCCCCTTCCAACACAAACCATTCTGTAATTCCTTGGTTCTATGAAACCAGATAGAAGGAGGCAGCAGGGAGCCCTCCCCACAGTGGTGCAAAGGAAGTAGGGACAAGAGCCAGATGAGAGAGGAGAAAAGAGGGATGCAGTGAAAGTGAGAAACTTAAGCTCAGTCATTCCTGTGGATCGTGTTGGGGCACTTGTTTGCATGAGGCTCCAGCAGGGATGTGTCCTAGCAGATGCTCTGCCCTGTGCTCTCCAGCCTCTCTGCTGCCTGCAGCCACCACAGCAATAACTCCAGCAAGCTGGAGAGAAGGGAATCCATTTCATCCCAAGCAACAGGTGATTCATCTCTCAAGCAGCCTCCCTGAGTGTGTCCCAGACACCCCACTGGGAGTGTGGATTCAGCAAGAACAGGGGTCAGCCCAGGCTCCTCCAATGCCAAGACATCCAGACGGGCACATGTGAAGTGTTGCAACAGCCTGAGGGCAACTAAGGGTGAGAATGCCAAGGAATGTGCTCAGCACTGGATTGATCTATGCTAGGGAAAGGGAGGCATTTATATAAAAAAAAAGGCAGCTTGGGCAAGAGGCCTTTGCTTGCAACAGGATGAGAGGGAAGCTTTGAAATATCCTTGAAGGATATCACAGATCTTCTATTTGCCTTGCAAAACAAAAACCATCCCTCTTCACTGTGTTTCCACAGCTACACAGATATAAACACACAAAATCCAAGGTTGTTTCTGAAGGGTTTCTTTCGTGCTCAGAGCAGGCTCTTTCCGGAGCGGAAGCATTGCTAGGGAAGGCTCATTCCAGCAGGAGTGTCCTCAACAGTGCTATTTATTGAAGCAAGGCCTTTATTTCGTGATGAGATGTGCTGAGCTGGAAAACATGGAGGCTTGTGATCTCGGGGACTAATCTGCTTGTTCACTCCGTGGTGAGGGAAGCAGTTATTCAGGGCAATTTTAATGGCTGGAGCAGCTGGGTTGTAAATAATCCATGTAGGGCTGAGTCTAATTTTTCCCTTAACAGGATGCTCCCACAGATGTGACAATTAATCACAGCAATCAGCATTTCTGTACCAGCATTTCCAGATAAACTGAACGAGGGATTCTTGCTCTTTCAAGAGACAGAATCAAAAATTAAGTCTGGAGGCTTAACACTTAGTCAATACTTCCCCAGAAACAGAGGATATTGAAAGAGAGAAATTACGATGTGGGAAATGTCTCCTGGACTTGCAGTCTGAAGGCCACAGCTGGGATTTATTGGAAATATCTTGGCAGTTGCCATGGCATTTCTTTTGCCTTTAAAAGGTCTTCCAGGTGATGCTCTTTGACGTTAGAAACACTAAGTGCAAAAGGAAGCAGGCTAATTGGATTTCTTTGGAAGACAAAACACAAGAGGACCCAGGCTGATAAGCAGCTGGAGTATTCCACACAAGGTTGCCAGCTGAGCCTCTGGATGTCCTTGTGTGCTGCTGCCTGAGCAAAGAGCTCCCAGTCCGCTCACTGTTGGCAGGTACGCAGAGAGGAGGAAAATACTGCAGAAGTGGCTGCTTTTCTCTCCACATCTCCATGAAAACTGTCTCAGAGGGGGCTGGCTGACCCTCACAAGGACAACTGCACAGCAGACCCGAGGCTAAACGCGAACATGGAATCACAGAATCCTAGAATGGTTTGGGTTGAAAGGGACCCTAGAGATCATCTTGTTCCAAAGCCCCTGCCACAGGCGGGGACAACTTCCCCTATCCCAGGTTGCTCTACACCCCATCCAACCCAGCCTTGAACAATTCCAGGCTGGGGCATCCACAGCTTCCATGAGCAACCTGTTCCAGGTTCCAACCCAAATCACTGCCCTCACAGTGAGGAATTTATTCCAAAAATCAAAATCTCTCATGTTTTAGTTTAAAACCACTCCCCCTTGTCCTATCACTATCTGCCCTGACATGATCAGGCAGGGATGCCACAGGCTGTGTTTGAAGGGTTGCCTGTAGGGACAGATTTGGGATCAATCCTGAAGTCTGCTCCCAAATGGAGAAGAGACTGCTTTGCTTTGGGTGAGTCATTCCATCCTTTTCTTCTGTGTCCTGCTCTGTCAAACACTGGCCTGCTCAGGAAGCATCTCTGCTCATGAAAGGGCTGGAGGAAGGCTTGGATCACCGCTTGGGAGTTTCCTCATCCTGCCCAGCCAGTGTGACCCATCGGTTCATTGAGTCAGGCAGGAATTGGCTCCCTCTGGGACTGATCGTATCACACAGCCATGTGTTACCCAGGCACTTCAGGATTTATTGGGGTGCTGCTTTCTCCAAGAGGATGTATTTTACAGGCCTGAGTCAGGGGAAGGGGAAGAGACATTTCTCTTCCCCCTAGTTGTGATCCCACCCACAGCAGTCCACAGTAAGGCGGGGGAGGCAACCTGGATCCCATAAGGCACCTCATCAGCTGGATCCCCAGCCCCAGGGCTGGCACGGGAGTCTGAGAAGAGGGAATTGTGCCTGTAGTGCCTACACTGCTCTGAATTTCTGTGTCATATCTACACCTCGCCCTGCTTTAAATCCTGCTCCTGAAGGGACTAGGTGTTCAGTCCTTGTGAGCACCTACTGGGATGGCAGATGAGAATATTTTGGTTTGTTGTCACCTCTGGAGGAGAAGAAGAGTTGTGGTTAATGGCAAAAGAAACAGGGAGCTCTAAATTACCATTTGCCCTGTGCTTTGCTCCTGCTGCTCTGAGATGCAGCAGAGGAGGTGATGTGTGCCTGGATAATCATGGGTATAAAATAGACCAGTGTGGGTGAATAGTAAGCAAAGAGAACAGTGAATAATCCCCATAAACGATGTGTTGTTTATTTTTTTTCTCTTGACACTCCAATGTTTTTCTTTAAAAGCCAAATAATCATGTCCATGCCTGGGATTTTCCATCCTGCTGAGAACCATCGGGTTTGATTAGCACATTAAGTGTCTGTAGAAACTAAAATTATCAGCAGTTAAAAGATGACCTGAATGGTGAGACAAGATACAAACCTTCTAAGCAAAAGCTTTTTTTGTGAATGAAATGAGATGGAGAAAGGTCCTGTTTTTCTCCCAGGGGCACATGCAGGACACTGCTCTATTTCTTGCTTCTTCCCTCTGCTGCTGCTTGTCTTCCCGTGGTGACCCTCACGTCACCTGGCTGCCACCAGACTCCTGACGGACATTTTCACAGCCATTAACTGAATTATTGACAAGTGAAAAATGCTCCATGGTGAAGCCAACCTGCCTTGGCCCTCCACCTGCCTTAAAGGAGAGAAGAGCAATGCATGAAATATCTCACTGCCAGGGTGAAGGTAATCCTTAGCTGAGAGGAGCCTTGTGAGCTATCTGCTGGGCTCCCATGTCAGGGGCAGTTCCTCTGCCACTGACAGAGATGTGGGAGACCTTTTTGTGGCTTCTGCACAGGCAAGAACATCAGGAAGGGCTGATTCCATCCAATTGCCCCAGCCCATGGTGGTTGGGTTGAGCCTGCGGGCGATGTTGCTGAGCTGGCGGTGAGGGGTGGCCTCACGTCACTGCTCGCTCTTCGCTGCCCTCGCTTTTAACTTGTTCAGTCCCCGTGGCCATGAGCAAAATGAGAGGGTTCTGTGGGCACAGCGAGTGCCAGAGCTGCACTGCCTCTGCCCCTGGCTGAGCCAGAGCGCGGGAGCTTCCCGTGAGCACTGGTGAGGCCATCTCACCTCTTCATGGTTGCCACCCTTTTGTTTCTGTAGCTCCACATTTACACTTCGAACGTCTCCAGCCCAGTCCTGCAGCCATGTGATGTCATTCTGTTTCTGCTGGTTGGGAGAGGCTCTGATACTGGAAACTGGCTCTTCTTGCAATATTTATGGGCCTCAGCTTCGGCATCTTTGAACTCTCTCTTGCATTAGCAGAGCAGATTGACTTTCTAACCTCTCACTCAAAACCAGCTTTCCCCCTTTATTAGAGCTTTTCTCTGAACCATTTAGAGCTTTTCAACTTTCTTTTTGAAGTGAGAACCCCAGGCATGGATATGTTTTTCCAGCAGCAAATGGTGAATGTGCTGTTCTCCCTCTTGGCAACCCCCACATATCCACATCCCAGGACCCTGTTATTCTCAGGACTTCAGCAAGAGGAGCTCGGGGGACACCATCAGTCACCAGCCAGGCTCTCGTCTGGTGGCTCAGAGAAAATTAAACACTATTGTGTTAGGTCTGGAGGGGCTGGAGTTGAGTCAACCCACCACAGCTATTTAATTTGGGTGGGTTTGGGGCTTTGCTTTTTACTGGCAATGATGTTCAAACAAACAGTTGTCCAATCTGTAGATATTACCTCCATTCATGGCTTTAAATTGAGCCAGATTAAAATAAAAACCTACTGACTTCAGAAAAGCCCAGCTGAGACCTTTATGTCCGACAACGCCAGGGTGGGTTTGGTGCTGCGGTGTTACTTTACTGACCCCAAAGTGTCTCTCTTGGCTTATGGACAATGATACAGACTGAGACGAGTCTGAAACTTGATTAACGAGCAGATACACTACAGGAAAATGGCTTCGGCATTTGCAAGAAGACAGACAGCCTCAGGCATTTTGTGGCTTTTGACAGCTGGGAGCCATGAATGTCTGTTGTCTTTTTTTTTTTTTTTTTTTTTTTTTTTNCTCAAGGACCACCCCTCCCCTCCCACCCGGGGATAAATTTGTCGGAGAAAAGGGAAAAAAAAAAAAAAAAAAAAAAAAAAGAAAAGAAAACATTACTCCCAGCTGGGGTGAGAAAAATCTAGTCTATCAGCGAGATTGTCTGGTGGCTAAAAGGCAGCTTCCTGGGTTTTGATGTTGGTGGGTTCATTCTCTGCATTCCTCCTTTCTCTCTGTAAATGGCTGGCTAGATTCTTCTAAATTCTTTTTCTGTTTCTTTTTTTTTTTTTGGGTCTTCATTCAGGAATGACATTTGAGCTATGCAGAGAACTTACAGCCAAATTCCCCTGGGAGCAGAGTGCATGGACTTGGGTGCTCCAAGTGAGCAGGACACTCTCTGGCCAGCCTGGAGAGCTTGGTAGGAGTGAGATTCTACTTTGAGATCCAGAGGAATCGTGGGGGTATAAAACAGGAATTGGGACTACTGGCCCAGATTCACTGTGTGATGAGGGTTGAATTCTGATATTCATCTGAAGGAAGGGGTCCATGATATTTGCCCCCCAGCATCGTTGTTGGTTTCTCGCACAGACAGACAGACCTTGCTGCTCTAGTTGTACCAGGCTGCTGCTCCTTGCAGTCAGGAATGCAGGAAAAATAATTTATGGAACGAAAATACAGTTCTGGAGAATATGATGTATAGTGAATGTGTCATGCAGGTTGAAGCCGGCCAACAGATTACATGCTTGGCACGTCTGCTTTAAAATTAATACTTTTTAAAAGTGATATCCTGATTTGGGATGCTTTCCTGAGTTTGGGACCTAAAATGCAACTTTAGGGAAGACTTCGTTAATCCATCAAATAAATCTGTTGCAGACATAGCAGTGTTTTCTGTTGTTTTTCATGGAGCTCTTTATAGCTTTCAGATGGGACACTCCCAGCATCCTCCAGAAACTGCACTTGCAACAAGTTCAACTTCTGGTCAGCACCGAAAATCCACAAAGAAGATCAAGTGGTTTGGAGTCCCAGATACAAAAGCCAAGAAGGACCAGCAATACTTAGTGATTACATTTGTTTCCTTTTCATAGGAAAGGATTGATTTCTCTGTTAAAGGGAGCGTGTTTCTTACAGAGCAGGCAGCATTACAGATGGCCGAATTAGTAATACAGGATTTCTTCTCTAAGATGTGGGAATGGGCTACAGACTCACCTCCTCCTCCTCTTTCCTTGCAAAAGGGGGAAATAGAGACTAATTTATAGGGGTAGACTGCGGTGTCTGATGGCTGGCAGACCACATGACTGATTGCTCCATGCTGGAATATTAGGGTATAGATCTCACTAATGGGCCCCCAAGGTCCTCTGTGTCCCAGCCTGGGGACAGGTCCCTCCAGTGCTCTGATTTGCTGTGCCTCCCGCTGCCACCAGTTCTGCCAGCACGACACCCCTCCTGAAGGTCTTTTTAGTGCCTGTCACTGGCTTTCAAGACCAGATGCCTTTTTTCTCCAAGGTGTGTGGGATGGGCAGGTGAGTTTGAGGAGAGTGGGCCCTGCATCCAGGGAGCACTAGTGGCACTGAAGCCTTTGCTGACTGCTCAGGCGCAGTGCAAAAACAGTGGGGCCAGAGGTTTTGTGCAGTGTGAGGGAGGCAGAGGAGAGCTGGCAGGGATGGGAGTGGGAGGCTGAGGCTGTAATTTTCTCCCTCTGATCTGCCTCGCTTGTAAATAGGAATTTCCAGCACTCGGGAGTGGCCTGCACATGGGATACATCCGCTGTATGCTGGTTCCCCCAGGAGTGGGTTCACAGTGAAGGCAATGCTCCATCAGAGAGCTAATTGAGGAACTGAGCCTGGAGTCTGGTTGCAGAACAACCTGCTTCCTCCATCCTATTTGATTTCAATTCAACTTGCCTGGAAAACTCAGATCTGTGCATCCGCATGCCAGCTCTGTTCGTTTCCCTATGGCACCACACATCTTGTTGCAAATTATCAAAACCATGCTCATGCATTTCCTTTTTATCCTTCAGCTGCCTGTATTTAATATTTGCAATAACCTGTGTTGTGTTTCCTGCAGTTGTAGATGCGTGTTTCACTGGCAAAGGCCAATGTTGCTTAAAGGCCATTTTTTTTCCATTCTGGGAGGGAGATTTTGCTCCTTATATATCAATATGATGGCTTGCAGTGTTCTGGCAAGCTGGAGAAAGAAGATAAGAATGAAAAAAATGCTACATTTCATGACCCAGTGGCTTACGCTCTGTGTGCTTCACTGTGGACATTTAACAATCACGAGAGAAGCTCTTCTGTGCCCCTTAAAATATCCACATCTTTAATGTAAATGAATCAGAACCATTTTTTCGTGGCTGGGTCATGCGACTCTGGAGTCAGAGGGGATAACAGTGGGTATATTGTATCTATGGATGAAAAGAGAGAGCCCTGACACTGGAGGAGCAGACACTTGGTGCAGAGAGTTGTAATAAGGAGATGGCTAACTTGTCTCGTGTGTAATTTCTGCATTACATTTGGTTTTTCTCCTGAATGCCCCTGAAATGAGAGGTGACATGTGCAGGTCAGTAGGGTGCTGAGATCAGGGTTGGGAGGTGGATCCCTTCTTGGCACTGCCACTTCCTGGTGATTTTAAGTACATCTTTCCCCTCTTTGTTTCCATTGTAGCTTTTCTCTCTCACCCAGCCATACCACAAGTGCTTTGGGGCAGGGATCATCTGTCCCTCTCCGGGTACTCAGTATCTGGGGCCATGGGGATTTGCTCTTCTCTCTGTTATTCCTTTAGTATAATTTTTATGAGAAGCCTGACTCATTCAAACACATGAATCAGGAGAGTGGATGGGGTTAAGGCTCGTGCATCTGCCTAAGGAGAAACAGGATGGGACTTGCACTTGTCCTTCCTTACAGCCCCAGCTAGATTCACTGCTCACTGGTTAGCACTGGGCAGGTCGGGTTGGGGTTTGATAGCTTCTCCATGTGGTCAGGACCCACCCCTGTGGCAGGATGTGTCACACATCAGTTTGGTGTTTGCACCAGGGATGCTCTGTCACTGCTGGGCACTGCAGAGCAAACCCAGAAATGTTGCGGAGGAAAGGAGCCCAGCAGCTCCACTGCTCCTGGGTTGAGGTGACACTCGCCCCAAACACAGTTTGTCTGGCCAGGGAGATGCCATAAGGAATGGAAATACAGTAATAAAACTACAAAATTCAGACAAATGCCATTCTTGGAGGAACAAGTGGTGGACCCTAGTGGTTCAGACCAGGTGGTTGCTGCCTTGTTTTGTATCCCACCCCACACCCCAAAGGGCTGCTGATCCTACAGCTCCCTGCAGGGCTGTTGGTGCTTTCAGGAGCTTGTTGGGTCTCTCAAGAAGAGCAAAGCATTTTTGCTCAAGGTCATGCTTTGAGTGTGACAACGGGAGAAGCTGTGTGTAAATGAAAAGGCTTGCATAAAAAATGAGAATGGTACAGCCAGACTGGAAAGGACTTTTTTTCCTGGGCTTGTCACTGGCATTTCACAAATGACTTCATCTCTGCTGTGATGAGTGTGGCAGGGCCACATTCACGGGCTATCTGGGGCCAGCTCTTTATGCCAGCGATAGGTAAGATCTTCTGAAGTGTCCTGGTGCTGTCATGGAGCTGTGTGTGAATTTTCACTGTGCCCTCTGTGGATTTCATGCTCTCAGTGTGCGTGGCTGAGATGCACAAGCAGCCTCCTGCATACTGATGAGCCCCTGACATTAGTATTCAGTGCCAAAAGCCAGAGCTGTTAGACGAGGAGTGATGGTGTGAAGGGGAGAACTGATAATTGATTAGGCTGTATTACAATATTGACAGCCCTGACCCAACTCCCTCGCAAAGGACATTTACCAAGTACCAATTTAGAGCCTCAGCACCGTAAATAAGTCACTGTGGAGGACATGTGTGTTTTGGGTGCTGGGTTTTTCCCTGGGGAATTTGCAGAGAGGGAAACACATGATTGACAAGGGGCCAGAAAAGTCAAGTCGCAGGCTCCTGTGTCAGTCTGCACACACATGGTTTCTATTAGCAGGGCACCCACCCCTTCTTGGCACAGCACTTGGCACGAAGTTAACTTCAAATTGGGCTCAGGCTAAGGTGCTTTTGTTAAACAGAGCCCTAAGTGCGTGATCACATGCAGCACTTTGGGCTAAGAGTGCAAGGGGACCACTGGCAGCTTGATGCATTCCAGATGTTTCAGCTGAAGGTGAAATTTCCCCTTTGGCCTCTGGATTTGGGTTAAATTTTTGGGGTTGGGGTTGCCCAAGGTGTTTGATATAGGGGCAGGTGCAGCATGCAGACTGAAGGTTACTATGCAGGAGTGCCCTGCAGCTGTGGGAGCCACAAACAGATTTCATGGATAAATTAATTCAAACAGGTGAATGACTTTGCTCTGGTTTCTTGTGTTTAACCTTCACTGCAGTCGATGGTTTATCTAGACCTCTGGATAAACAACAGAAAAACCCAGAGGCTAAACCAATGTGATGTTTTTTTATCTAGTTTTCAAACAGAGCTGATTTATAGTGGGCACAAAAATATGAGCAAGTAGTTATGCTTTTAAAAAATAAATTAAAGACAACATTAGCAATGAATGAAGTACATGAGTGAGCCAACTTTTTTCCTGAGCACTTTCTTTTATGAGAACAATGGTGAGGAACAGCCTCTGATTTTATGATTATCTGAGAATGGTTGCGAACATTTCCTTGACACCAAAGGCAAACGCGAAGCATCATGAATTAATATTTGCAAGGCGGCATTTTGAGGTCTCTGAGCTCAGCAGACCTGTAATAAAACAAGGAGCAGTGATCATTACTTTTGTTTGCAAAGCTCAGGGTAGGCAGTGGCTGGGGACCAATCTCTAAAATTATCTGGTTGTGGTGGATGTAATTGGGGGCCAGGTAGGGGGTTTCCAACGGGGTGGATTCACTCCCTGTTGGGGAAGCAGGAGATGGGGAGAGATGGGCTGGAGAGATCCATCACATGCAGCAGACACCTCTGACAGTGATCTGCACTGAGGCAATTTTCTCTTGGCCAGGCGATTATTACTTGTCAGTCCCAGCTGTTACCTGGAGGACCCCAGTTAACAATTACTCGAGGGTGTTATTCCCAGCATCGATTATTTTATTAGCTCCCTGATGAATCATTTGTGTCAGCCATCTGAGCCTTATAGACCAACCTCTGGTGCATGTCACGGAGCCCTGGCCAACACCACGTCGGCTACTGCGGCTTCCCAAAAGGCAGGAGGATCCTGTGGGTCACCTTCTCCCTCATTCTGGAAGGAGCCCTCTGGTCCCTCTGCCCAGCACAGGATGCTTGGCTCCATTTTTGGAGCTACCACGCAAGAGGTAGGCGGGGGGAGGAGGAGAGTGTGGCTGTCCTACCACCCTGAACAGATGGCAGGGCAGAGCTGTGCCCCAGCCTCGGACAGCAAACACCAAGGCCCATTGTTCTCAGGGCTCCGAGAAAATAGATGGGTGACACACAGGCAGCTGCAGAAAATGTTCTCCAGACTGTGCATGTGCAATGGATTAAAAAAAAAAAAAGAAATAACCCCCCCCCCAAAAAAAAAAAACAAAAAAAAAAAAAAAAAAAAAACCCCCCCCCCCCCAAAAAAAAACCAAGAAAACAAAACAAAAACCCCCCAGGACTAGTTATTAATTTCTGTTTAATGATGAGCACTTCCCGTGGGGAGTGATGACACAGCAGAAGAGATGGTCTGGAAGCAGTCGATGCACGTTGCAACTCTTGGTTTGCCTTATTTTTAACCCAGGATCTGTAGGAACTTAGGGCCTCCCTGTTCAGCTCCACCTGCTCCTCATCAGTGTCCTCAGGCATGAAGGAAAAATGAAGGAGAAATGCCAGCAGGTGAAACCATTCCCACTTGGTCCTAGAAGAATGAAACTTGTTGATCTGCAAGTGGAAGGCCTACAAGAGAGCTGGAGAGGGACTTTTGGCAAAGGCAGGGGGTGACAGGACAAGGGGAATGGCTTCAAACCGACAGAGAGCAGGGTTAGATAGGAGGTTAGGAAGAAATTCTTCCCTATGAGGGTGGTGAGGCCCTGGCACAGGAGCTGTGGCTGCCCCACCCCTGGCAGTGTTCCAGGCCAGGCTGGATGGGGCCTGGAGCAACCTGGGATAGTGGAAGGTGTCCCTGCCCATGGCGGGGGGTTGGCACTGGATAATCTTTCATCTCTTCCAACCTAAACCATTCTATAGTCTTATGAGGTGTGAAACAATGACTTTTTGAGCAGTGCCACCACCCACAGCTCTTGTTCAGCTTCAGCTGAAGCAGTTGGAGAAGGCACAAAACTCTTGCTGAGCACATCGCCTTGGTACCCATCTCCTTTGAGGACATTAGTGGCAAACACCACATATTCATATCATCTAAACCACCCTGCCCTGCTGTGGCCTTTGTGGGTTTGAGAATGATGGTAGAAACTGCTCTGGCCCTCAGTGAAGCAGAACAAGCCAATGCCTGGCACCAGGTCTGAGGAGCAGACACCTGAAGGCAGCACCCAGATGGGAGGATTTCCAGTTTGATTCAGACACCGCAGTCGGTTTGTCCACGTTTGGCTCCGTCTCAGTGTAATGCAGCTCTTCAGAGCAGAGAGAAAAGATCCAACAGAGTGAAAATCTTTGAAACAGGGGGAAAAGAGCAAAAACATAGCCTAGGGAGCCTGTCTAAAGAAAACAAACAAAAGGCGGAGAGGAAATGGGAAGCAGTGGATGGTATGTTACACAGTGTACAAGCCAACAAGCAATATCTGCAGGTCATCCATTCCTCCGAGCCTCGGAGAGGACAGAGGTCCCTGGGTTAAATTACAGCCGTCCCTCTCCCCCCAGCCTCTATTATTTTGTCTCCAAATGCCCAGCAACAGCAGTGACAAAAATAGTTTGCAAAGTCTGACAAAAATCTTGATTTCCCAAAGTTTTGCCAAGCCTTGTTTCATGTCTGGAGTGCTCTGGCTGTTCCTCCTCAACTCAGCGCTGACCTTTTGGCTGCTCCGTCCCTGCCTGAGCTGATGGAGAGGTAGAAACACTGCATTAACCAGCACCCTGCCAGCCCTTCAAAGCCCTCTTCCTAGCTGTGCCCCTCAATTTTTACTTTTGTTTCTTTTCCTGAATGCCTTGCCTTTAAAGTGAGATTTTCTTTGGTTTGTAATACTTCACACTTCATATTTCCTTCATGGCTGGAGGGCTGTGGAAAGGGAGCAGCGGGGGAGTGTTGAAAGCAGCCTCTGAAGGGACGTCCTCAGCCTTTTTTGGGCAGCCTCACAGCAGCGAGGGCTCACTCTTGGCATTCAGTGAGCGCCTTGGGCTCCCACCCTGGCACAGGGATGTGGCAAGGAGCAGATTCAGCTCCTTCAGTCATTCTTCATGTTACAGACAAAAAATTAAATTGTCTACAGCGAAGCAATTATCTTAATAAAGACAATTCCACCTTTGCTGGGGTTACTGAGAAGAGCCCACAGTTGAAAAGAACATTTGGCAGTGACTAATTCTTGCAGTTTGTTTCTGGGAGTATTTATTTACTTGATAAGCATTGGGATGGAAGTTGCAAAGCGGAAAGCTCTGAGATGCAGAGGGTAAACCAGGGGAATAAACAGATACCCTCCCTGCTTTCAACTGCAGCTGATTATCCAGCTCGTTGCTATCCTTGATCCCCCTGCAGCTTTTTCCTTATTTTCTTAGGTTTTTTTCTTCCTTGGGATTTTGCTGACAGAGGAAACCACTGTCAGGCCACTTCAGATTCCACGCAGCCGCGCTGGCTCGTGCAGCAGTAACGCAGACAGAGAGAGGAAGCTTTGCTGCTGCATCAGGCAGGCTGGCTTTGTCTGCCAGCACTGGACATGTAAGGAGACACTCTCAGCATAATCCCAGAGCTAGGGAAAGGCAGAGGACCTGCCTCAGAGCATGTGGTCTCTGATGCTAATGAGGCCAGGTATTAGGAGCTGTTGCCTGGTTTGCTGCCTTCACTGCATTTTTGGCTCTTTTCTGCCAAGGACACTGCTGTTCATCCTGTGGAGGGTGAGGAACTTCATGAAAGCTTCTTGTTAGCTTTAGCCATGACTTGCTTGGATTTAGTCCAGTTTCTTCTTCTTAGAAGGACACGAAGTAGAGAGAGGTGTATATCCTGCACTCCTGCTGGAGCAGACGTGAAGAAGAGAAGACAAATCAAGAGACAGGCCAAGCCTGAAGTTCCTCAGGTGTCTACAGAAAAGGGAAGCTGCAATTTAAAAGAGAATAATGGAACAATTAAGATTGGAAAAGACTTTTAAGATCATTGAGTCCAACCATTAACCTAATATTGCCAGGTTCACCACTAAACCATGTCCCAAAGAACCACACCTACACATTTTTTGAACACTTCCAGGAGCAGTTATTACACGATTCCCTGGACAGCCTGTTCCAGTGCTTCACCACCCTTTCAGCAAAGACATTTTTCCTAATATCCAGTTGAGGTCTTCATCGGCATCTGCTGGGCTTGTTCTTTCTCTCCTGTTCTTGGTATCATGGTAGTGTCCAGAGTCCAGAACTGGGGGATGATGTGTCCCGAGTTGCTCAGACAACAAGTCAGACCAACAGCTTTGCCTCAGTTGCTGTGTGCAGGCTGTGTGCAAGGCTTTTTGGACAATGGGGGAAGAAACTTCTTTGAAAGCAAGCAGGCAGTTATGCGACTAATGAGCCCAAAGTCTGCTGAACTGCCTGGCATCTCTTACTGTAACAGCCTGGCATCTCTTACTGTAACAGCCTGCAAATCATTATCGGTATTTTTAGGTCCCTGACAGCTCTAACAACCTGGTTAGAACTGCCTAAGTCACTACTGAAAATGGGGATCAGGTCCTTTAGTCACACCAACATGATTCATCCTACCTGATCTACCTAGACACAGTCAAGCCTTTAGCTGTAGCAACTGCTCACAGCTGACTGCGTGGCTGGGGCAGACGGATACATGGTTAGAAGATTATTTTTCTCTTCCCAGGATGTGTATCCAGTTAGGATTGACCCCTGATGTGCTGGAGAGGGTGGCCTCTGTCCTTTGTGAAGCAGCCTTCAAGACTTCAGCTGTCTCTAAGTGGGGTGTCGGTTTAAGGCACGCAGCTTGTAGGTGGATAAAAGTAGATAAAACGAATCTTCCGTGTAGACACTGCTACAAGTTTTACCCTGTGTTTTTAAATAGTTCTGTATAAATAATGCTGGGGAATGACACAACCCAGGTCTGTAAGGCATTAGCACTCCCCAGCACGCTGCACATTTCACACGGAATGCTGTTAGCAGCAGGGAAAAGGCCAAGCCAGACCTTCAGATCTAAGCATGCTCAAGTTGCAGAAAAATCTGAATCTGGAGGAAGATCTGAAGTTTCCTTCTGACCTCTATCTTCACAAGGAGCCAAACCACCCTGTCCAGCATTGCTGAGCCTATAATGCCCTAACTATTTCAATCCAGCTGCTGCAACTCTGGGGCCACCTCAGCTCCGGACAAGGTCCAGGTGAGTAAATCTGATCTCTCATTACTCTGTGAATATGCAACTCACAGTGCTTGTGCAGGGCTTTCCTAGACCTCATCTTCTGTACCTTGGATTCAACAGAGAACTGCGTGGTCCCTCGTGTACCCTGGATTATGTTTAGAAAACAGATGTGGTGCAAAATGTCCATACAAAGATATGATCAGTCAGAATGGCCCCAGCAATGTTAACATCTGCTGGGGAGATGCTGCAAGGAGGGAATGGGCACCTGGTTAGATGCTGCTGCATTGCTGTGCCTTCCTTAGCCACCACCCTTCCTCTAAGAGATGGTAATGGCATATTTCACTCCACACAAGTAAATCACATTTGTTAATAATAATTAATAATAAATTTCAGCTGCCATCATGAATGCATTTCACTTTGCAGCCAGGGGACACTAAGAGTGTGTGATCACAACAAGCACTTGGACACAGGGCATGTCTCCTAACCATGCACTTGGAGGATCCAAGTGCTGCCCACTTTATTCCCAGCTGTTCGTATTCATCATAGATTCCAGGGACAGCACATGGAAGTTTTCACCTGTAAGCCCACACACCAGACATGGTAAGCAGTACCTCTCATCCAGGTTGTTCTTGTAGGTGCCTCCGCTCTTTCCATGGTCTCAGTTTTTGCATCATCCTGAAAATCTCTCCCCCCATTCTTCCTGGTATTTCAAAGATGTTCAGGTTTTTTAGGCTTGCTTTGTGAGGGGTCTGGCTCCACAAATGATGGGAGATTGCACTGCTTGTGGCTGAGCCATCCCATGTGGCAAGGCACTGATGCAGAACCACACATGGGTTTGCATTTTGTATTGGTATCAGTAAATCCTCGCTGAGAATCTCATATTTTTCCCGACTGCTACAGGCTGACAGGAGGTGGGAAAGGCCTGGAGCAGGGGAAAAAATATGTGTCCCTCCTTGTGAAAGGTCTTCAAGGATTGAGGCGGAATACCTGGGGAGGGTGAGTGGCTGTGCAGCTGGAGTCTGCCCAGGTGATGAGTCGGGACAGGTTTGCTGATTTACTGGGGTCTGGGCACAAAGTTTGCAGCACTGGTGCTGTGCCATAGGCAAGAAACCTCCCAGCCCTGGGCTGCCGCACGGGCAGGTGTGTCAGGTAACACCTAAACACACACACACACCTCTTCACCAAACCTCATTTGAGCTCTGGTGTAGGACCACAGAGGTTTTCCCCTTTTTAGAGTCATGGGGTAAAGGACTTTATGGCAGAACATGACTGTCCTGAGATGCAGAGGAGGCAACATAAGAGCGAGTTTGCCATCTGTCCCCGGAGTTATTAAACACAACTGTAAGTGTGTCTGTAAATTCAGAGAGCACAAATAGACAGAGGAAATTACAATGTGCTCCACATGCTGTAAATCTAGGGCTGCTCCTGTGTTCCTCTGCATATAACCAGAGTCGAATCCTTCTCCTTGCTGCTTTCCTTTAATTTAATATTCCTTGCAATGGACTGTTCCCCTTAATGTGCCTAATGCAAAACACGCTCATTTGCTGACTGTGGCAGGAGTCTCTGGCTCAGGCTACTCTGCACGTCGCCGTGGAGTCTGATGCTGGGGAGGGTAATGACTCTGGGAAGTTTGACACTGAAATGACATATTAGGAGTATTTACTGGGCAGAGCAAGGGAGATGAATTATTTTGTTGTCAATGATTAGATCTGGGCTGGCTCAAAACGCAGCAAAACATTTGCTGTTAGACTGGAGTATGCTAATTTTTAGGAAACAAAAGTGGATCCTTTCCTGGATGGCTACATTTACAGACATATTTGTGTTCCCTTTTAATAAAGTCAAAGCAAGTGTGTCTGCCTCGTGCTGAAAGCCAAGGCCTTTTCCCCAAACGCAGGCTCGCAACCCCAAGCAGGATTTGTAGAATGTACAAGGCAGCGCAACAGGATCCCACTGGCAGGAGCAGGGCTCCCCCCTCAAGTTTCAAACTGGAGTCCTGGTCCCCAGGGCAGAGGTTGGCCCGGAAAGGGCAAGCAGTGTTTCGAGACGCAGCAGAATGAACTCATCTGTCATTGTCATTTTTTAATTGTTTTCTGAGGTTTACTGCTGGTCTTTTAATAGGGCATGATCCAAACCATGCTGCTCTGCTGTGGGTGGGTGGCATGTGTCCCTGGTCTCCCGCTGTCTGTGCACAGGCTGGTGTGGGGACTGTCTGGGGACAGTCTGCCTTGCAAGGACATGTCAGAAATCTGCTCCCTTGAGTAGCGCTGAGGGAGAAATATCCCCGTTCCTGTTGGCCAGGAATCGCAACGGAGGAACACCGTTCCCTTAGGCTGTGGTTTCACAACTACATTAACACTCTCTTAAAGACCGTCCCACTGCTCACTTCTGCCTCTTTTTTTTTTTTTGTGTGTCATTCTAGTGGATTGCGGAGATCCTCTAGGTGATAAAACCTCTCTTTTTTCTTTTTTTTCCTTCTAAACGAGGCTTTCCCCCTAAACAACATCCATTCCCAGGCACCCTACAGCGGGCAGAAGATGGGGACTCAGCTGAAGCAGCCCTGCATCTAATGCCCTTCTCTCTTTCCTACCTATAGCAGAACTGGGGGATTCTCAGCCATCCCTGTAAAGAGTTCATACGCCTCCAAGACTTGAATTTGCAATCAGTGGCGCTGGATGCAGCCACTGTGGGAATAAAGAGAGGCTGCACGGCCACGTGGACACCTGCAGTGCCAGTCCTGAGGCGGGATTGCAGCCCTGGAGCATCCCAGAAAAGCAAAGGTGAGCTTAAGAGTCGTTAATATGGAACCCTTTTACTTCCCTTTGGTTTTAAACTTCTGAGATAGATTTGGTTCAGGTTTTCTGATTTTCTTTCCGACAATGTGCTTCTCTAAATAATTCGGAGATTTAAGATATGCACTGAATCCCTCTCCCTGCCAGAATTAGGTCTGATGAGGGAAGACAGCGCCCGGCAAGGACACGAACAGAAATTCCCATTCTCGGAGACACTGCCGAGGTTGATTCCCTTTGCAGACAGGGCAAAGGGATGGTAGGATCACATTTGCCCAGCGGGTCCCCTTCTTTACACTCTATCAGAGTGGCTGCCATCAGCCAAAACACACGCAGGGGTTTCCAGGGACTAATCACAGCTCCCGGTAGTCCCCGGCCCCGCAGCCAGCGCGGTGGGTGCCTTTGTGTGTGTCCCAGCCCCGGCAGGAGCCGACTTCAAAGAGCCCATGGAGCTTATGCAGGGCAGCAAGGAGCCAACGCGCTGCTATCCCAGCACGCGCTTATTAGGGGAACTGATACCCTGTTAATTACATCCTCGTCTTGCCAGCCTGTCCCTGCTCCAACAGCCTTCCTCTGCTGCCTGCCAGGCATTTCCGAACAGCGCGGGGACAGAGTCTTTTGCTTATTGTTCATCAAATCTTCACCTCCCTGTTAACTGCCTGACAGCTTGTCTCTGCTCTGCAGCTCCTTGTCCCTTTCCTGTCTGACTCTGGTGGCCTCAGAGATCTCCTCTCCTCTCTGGCAGACACCTGGGGGGTGTCAGGGCACTGCTGCCCCCCAGAACCCAGCGACTCTGCCCAGGATGCATGACCCACCGGGGCAGCATGTGGCCTCTTTCCCCTGCTTAATCCCACTTTGCTCCTGTTCCTGAAGGCTGTGAGAGAAGAAAGATTTGCCAGAGAAGCCTTTTTGGTTTTGCTCAGATCATGTAACAGCATGGTGGGGGAATGGGAGGGAAGTTTCTGAGCATGTGATTCTTTCCTTAGGCTTGAAACAGAAACACTTCATGTCCAAGCAGGATGGGGAGGCTGCTGGATTTCACTTTATGTGACGGGAAAAGACTGGGGCTGTGCAGGGAGCAGCTCCTTTCTTCACTGAAAGGGTGATCAGGCATTGCAACAGGCTGCCCAGGGAAGCGGTGGAACCATCATACCTGGAAGTTTTTAAAAAAATGTGTGGATGTGGCACTTGGGGCCATGGTTTAGTGGTGATGCCGCATGATGTTGGACTCAATGATCTTACAGGTCTTTTCCAACCCTAAAGACTCCATGGTTCTATGATTCCTGGAGTGATCTCACCCCATCATGCTCTCTACCTTTGACTGGGAATTGTCAGAATGTGTTTCCCCATGCCCCTTTTTTTCTAGCAGTATCTGCAAGCCTGAAAACACCCAGCACCTGCTGAGTGATCAGAAGAATTACCAACACAGATCCACCGGAGCAGTGTGCTCTGGTGGGAAGACCCTCCTGACTTGAGGCATTTGAGGCTTGTCCTAGAGCCCTGCAAGCAGCGCTGTTGGCTTTGGCGGCCCGATGGATGATGCTCCAGCCCCAGGGGTCTCAATGTCCCCAGAATGTGCCCTTATCTGGTGCAGCAGGAGTTAAGAGAAAGCAAGCTGCTATCTCACTAATCCCTGCTGGGACGGCTCCCCTCATTTTTAGCTTTGATATTCTTGTGCTGGAACAACCCTGGCTTCTCTGGGCCGAAATTTCTCAAAGCCTGGCTGGGATTTTAACCAGAAAGGGTTAGGGAATCTTATCAATCTGCTATTATTATTTTCTTTTTCCTTCCCCTTTGAATTCCAGTCAGCTGCTGACTGTGAAAACACAACAAGAGGCTCAAATCAGTCAGGCCTCGGCGTATTCAAATTGGCACCAGTTTGTTTGTTTTGGGGCTAAAGCCACAGTGAGAAAGCCGGGGCTTTGAGATGCTATTGAAATCACCTGGGAAAATACACACTCCTTTCATCTCGCCTCCACTCCCTGTGGTCAGGAGGGCTCTCTGCCCCTAGCTGGGCTCCCAGCCCCCTCCTCCTTTTCATCAGCGGCAGGACCCTTGCTGTGTCTGGGGACAGGCACTTAGTGGTGGCCATATGACATGGAGTGAAAGTCCCAGGGGAACAGCTGTTTCTCTTTCAAGGAGCGTGGGGGCCAGGGGGAGAGCGTTGGACAAGGTATCAAATACCTTCCAGCCTTTCAAAAATCAATGCTGGGAGCTGCTTCTCTTGATCCTGGCGGGGAGCTGCTGGTAACACCTAACCCCTGGCACTGCTCCAAAATTGGCACCTGAATGCAGCAATGCAGGGTCTTTTTTATTTATTTTTTTTTTTATTTTTTTTTTCAGAAATGACATGTCCAGAGACATGCACAAAGCTCCTTGAACAATTCCTTTTTAGGCCAGTGAATATTTTTATGCATCTTTCTGAGCCCATAAAAACAATGATTCTTTGCCCCTTGTAAGAACCGATGGCCAAGCTCCCTGCAGTGGAAATAGCTCTGCTGTCCCTGCACACCAGCACTGGTGTCACCACTGTTTGATTTTCTTCCTCAGCCCCAGGTCTCTCACTAGAAGATGATGGAAACAGTTGCTTACATGAAGCTTTGGGGATAGCATCAGCCATTTCTTTGCTCAATGTTCTCTATTAGGAAGAAATTCTTGGCTCTGAAGGTGGTCAGGCCCTGGTACAGGTTCCCCACAGAAGTTGTGGCTGCCCCATCCCTGGCAGTGTTCCAGGCCAGGCTGGCTGGGACTCAGAGCAACCTGGGATAGTGGAAGGTGTCCCTGCCCATGGCAGGGGGTTGGAACAAGATGATTTTTAAGGACCAACCCAAGCCATTCTATGATTCTGTGATTTTCTGCTTACAGTGATAAACATTTCTCTCCTGCTTTCCTCAAGCCCTCAGCTTTTTCAGATTCCTTCATCCTTCACCAAACATTTTTTCTGCTTTTCCTTTTCTTTATTCAGGACTGTTCAGTTTTCAGGACACAGATCTGCTGCAGACCAGGAATTTTCCCTTTCCGGATCCATGCAGCCTGCTCACACCACTGTTAGAGGGTGATTGATATGAGTTCAGCCCAGCAGCCTTGGATTTGGAAAAGGTTTCATTTGGAGAGTAACATCCCACATTTATCAAACAGAAAGATGACATGGCCCCTCTGAAGATGGCATTGAACGTTTATACAAACTTTGCTGTCCCGCTGTAATCTCAGCCCTTCTATCTGCAGCTTGGAAGGTGTGATCCCACAGGGTCACACCTTCAAACCCACAATCACCTGAGCTGTCAAACAAGGATCAGAGTCTCTCTGTGGGTTTTGAACATCTTGGAAATGAGGCGGTTGGTCAGCATGTTCTGGTCAGCTTTACCAGGAAGGAATGTGTCCGCAGGTTCTGTTTCACCCGTTTAGCCAAAGTCTTGATATAGGCAATTTGTTTTCTTGCCACTTTTTTCATCATTTGTGACGCTGTTCCCTACAGCCATTAAATAAGAATTTGACACTGACCAGTCGAGATGCCTGGTACCAGTGTCTCATAAGTTACAGGTACGACTGAGACCAAAATGGTTTAATATCTTTTTGCCAGAAACCGGATTTAGGATTTCTTTGCTTTGCTTATTGTCTTCCTTCTCTGTTAGCTCCAGTGGATGTGCCCACAAAAAGCATTGCACAAACCCCGGGTTTTGCACAAACACCAGGTGTGAGTCACTCTCAGATTAAGGATTGATATCTATCCCTCAGTCTTGAATTTCCTCACCGTGCTCGGTGGTGCTTTCCCTTTCCTCACTGCCTTTAGCCCAAATTGATGCTTTACGGCCTTGTTTGGAAAAGCACAGGGCATGAAGATTTAGATTGGATATTAGGAAAAATTCCTTCACCAAAAGGGTTGTCGAGCACTGGAACAGGCTGACCAGAGCAGTGGTGGAGTCACTATCCCTGGGGGGATTTAAAAGATGTGTGCATGTGGCACTTGGCATATTTTAGTGGTGGGCTTGGCAGTGCTGGGGGAATGGTTGGGCTCGATGATCTTACAGGACTTTTCCAACCTAAACAATTTTATAGAGCACAGAAACAACTCTGCACCTGTAGGGAAGGTCATGTGTACTGATCTGATCATTCTTTGTGTGTGAAAGGTCATGCATGGAGCCCCAGTTAGCTCATAAATTGCTATAAAAGTTCACGATTTTAAAGATCCTGAGCTATGCATTTTAGGTTTCATTATTTTGCCTTCTTTGGGTGTTCAGTCTTTGGTTCCCAAATTCACAGGTACAGGGCAAGCAGAGGCACAATGTAGAATGATTTTAAGGAAAAGGCCCAGCAAGTAGATATATTTTTGGCACTGTTTCATTAGACTGTAATGTGATAAACACTTTCTTAAGCAACGTTGCTTCCAGTTGCCACAATAAAAACCTGGCTCAGGGGATGAAGACCAGTTTGGAGATGACCTGAGATCTTCACATCTTATGCACTGTCATCACCACCCTTGCAGCAGGGATGAAATGCCTCCCAAGCACTCCCAGGGCACGGCAAGACTGCTGTCCCCAGGAAAAGGTGAGAAATTGGGCACTGACACAGGGACTTGCCCCAGAGCACTAAATAAATGCGCGAACAAATCTGGCAGAGGCTTTCCCTTCGGGAGCAGAAGCTCCACATTTGCAACATAACACAGTGCCACCAAGTTGGGAGAAGAGTCTGTCAAGAAAAAGTGGCCCAAAATTCCTTCTTACACCCAGGCTTTGGTGGTGGGTTGTTTTCCTGTGCCTGAGAGAAGATTGACTGCGACCTTTTTGAGAGCAAGGAGTTGCCAGGACCTTCATATTCCAAGGTGGGAGTGCAACATGTGCTCCGTGTCAAAGCTTAAAAATGCCTTTTCAGCATCACCTGCAGCTTTTTCTTCTCTCAGGTTTGTCTCCTGCTCTGTGAGACAGCCTCTGGACCACACCAAGGCACCGTGATGAAGCACAGTGGTAAATACATGGTTGTGTTAAATCCGTGGGATTTGTAAAGGTGTTTTTTCCTCCAGCAGCTCATCCCTGAATTCAAACCAGGCAAGGCTTTCTCTGCATAATAACTGCATGTGACTGGCAGCCTCTGCACAGTGTCTGCTCCTGGTGGGGCAACCGAGCATGTGCCTGGTACAAGAAGTCCTGCCTTTGGCCAGGACATTGATGTAGAGCTGTAGGAAAGGTTTTACAGCAAAATCCCTATTTTGCAGTCAGCTGGCTGCATGTTTTTGCTTTCTCTGGTAATTACCAGCTCCCTGTGTCATCATATCTGTTTCACTGGCTTTTGAAGCCACCACGCCGCCTTCTTCAGTTAATGGCAGAGGAGTGTTCTCTTAGACACGGACACTTCTGGAGGAAATGCTCATTTTTTTCCCAAAGAAAGAAATGCTGTGCTTCCATGTACAAAGAGCTGTGCTTCCATGTACACATCCCAGAGGCTCTCAGTGTCTCCACAGCCCAGACAATGTCACACAGGCATTACCACATTTTGTGCCCCTGCGGGGCTTTCAGGGGACTTATCCCAGCCACACTGCCTGGGGTGCAATTGACCCCATTAATGCAGGGCAAGCTTAAGGGTTTCAAAGCCTGCCTCAGGTCCTTGGAGAGCTTTCCATATTCCCGTCAAGTCTGCAGGACACTGCTGGCTCCCTGTGCAATGCCCAGCCCCGAGAAGCCTTTTGCTGTCCCCCAGTCTCGCTGACAGCATCCTGACCGTGCTCTGTGCAAGTGAGTTTGCTGCTGGTGAGCTTGCTTGGAGGGTAAAAGCCCTTCAGGGTAAGACGTATGCTTCCCTCCAGACTCTTCCAGAAATCAGTCCGAAGCAGAAAAAGACAGCGGGATGATCCAGCCAGCATTTCATCCCTAACGAGAAGCTCCTAATGAGAGCCTCCTCCTTCTGCCATGGAGCAGTGCCATTGTCTCTCTCTATATTGCAGTAGTAGAGCAAAGGAGGAGCAGGGAAAGGATCATTTAGCACGTGAAAGGCACCTCTTGTATGGGGCTACATGCATGGCACAGTTCAGCTGGGGTGAGCAACCAGCTCCTGCCAAGCTGTGATGTATGAGGCAGAAAGGTCAAGAGTTCTCCTTTACAATTGGCAAGAAAAGAGAATGCAGGCGATGGTCACTTAATTTGTGGGTTTTTCCCTCTACTTGTCAAGAGGAGTTTGGGCAGCAGTGATGGATGAGCTATCAGTTAAAGTCGGACACTTCATCTTTTGTCCTGGTTCCCAAAGGGCCCAATTCAAGCCTTGGCCAAATCGATGGGAGTCCATCCACTGATGCCAGCGGGTCCTGGATTGGGATGATGGGGGCTGTGGAGACACTGGGTTGAACAGCCGGCCCTGCTCCATGCTCAGTGCTGTGTGTCTTGGCTTCCCAGTTATCGGGCAGGACTTTCCCAGAGCTGAATCTTCTAACATTTGCTACCAGATCCTTAGATTTCCTCCCATGGTCCCTCTCCATGCAGGTTCTTTGATGCGCAGCTGGAGCAAGCAGTGGGCTGTGCAGTGCAGCAGCTCCTACTCACGCCTTCCTGCTTATCTGACCACACATACTGTTAATATTTCCTCTAAGGCGCTCAGCTCCCATGATAACGCTGCTTTATCAACAAAAAGCCTTTAAACATTTTCCTGGCAGGAGGAACATTTCCACAGTTTTATTGCAGCATATATGGCCCTTAATGGTTTGATCCTGTAGGACCTGCTCTGCAATCAGCTCCCACAGTCCTACACAAGCACAGGCCATCTGGGACCCCCTTCTCTGGGAAGTATTGTTCCATGTTATTGCACACACTGGCCTAGGAAAATGAAGCCAGATTTACAGCCATGAAAACTCAGTTTGAAGGTGAAGTCAGTACTGACTGTGAGGGATGGCTCAGCCTCCCCGTTCATGCCTGGCAGGGAGTCCTTGATCTTAGATGTTTATAGAAGTTTCTTTCCATGTTGGACAGAGACCTCAGTGCGTGCACCAGACACTTCTTCCTCCCATGCCCTGGTTCCCAGGTTTGCAAGTCAGAGACACTCCATTGTCCTCTTTGCTCTGAAAAGATCTGTACAGTGTGGGGTTTGGAACCACGAACATGCAGAGGTCACCAGCTCAGTGGATTTACCTTCACTGGAGGCCTGGGTCTGGCGCAGTCTTCCTGAGTTTAGTGCAGGAAAGAAGAGGTACCATGAATTTTCTCCTTTGTTCACCCGTGTGTCAGCCCTATCCGGGGCGAGGGAGCTCCAGCCACATCATGTGGGCACGGCAAAGTGGTTGCCTCCACAAAGGGGTATAATTAGGAAAACGGACACATTTTCCTCCATCACTGGTCTTGGCTGGCCTGAGTAATAACCTGTCCCTTTTAAACAGACACACAGGCTGTTTTCTTTGTGTCGCACAGGCTTGTGTGAGAATTGCTTTTCCTCAGTCTGGGTGGAGAGGTTGAGCACTGTGGGATTTTATGACAGCACTGGCTGCAGACACTGTCACATGCCTGAATGCTCCCAGACTGGATGGTTTGTATTGGCCTGGGATGAACAGACACTAATCTTGTCTCTCCTACATGTCTCCTTGGAGAGTTATCCCACTCTCTCTTTGCTGGCCCTCATCACAGGACCTGGCATAAAACACCATGAAAAACTGTTTCCTATGGGAGTGGAACAGAAGCCGGTTTCATGTTTTTCTATCAGCCCCTTTTCTTACAGCGACACTCATGGGGAGGACACAGTTGTGATGTCCATTGAATGGATGGCTTGGCATTTCCATTCGGAGTGAAAGAAAGCATTTTGGAACTCACCACTTACAATGGCTTAGATAGTAAGAAAATGGGCAGCCCATGGACACATGTTGCTCCTAAAGTTAAGCTGGCATTTGTAGTCCTGATGTCTATGCCATGGCTGTTTCTGGAATACTGCAGCTCCAGGAGAATGTTCTAGTACCAGTAAAAGTATATTCATGCATATTTTATGTAAAGGATTGGACGGAGTCCCAGAGCCATATTGTCCAAGGTCCTGTTTCTTAATGCCTGGGACCTCGTTCAAGAGGTCAGAGGAGCCCAGATCTCCTGATCAGAACATGGCCAGAAGAATCCTGGAAGACTCTCTAGGCTTGGGGACTGTTCAAGTTGTGAGTGTTGTTTTTGGATGATGGCAAAGGTTTAATAAATGCTGCAGCTGTAGAGAGCACCCTCACTGGAGAGTTCAACTCCCCGTGTCAATATGTGATTTACATTTCCAGGCTCCGTGTATCCAGCCTGCAGGACTCCTCTGTCAGTGGGGTGGGCAGATCCAGCGCTTACTTTGGCAGAAGAGTTCCTCAAGTCTTGTTTAATTAGAACTCAGACCAGCTTCCTGGAGACTGTGGGAACCTCATTAGCAGCACAAATAGAAACTTGAAGAGGCCAGCTCAGTGGGAAAAGATTGCTTGCTAAGAACTTTACTTACCAAGAACTTAACCTCTTCAAGAGTCGTGTCTCCTAGGTACAGCAGAAGAATTTATGGCTGGAATACAAGGTCTCACAATCTTCCAAATGTTGGAGGTTTTGTTTTTCAATGTGAATTAAAACCTCTCAAAAATCTGTTTGGCTTAACAGTCTCCAGTTGCTCTTTGGTGTCCTCTCTTCAATTGGTTTTAATTATGGAATCATAGAACAGTTTGGGTTGGAAGAGACCTTAAACACCCTCTAGGTCCAACCCCCTTGCCATTGACAGGGACACAGGTCTTGGTGTCTGTCTCAATGCTCTTCCACCATTTGGAGGTCCTGATTGCTGATTTGCTGTCCTCATCCTTGCCCCACTTGGCAATGTTACCTTATATTTTCATATGTGTCAGCCTATAAAAAAATCCAGTTATTTTGATATTTGAGATGTAATAACAAGATTTTAGACACCAAAAATCAGATTCACTTAACCTCAGATGACATCCTATCACTTGAGTCTTCAAAAGGTTTTAGAGATGTCTTCCTAGGCTAAACTAACAAGCACTGTCTGCCTGTCTGCTTCAGGACTGGCATAGAAAAGAGCTATAAAATACAATTAGAACACTTGAATTGTAGCTCAGTAAACACATACATACTTGCCTGTGTCTGTGAGAACGGGATGGAGTCTCAGGGCTATGATTTGCAGTTGTTCTGTTCTTTATAATTTTGGAGCTATGCCAGAGAGGCTAAAGGGACTCAGATCTCTTGATCAGAAGGACAGAAGACTCCTGGAAGAGCAGCTAATTGTTCATTTCCTATCCCCATCCCAGCCTCTTGCTGGCAACATTGCCATATATTTCAGAGGAGAAATATGTGTTGGTCTATAAAACAAATCCATATATTTTTCCTACCCTAAAGACATGATTATCCTCCTGCTTCTTTGGCCTCAACAGACACAGAGAGGGAAAAACAGGATGCCTGTATCTACCTACCACTACAGCATTGTTTACAAAATCGTGAGGATGGATGATGTTGGTGAGGTTGTGTTTTCTTTTTTTTTTAATTAAATGCATCCCACCCAATCAAGAAAGAAATCAACCCTCCAGCTCAAAGAAAGGACGATCAAATAAACACATGTATGTTTTGAAAAACAATATTATTTTCCTTTTTAGAGGAAAGACCTTTTCATGGGCAATTCTTGCAAGACATGAAAAAGGACTTCTGCTGCAATTTTCACTTCTGGAATTATCCCAGGCTGAAAGACCTCTGGTCTCATGTTGATGAAAGATAAAGCACAGGGGTAAGATTTCTCAAATCCCTATTATTATTGTGCTGGAGAAATAATCCTGTTTTGCTGAGTTTTGAATCTTTCCTACTGCTGCAATAAAAGTAACTTATTGCCATGATTACAAAAAAGTTTCCCCAGACCAGATATCCACTACAAAGAAAGTGGTTTGCAAAATATAAAAGAGAGAGTAACCTTGATTACAGCAAGCCATAAGATGCTTAGAGTAAAGGTGAATCACACTGTACTTCTTGGTGCTTCCCACAGCTGCTGCTTCCTTGGGGTGGGGACAGATTCTGGCTTCTCTGCAGAAACACCAAATAAGCCGCCCATTTCTCTGTGCTTTTATTATAGGGTCATCCCGCCCCCACCCCGCCCCAAAATCTACAGAATACCTTTTTGGGTCCGCAGCAATGGCAGTGGATCATTTGTAGAGCAGTTGTAGATGCCCTAGCCTTGGAAATGTTCCAGGCCAGGCTGGATAGGGCCCTTAGCAACCTGGCCTAGTGGAAGGTGTCCCTGCCCATGGCAGGGGGTTTGAACCAAGTGGTCTTTAAGCTCTCTTCCAACCCAAACCATTCCATGATTCTATATCCAGTGCATGTTCCAGTCTGCCCGTGCAACTGGTGTCACTGTCCCTTGTTTGCTGCTCTGTGGCTGATGTGGTCTTGCTCTAGCTCCTGCTGACCCGAATTTATCTGAAGCTTGGTCTGCAAAATGTAATCAGTGGTGCAGCTTCACCCACTGGAGAAGTTCCTACATCTCAGTGGTGTCAAGGCCTCGCCAGGGGTGTGGCTATAAACAGCCCTTACCCTGAGGATCCTGTGTGGAGTCACATTCCCGCAAGAGTGCGTTTGCGAGGGTGACACACTTGTTCTCTACCCTGCCATTCTCCTCTTGGTAAGACGGCATTGCCTCCTCCCAGCTCCTTCAAAACCTTGTTTCATGTCTTCTGTGGACACTAGTCCAGGCTTTAGCACTCTACCTAGAGGGCAGTTTTTAGGAATGGCACCCAAAAATGGAGGTTCTGCTCAGGTGTAGGCACCATCTTAAGGTGCACCCTGTGCCTTGGGAACAAAAGCAGAAGAGAAAATCTAGGAAGATTTGAGAGAAGTAGCTCTGCTGCCCTGCTGCTGTGCAGGATGGGGATGCTGTGCAGATGTGAGCTGTGTGAGGTCACAGGTTAACAGGGAGAACTGCTGCCTATGGAGATGTCATGCTGGCTGAAAACGCCCTGGGAGCTTGATTTGGGGAGGTAAGGAGGAGCTGGGGAGCTATAGCTGGCTTTTCTGATGTTTTGAGAGTGGGCCCTGATGTTCACTTGGTAAGACCAGGACCTTTATTTGCATTATTGAACACTAAAAAAGCTCAGCATGCATTTGTGTGTTTGTGTATGCACACCTTTATGTTTAACTAGCCAGAGCTCCAGAGCTGAGTATTCACACTTCTTTATTTGATTTTTATCACTATCTTCAGCATAGAAATTTCTCTACAGCTAATTGAAGTGACATATGCTTGCCAGCAGCCAAGTCTTAATCCCATCCTTCCCTTTCACCATGTTTCTGATTATGCTGATGGCAAATCCTCCTCCTTTGACTCAGCCTTGTACTTACAGTGGATGCAGCCAGAGCCAAATCTTCTCTTAGAAGCACAGAGATATTTGCCGGATGTCCCACGAGGTCTGAAGTTTTTTGCAGTAATAAACAAGTGCTTCGTTGGCTTCTCAGATTGATGGGAGCAGTTGTCAGAAACTGCAAGCAGTAACCAGGTCCTAAATCACATGCCTGGTAATCCAGAGCCATTATTAGTGATAAGCATACTTTGGTAGGGTCTAGAATTCTTGAAGGCAGCCCTCATTTTGCTACATGCTTCAGACACTTGATAAAAGATGACATTTTGCCTGACACAACTCATGGGGTTTTTGGCCAGGGGCAATTCCCCCACAGCACTCACGTCTATTCTGAGCTACAAGTTGTGCAGGAGACCCAAATCCCAAACAATGACAAGACTAATAGGGCAAATCCAAATCCAGAACCCACCCTGCATTGCTGCAGAGAGCACAGGAATGTGAATTTCAAATCCCTGGGATGGGACCGAATGCAAATGCTGCCAAGGCCCAGGACGTACAGGCAGGTGCAGCCTGCTGTGAGCATCCTTTGTGAGTCACGGCAGAAAGTCATTTATGCTAAGCACAAAACACTTTGCTGATCTTCCCAGCCAAAGTCCCCAGAGCTCTAATCATTGCACTGATGGTGGAGGTGAAAAGACAAGCAATTTTTACTGTGTGAGAAGCTTTGATTTCCTGTTAATCACTTCCTACTATAAATCAGCTATAGGCAGCTGCGTCCACTTGCTCCTTGGGGTAGAACAATATACCCTGCTGCTAGACAGCAACACAGGCGCCAAAAACATCATGGGATCAAAGGGCACTGCGATTTATCCCGAGCAGAATCTAAACAAGCCTGTCAGCTTGCCTGGACCATGTGTTTATTTTAGCTGTGGACACCCATATCTGTCCAGCATCAGGGGATGGATTTACCATCAGCATCATTTGTCCCATTTGAGCTCGTGCTGAATGTCCCTTTCATTCATCATCCTGATATCTGGTACCAAACACTCATAGGGAGCATTTTCCAAGGGCTCAGCACTGCAAGAGGAAATGCAGCTCTTGTCTGTGCTGAGGACTCTCTGTCCAGCTTTTTAGAGAGGGAAGTGTTAATGTTTCAGCTGCTCTTCCTTCTTTTCCTGACAAAACTCAACCAAGGGCAATGCCGAAAAACGTTATTGTGCACCCATAGCTAGGTTTAATCTTAGTGTGGAAAAACTGCTTTGTTTTTTTTCTCTCCATCCAGGCTTCTCTGGAGCATTCTGGTTTGCTGATTGTCCTCCTATTTCCTGGTGGAGAGAGCTCAGTGCTTGCTCTGAATCCCTCCCTGAATTTCCCAGAACTGCGGAAGCTTTCTCTGGAAGTGCAGGGTGACGGCCATGCTAGTCTGGAGAAGGTCAAACATCCTTCAGGATTCCCAGGAACAGACCTGCCAAGTCAAGTGATGTTTTGGGTTTCTTCTCCCCTCACCCCTATGTAAACTGTACAGAGGGCAGGGAGGCAGGAGAGGTTTGGCCTTTTCTGTGAGATTCGAGCAACAGTTGTTTTTTTGATGCTATCTCTTCGGCACTCAGAGCAAGGATGTTTCGAAGGACACAGGAATGGGGTTGGGCTGGGAGGAAAAAAATAGGTTTAACATCACAGTGACTCCTTGTGTCCTGCAGACAGCACTGCCCTCATGCACAGTGTTGCTCTTTCTTCACCATAACTGTGAGAAGAAAACAGCCTGGAGCTTCTGGGCATGGATAATACAGCAACCACCAGATTAAGCAACCTTAATTATACCAACCCTTCTTTCTTGCTGAGTGGTGGTGTATGCAGAGTAGAGGTAAATGAGTGTTTGTCAAAACCCAGGGCTGGTTGGTGTTCAGTGCTGCTGTGTGGGTCCAGGTGATCACAGAGCCCAGCTCTGTGATTGCAGGCAGCGTTTCAAAGCCCTCCAGTATCTGGGAGTTTCTGAAATACCACCGAAGGTGCCGGAGTTAATTGACCTCTGTATGAATGGGAAGCCTGTTTAAAAATCCCCGTGGCAGCCTTGCAGAAAAACATCCCTGCACTTTGAAGCCAACGGGCTGAAAGGACACACTCTCTCCACCCCCAACAGAGCGTGCCTGCGAGCACGGAGGAGCACGGCAGGACAGGAGGTGCAGGAAGAGGTGGCCGTGGCCACATCAGCTCACCAGCCCCTGGAACACGGGCTGAGTGTACCTGCGTGGTGCCCCAGGTCTTTCTGTGCTGCTTCTGTGTGTTCCTGTCCTCCTCCATCATGGACACCTGTCATGGATGGCTGTATGGAGGAACGGACATCCATGACAGATGGATGAGAGGAGGACTCACACTGTGGAGGGATGGATACCCACAAGAGCTGATTCCAAAGGCTTTACTGACCAGCCATCAACTACCTCCTATCTTGCTACGCAGACCCAAAGGAATTAGGGGCTCTGGAGACACCTATTGCTTTTAAAATGTTATGTCCTACAGGAGCAGCAGTATCTGGGTGTCAGGAGACCTACTACACAGGTGGATAATGTGTACCCATCCCTCCTTCCCTTCTCTTTTATTCTCTTCTTGCAAGAAACATCTGAGTCTGTGAGGGAAAGAAAGCTGGTGAATGGCAGTGGCAAGGGTGAGGAGAGGGAAGAAACGAACAGCATGCGAATCTCTTCTGTACATGACTTTAAAGCTGTAACCACAATGCCTTAATCCATCTGGTTTGTGACATTCAAAGCAACTTTTTTATCTTGAGAAAGGAATGTGGGACTAGCCAAGAAGTAGTTAAGATAATGACAGTGCCCTGGGCTGCTTGTCGAGTCAGGCCTGCTCACACAGCGAACACTGGAACACCTCATTCCAGATTCAGGGAGAAGCAGAGGTCACCCATGCCGGGTGGGTCATCATCTCCTGTGGAGATGCTGTGGTCTTGCCTGGGGACATGGAGATGGTGACAGACATCTCCCTGCAGCACAAAAGGGCTGGAGCTGGCTGTAGGGTAAAAACCACAGATCCTTTTCCACTGCCCTGCAGAGTCAGCCTAGGCCATTGGTCCCTGGAGAAAGAAGGGACAGGAGTGGCTTAAAGACTGGAGAAGGTGCTTTGAACAATGAGGCTCAGAGAGATCTCTTCTTCACAGAAAGGAAATGGTGAGGTGACCTTATTGTCCCTGCAGCATCTCCCTGGAGAGAAATCTTTGAGTGCCTCACAGGAAGGACACTGCAAGAACCTGCAGCTGACAACAGACAGACACAAGCCAGAATTAAACTGCACATTTATCACGGTTAGTGTGATCAGCCACTGGAAAAACTAAAGAAGGAAATGGTCAATTATTTTTGCCTTGAAGCCTGGCTAACACAAGGGACTGGACCCACATTGAGAGCAGGAGAAAATGCAAGGGTCAGATGCTGCCAGGTGATGCAACGGCATCCTGGCCTTAGGCTCTTGGAATGGGTGATGTGAGTAGGATTTCATCACCTTAATATGCTTTGATGAACAGTGTCTACGTTTTAAACCTGATGTGCTCAAAATCTTAAAATACAGTGCAGTAATTGTGTCACACTGGCATTTCTCCATGTAACATTTACTTCGTTAAGCCACCTCTTTGAAAATTCAGTAAATGCACTCATTTCTAATAGGCATATGATGTGTGACATTTGCAAGTGTTCTCACAGCTGGGCCATCAAAGAAAGCTCTCTGTAGTGCGTAAAGAATATTTTGCCAATAGCTTCTATCTGAGCTGTTGGTGTGGGTGGGAAATAACCATTATGGCCAATGGTAAACAATTTCCAGTTCCTAGAGCACAGGCTTGCCAAAGCTCTCCTTGCAGCCATTGCAGGCTGCAAAGGTGCATAAAGCATAAGGGAAAAGGCTCTCTGAGCAGGAGGGACATTTGGAGAAACAGAGGTGCAGAAATTTAATCTTGTGCTTTTGAGGCAGAACAATAACATCAAAAATTCCTGCTGTGCGGTGGGCTCACAGTCAGTCACCTCATACAAATAAAACACCGTGCTGAGGCAGAGTGTCTGTGTTTTTCAGGGAGGTGGTATTGAAGGGTGCTTATATCCAACGGCACTTTGCTGATCCCCACCTGGAATGCCAGGAGCTCTAATCTTTGCATTGAGCACAACAGAGAAGGAAACAGCAATGCTGGGACACACTGCTGGGTGCTGAGATCACTGGTTCCTGCTCTCCATCAGGCATGGATGCACACTAGGGCTCAGAGAAGATCCCCTCTCCCCTTAAGGACCCCTTTTGCTCTGCAGATTGCATGGTGAGCTCCTTGGGGTGATGAGGAGGCAGTGACTGTGGGGAACTCCCTGGTCTGCAAGGGAGAGTCCTCCCTGGAGCCCCACCTCGCCTGGGGTTGGTCCCAGTGGGAGGGACCGTGGTCTCTGATTGCCACCCACAAATGGTTTCTAAGAAGGGGAGCAGCCATTGGCTCGCTCTCAGGAAGGACAGTTTGTAATTTTTGACTGAGGCTGTATTTTGTCTGTCATCCTGCAACCCCCATTAGTGCCTCTGTTTGCCCTTCAGGGCAGTAGGATCAGTCCCTTGGGCTGAGGCCCTGGAGCAGAGTCAGTGATCTACAGCACAGGAATTAGGGTACTTGCACATCTGGGCGCTGCGTTTGCTCTCATCTGCCATGCTGACCCAGCAGCTCCCTGCACATGGAGCTTGCTCTATAGGTGTTTGCATGACAGAGCGGTGGCAACTTTGCAGTGGAGAGCACGTGAACTGAGATATGTGTGCCTATGGCATGGCATAATGCCAGAAGAAAGCACTTGAGGGGCGCTGAGAGGCCCCTGGGGCTGGAAAGGACAGCAATTACCATTCTGTGGAAACCTCCACATCTCTGTCAAGGCGAGGACCTCTGAAGGAACCTTACCCACATCACTTGCTTGTTTCCTAAGCTATCAGTTTCATATGCCATAGAAGGGGTTCACAGATTCCTCCCCAGGTTTCAAAACGTTTTTATCCAGAGCCTGTTTCTTCTTCTTGCACGTCTCCAGCATGTGATAAGGAACCTGCTCCTGAGACACCACTTAAAGCCGTGTAACTGGGGCTTCCTTCTCCTTCATTTTCTCCTAGAGAATGTGGTTTTAAAACTGGGAGAAAATCCATTAAAAACAAAACTGGAAAGAGACTTTCAAAGAGGCAGAACAAACTTTTACTGAAATTTTACTGGAGTTTATGCACAAGGACTACTTCCAATTTATTTTTTTCAGATGGACTCTCAGGTCTTAGCTCTTTGTTTATATGTAGAACATAAAAACAAACCAAGCCCAATTCCTACATGGGGAAACTGGTATGAGCAGGGACCTCTCCCCCATTTCTGGGAAAAGGAATGAGGTCCCGTGGGGTAGGCGTGGGGCTGTAATTAGTTCTACAGCTGCTGGCAGGATGTACTTGAGGGTTCATCAAGCAATGGGAGGCTGATCCCTCTCCCTACAATAAAATGTTAAATATTTTTCAATGTGCAATAATTTGGGCTTGCACTGATCCTGCCTCTGATAAGCCTTGTGCCTGGTGGTTTAGGCAGTTGCTTTAGGCAAGAGGTCTGTTCTGCCTCCTCTTGTAGAAGGCCACATGGCAGGGGAAACAAATGGGTTATCACTGGGAAGAGGAACAGTTGATGCATCTTGATCTTTGTATCTACTTCTTTGAAACAAATTTAGTTGCTCTGCATCCATAAAAACTACTGCTGAATCCAAATTTCCCTTTGTGATAGCAACCTAGGGCTTCATACCAGGCTAGTGGATATTTGAAGGGCCAAGGACAGCACTGTTGGAAACAGTCTGAGAAAGCAAATCCCACCAGTCGTGTCTCTGGTGCTGAGATAACACAGAATAACACACTTTTTGAAATGCTTGTGATAGTCACAGTCTGAATGCACCTTTATGTACCATGGGCTTGTTCATTAATTGTGTCCCTGCAGTGATCACAGGGTGAGGTGCATTGTGAGCTATTTTATGCACAATTCTCCTCATGCTGAAGAGGCCCCGTCACGGGCTGCTCCAAATGAAAGGCTGTTTGTGTGCCAGAAAGCAGCCCCATCACAGCTCAAGACAAGAGCCCTCAGATGGTGACAGACAGAGTGAGGAGTGCAATGAAATAATGAGGTCTTAGCACATGACTAGCCTTATTCATGCCTTTTTGTGGGCATCTTGGTGAGGGGCAGTCTCAGAAGGGAGCTGGCACTGCTCACAGCACAGTCCTGGGGAGCACGGGGAAAAGAAGAGATCCAAGTCATAAGGCCAAAGAGGGAAAAGTGTGAAAATGAAGACCACAGCTGGCTGTTTCAAAGTGGTGGGGAGGATGCAGCTGGAAAACTTGTCTGGGAGCTGGACTGGAGCAAATCTAGGGTGGAAGTTGGAAGATGGGAACTCCAGTAGTAGTTGTGGCTGAAGATCATGAGAGATGAGATAGAGATGATAGGCGAAGAGGCAAGAAGAGATGTAGGATGGAGCACAAAGAAAGGAGATGAAGACCCTAACACGCACAGAGTGTGGTCCACCCCTGAGACTGAAGTGGGTAGAGGCAGTGTCAGAGCTCTGGGGTCCAGGGTTGGGACAGAGCAAGATGGGGAGAAATCCTAACCGGTTGCAAAGGACTTGATGCACTTGACCTTCTGTGACCTTGAAGCCACAGTCCCTAGCACAGGAGGATGCTTGGAAAACTGGGTGCTGCAGGAGTGCAGGGCTCCCCTGTGGGTCACCATCAGCCCACAGAAACTTGCTGAGCAGCAAGGTCCCCTTTCTCTTTCGCCAGTGATAATCCAGACGGCAAAGAAGATGGCACAGCTTTTTAGATGCCAGTGAGAGAGGATGTTGTGACTGGCTTTAGCTATCCCTGTTTCTGCCACACAGAAATCAGCTACAGCTCTGTTCCTGCTTTTACACCTGTACCAACAGAGAGGGGACGGAAAACTGTCCTGGGCAGTCCTTCCACTGCATAAGGCACTGCAGAGCAGCGAGTGCTTGGCCCCATCAGCAGGACCTACCACAAAGAGTCCCCTGGCCTAAAACTGCACAGATCCTGCAGCTGTGTGTCTGTGTGTGTCCCGTGTCAGTGTGCAAATATTTTTGGCACAGACGATCTTTCCTGTCCTCTCTCCTCCTTGCTCAAGTTTCCCACCCAGCGCAGAAGTGAGGAAGAGGAGCAGACATTGAGTCAGATCTCAAAAGGGAAGGGGAAACCTGGGGTTTTAGCTGCTGGCCTCAGAGCCGTGGGGAGGATTGATGCCGTTCAGATGACCTCTGCATCCATGCCCTTCCTTTTCCACGTTCCACATGCTGCAGCTGGCAGGGGCTGGTGTGCAAACTCAGCACTACGTGTCTCCCGTGTCCCCATGCCCCTCTGAGCCATCTGTGGTCCATTCCTTGTGCCAGCAGCTTGACCACGGCAAGGAGAGGATGGGCGGGGGCTGCAGAGGGCACGGGTAAGGCAGAGCCGTGCAGTGCCTCCTCCCTGCTCTCTGCCTCCATCCCCCACGTGCCGCGGTGATGCTGCTGAATTCCAATCAGGCAATGACTGGCCTCTCTCCAATCTGTCACATTTTGGGGGAGGGTTTGCTGAGCAGGGACATGGCAGTGGGGAGGAGAGAATTGTTTCTTCCTGGTCTAGAGGAGCATTGGGCATTTTTGTTTTCCTGAGAAGTCTGGGCTTGACATGCCCCTGTTTTTCCTGTCACAAGATGAGTTCCTTTTCCCCCATGTCTGTTGTCCTTTGCTCCCACTCTGTCTGTCTGGGTGTGGGGGGGATAAGGGGAGATTTATCTCACCAAAATCAAAGAAAAATAAATTCTAGGGGGGGAAAAAGCCCAAAGAAAACCAAACCACAAAACTTCCTTTCTCTTTTTTAATCCTCCACAAATTCTTATCTTCCCAGCCAATACAAAGAAAACACCCTCTAAGCTTTCTCTTGGCAAGCAGAGAAATACACCCCAATTAAACAAACAAGCACTGGATGGCTCTGCAGCCCGGTGGGTCCGTGGGGTTATTTCTCCAAGGCCACCTTCTGAAACACTCGGACAGTCTCACATTGGCCCCTGCTCTGAGAATTTCTGTCACATGCCTGAACTTGGCTGCCGTCGATGCCGCTGCCTTGCTCATTCCATCACGCTGACAGGCAGCTGCTGCTGCTGCTGGGAGCACCCTGCCCCTGTTTGTGCTCCTGGGCCACCAGCCCTGCACTGGTGGGACTTGCAAGAGGAAATGAAGAGCGTGAGGTCAGGAAGAGGGTCTGGAGCAGGCTGTGCTGATACAAGCGTGAGGCAATACCCAGAAATGCACCCTCTTCACTCCTCCTGTTTCTTGAATGAGTCCTTTCGGCATCGCCCTGCACTTTGTCCCTGTTCTCACATCACCCTGGAGTCAGGCTTTTGCCTGGTATCTTGGAGCCTGATCCAGCTGGCAATGAAATTTATTGGACAAACAGTGGTATGGAAATGGTGGAAGCTGAGCTCCTCTCAAAAACAATTCCCAGTCCAACCAGATAACCCAGTTCCTGGACCCTCTTCAACTTACAGAAACCCCTTTATAGCGAGAGGGCAACAGCTAATCCCTTCCTCCGTTACCCAGAGAATACATCAAAATGTGATTCCTAAAAATGCAGGTTCAGACCCTTGCAGGGTCTGGCAGAGTGGCTGTCACGTAGCTCTGTCCCTCAGGTATGTGCAAAGCCAAGGGCCCCAGCTGCCACCTGGCCCAGAGCAGGGAGCCTGGGTACCACCTTTTCAAGGCCACTGTGCCTTTCTCAGACTCCCATTACAGTTTTGTATCTGTCTGATCCACCCTCTCACCCCTCCAAAGTTCTGGCACAGACAGCAGCGGTGGAAAGGTAGAACCACAGTTGTAACGCCCTTTCCTGGCAACTCTTCAAGCAACGGGAACACCTTCTTCTTTCCCCCTCCTTTTTGTCAGTCAGGTTCCATCTCTTGAGATACATATCCTGGTAATGCTCTGCCTGTTGTGAGCGGCCTCCTTTGCTCAGCAACAATGGGAATTTCCTTGAGCCTTTTATGGACCTGTTCCTGTTACTCAGCTCTTCAGCTCGAGAGGTTTTGCAGCGATACACCAAGTGGCTGGGAGGGAAATGGCTGATTTCATCACTTTTTCCATTATAAATACCTTTCCATCTTTCTTCTACCCTTCCCTTCTTCCCCAAGGATCACTCCAAGTTGATATGTAGTTGCAATGGGCTATTCAGAAGCCTTATCTCATCCCTGTTTGAGAGAAACCTGGCAGGTTATTTTTAACATTTATACTGATCTGAAAAATGTGAATGTGGTCTGCTGTGCTCTGAGACATGATCACCCCAGAGACCCTGGGTTGAAAAGAGAAACACCTTCTAAATATTAAGTGGGAGGCACTTGACAGACCTCTTCTAGGTAGATACGTGCTCACTACATCATGTCTTCAGCTGGGACCAGGGCCAAGCTGGGGCCTCTACCTCCTCCAGCATTGTTGGCTTTGGTCCTCGCTGATCCCAGAGAAAGGAGAGATGAGAATGTGCTCTGCCTCCAGGACACCCTCGGCACCTTCCCTGGCATGCCCTGGTCCCAGTTTGAAGTGCCAGAGGTGGCCATGGAGGGGCTGCTGGCTGGGACACGGCTCTGGAGTGAAGCAGTGCTGGGAGATTTGCAAGGTTGAGGGGAACAGTAGTTAAAGTAGATGTTGGTGACTGGGGTAACCATGTGTGTGCGTGTTTCCAGAGGGGAGCATAGGATTTGCAGAAGCAAACAAGCGATTATTTGTTTGCTTTTTTTGATTAGACTCGCTTGTGATTGCAAGCCAAAATGAATAATCCATTGGAGGCACACACAAAAGCTTTGGATCTGGTAGGACTAAGTGGATTACCCTGTTCCTCCCTCTTCTCCCCTTGATGTAAACCCTACTCTGGAGCTCTGGGACACAGTGTCTGGTCCATCCCTGTTACTTATTAGTAGTGCTGCCCCATCCCTTATCCGTAGCAATGAGGGCTCCTTTCTCCTCCTACCAGAAGCACAAAATGAGGAAAGGCCACTGGAGCAGCCTGGATCTCTTGATCTGGGTATGCAAAGCTCTCTTCTTCCTGCACCACAACTTCCAGAATCCCACCAGGCTGGCGTCAAAGGCCCAGGTGAGCCCAAAGCCGCTGTGGCAGCATTAGGACTGTGCTGAGATGTGGCTGTGTCACAGCCAAAAACTCCTGACAAGCCAGGGTGCTGATGAATTGCTTACACCATTTGCTATCTAGGCTCTTCTGGTGTTGAGTTATATGGACTAGAAAGGTACTCTTAAAAACCAAGGTTCTGCTCTTATCCCGTGAGAGCCCTTTGCATGAGCCTTTAGCATCTGAGGTAGGGGTTTATACAGCCAAAAAGTGATTGACTAATCCAACGTCATTTTTCTCATCTTGTATGACATCTGATGTCAGTTTAAATAATACCACTGATGGAAAATCCCCTGCAGCCCTGGGGAGGCAGTCTCACCATTTAAAACAAAACCATGCCTCATGCCTAATTGTAAGTTGTTGTCAGCTGAACAGGGCCTTGGCTGAAATCCAGCCCTGATTGTATCTGCAGCTATTCACTTGGAGGACTGTGGCATGAATTTACCTTATCTCACTGGAAGACGCTCGTTGCAGCCTGGGTCCCTCTTTGCCCTGCCTGCAATCAGTGTGGGCCTTTGTGCTGGGGAAGGCTCAGTGGAGGACTCCTGCTCACTTACATCCTCTCCTACTGCCAGAGAAAGAAAAGTTCACCATTTACCAATTTTGTGTGCCGCCTCCTGTTTGGTGAGAAAACCGCTTTTAAGGGAAGGCACAACACCCCCAAAATGAGGAGAAGCTCTTCTCCCGGGATGATGGTTGCTGCTGCCATGACAGGCAGATGGCTTGGAGGAGTGAGGGGGTTTCTGGCCTTGTCTGGTGTGTTTGGGATGGGATCAGTAGACTTTGTGCTGGTTCCAGTCCTTGGCAGCGCACAGGGCTGCCTGCACAGGACTGCACTTGAGGGCTGCAGTCTGCAGCAAGGAGCCCAGAGGTATCGCTTGGACTTGGAAAGACAGTTTTAGTGTTACAGATCTGGGACTGTGAGTGGTCATAAATGCTGATGGAGAAAGTCACAATTGGTAATGCCACGGAAATGCTTGCTGTCCTGCTGAAGACTGAGGATTTCTTGCTCCAAAGAAGTGGGAGAGAGCTGTGGTGGGGTCAGGAGAATGGCGGGAGAGAGAAGCTAGGGAGGAAGGACACAGATTGTTCACAATGACGTTTGTCTGCTGTGTGGTGTGCACCTCTCCTGGCCTCACACAGAGGTCTGTCCTTGCCTCAGTGAGCTCGGCACCACTGCAGGTGCAAGGGAATATCTGTCCGTAGTGCCAGGCACTATCATGGAGGCCAATGCTGAGAGGGGTTAAAATAGAAACAATAAAATGTGAGAGAAAGGATTTATTTGACTTAGTGGTACACAAGCTATAAATCACCAAGCTTTTTGGAGGTCAGATAACAGTTGCTAAGTGAAGAATAATCTTCTTTATTAGCTGAGCTATTTATTAATCATTCATTATCTAGCTAATCTTAAATTTCTAAGCTGTTCTCTGCACCAGCTGTTTCAGTAGGAGGCAGGTCACTGGTGACAGCACCTGCTGGATCATGGCTACTTCCTTTGACTTTGTACAGCAAAGTGAGTGCATTTGAAAACTGTGCCTGTGAATGGTCCATGAGGAAAAAATGGAGTTTCCTGAGCCACAGCCGATCTATGGCACTTGCCCGTGCACATTCCCCTGGTGTGTGTCAAGCACGAGCTGTGAGGATCTGAGATTTAGGTCAGTGTAAAGGGATGCATCATTCCTGTTATTGCTTCCAGCTCAAGGGATGCTTCTGGGCTCTGCTCCACTGCTGTGAAGTGATTTGTGAAGCTGAGGCTTAAGGCTGGGGATGAGTAGATCTGCGAAATGAAAATGTCCATCTTTTACTTGTTGCCTGCCTGGAGGAAATCTGCGCATAAAATGGGTCTGCCGCTATTGATTTGGGATGCCTGTGTTTCTGGGGACTTCACCTTTCCTTGATGTGAGTGTCAGGGTTTCATTTTTGTGCTGCATCTCTTGGCAGCACAGTCAGCACTGTGAGCTGCAGATACAAGGGCAGAGCTGGCTTTTGAAAGGCTGGAATGCCTTAATGGGCTTTCTGATATGAGAGCAAATTCCTGCAGAGGTCAGGTCTCCTGTGGGGATAATTTAGGGGAAATTGAAATGGAGAAACACCCCTGTAAAACCTTCAAACTAGAGAAATGTCACCATGCCTGTACAGGGGAGTAGAACACTGTGGTGGGACAAGTCTCTGGTCTCCCGTGCTGTCACAGAATCATAGAATGGCTTGGGGTGCAAAGGACCTCAAAGATCATCTGGTTCCAACCCCTTTGCCATGGGCAGGGACACCTCCCACTAGACCAAGTTGCTCCAAGCCCTGTCCTGGCCTTGAACACTTCCATCCGCAGCTCCTCTGGGCAACTATTTACAGCTGGGACATGGGGAACATGCAGACAGTGCAACAGCAACTGTAGCCTACACCCAGGACAAAATACCACCTTGCATATTCTGGATTGGAACCAGTTTTTATTGGAGCTTCCTCCTCTTTGGAAAGCCTGTGTTAGTTCCAACAATTGCACCGTTACACAGCAAATGCTCCAGTTTCCAAGAAGAGATCTCATTAAGGTGTGGACACTTGCAGGTGTTTTCTCACTGCCAGTCCCACACTCATATCAGGCTCTGAGTGAGGGCTCCTGTATAAATGAAGGCTCCCTTAAGTGGTGAGATGAAAGGGAATTGACTGACAGGCTTGAAATATTTATAATGAATGCCTATGTCAGCGTATAACATTTTCTCCCTCTCTACTGAAGGGTGCTACACACCAAAATGGAACATATGGTGAAGGGACTGGAAGAATTAACGTTTGTCCTTCTGACTGCTAAAGATCTGTGCTGTTCTGGGGGCTTGACTTGCACTCAACCTGCCACAGACATGGGGGACATCTGTTACGGTCTGGCAAAAGCCAGTGGAGTTATGCTAATGTAAACCCCAAGCTTCTGCATGTGTGGCCTGATGTAGCTGAAGCTGCAAGCAAAGCAAATTACTTCTCTCCTCATACAGTAATGAAAAGCCCTTGTTCCCATCACAGGAAGTCCATATGATCAAGCTCTGCTTGACACATCTGGAAGTCTGGGCTGGATGCATCTGTAGGAAAGAGGAGCTGTTCCCAGTGGGAGGGATGTCTGTGCCCTCATGCTGCTCCCAGGGAAGGACCTGGGCTCCAGCAGACTTTGATTTCAGCAAACAGGAAATTTCCTCGTTGGCAGGAGCTGGGTTAACAGAGCTGGGATAGCTCTTACGTGTGCCTGGCTTGTTTAGGATGGGATCAGTCTCTTGGAAGTTAGTGCTGTTCCCTTCACTTATCTCTTGGATGGATTCAAGGCTGACTCGTCTTCAGCATTCAACAGCAGCGCTCAGAAATCTGCCTTTTCTGAAGGTTGGAACTGAGCTACTGAAGCAGCTGTATGCACATCTGTCTGGTTTGGGGAGGGAATGCAGAAAGGACCCCCATGGTACCCATTCCAAGAAAATATTTACTCACTTTGAAGATAGCATGTTTTGTCATGCCAGCTTTGGGACACAACACAGCTTCAGAATAAAGATCCCTTTTGTCCCACCTGATTCCCAAAGCAACACAGGATCAGGGCTGTTAGAGTGGCTTGGGAGCCTTTGTGGAAACAACTGCAGATAAAAATAAATAAAATATTTTAAATCTCACTGTAAGTAGTATGTCAATGGGACTGAACCCAGCTTGCACACTCTTACAGCAAATAAAAAAGCACAAAGGCAGATGAAATTAAAAATAATTTTCCCTTCCCTCCCACTTCTCCACACATCTGCCAGTGGTTTCTGACATGCTCTGGTGTGAGGACAGACTTTGGAAAATCCAGGCCAGCTCCTCAAAGAACAGGGTGTTAGCACATGTCTGTGTATGTTACTGATGAAAATGGAAAGTACAAGTGGGGAGGGCAAGAGGAGCCAGGCTGATGCCTTAACTCCTCATTTCATGGTGGAGGGGGTGGGCTGGTGAAGGATCTCCGTCAGGGGACTGTGATTGAAGTTGTAAGTCCCAAAAAAGAACATCTAAAAGAAGTCTGCCAGGGGTGCCCTTCCTCTGCCCAGCCCCAGAGCACATCCAGTGCTTTGCAAACCCTCTCACTGCCACCGTCACCTCATTAATGCCCACAGTCTCTGTGGTCAACCACAGCTCATGACTGCTGCCTGCCAGCAAGCGGCCACCCCACAACTTTGAAACATTGCAACGTAATTCCATGAAATGTGCTCTTTTGGGCACTTTTTCTTCTAGTCAGGGTGAAGCTGGGAGTTGTACCAAGGCAAAAAGAGAAACAGCAAATGTCCTCCAGGAGGTCTGGCCACAGGACAGTGGCCAGCGTGTTTCAGTGGCTCCGCGCAGTCCTGTCGCCACGTCGGTGGATGAGCTGCACAGGGAATATTTTAAATCCATGTGGAAGCTCAAGTTCCTTTCACACTGGCTAGTTAATTTGAAATCTGGCATATATTTGGATTAATGTTTAACCCTTCAGTCTCTGTCCCTGGCTGAATGGCACTGGAGATATTCAGCTGCCTCATAAAAAGTAGAATTTAATGCCCACGACAGCCAGTGCTGTGTGCAGGAATGCTCTTCCCATCCCTCTGTTGGCGTGGTCCAAAGGATGGAGCATCTCAGCTGCTGGGAAATGTTGAGCTGAAAGGGAATAAGTGCACTAACTTCTTTGACGGTGTCCAGATTATTGGCTTGGCACAAAAGTAAACAGCTGAACTTGGGCTTCCCCGGTGCATCAGAGATCAAATCCACAGCTCTGAAAGCTCAGTCTCTGCCCTGTGTCTTCACTCGCACCAAGTGGTTTGGCTGAGATCTCCTGAAGCATTTTGCATGCTCAGCAGGAAAAGTGAGGGGGTGAACAAGGAGAATTTCAGCTCAAAATGAGTTTGTTGCTGCCTCTTGGCTTCTGTTGACTTCAGCTCCCACCATTTCCCTGTCTCCTCCTCAATTATAACTTGTCATGACATTGCGTGGAACTAACTCAGTTACTCATGATGATTTTTCTATGATGTTAAAGCCAGGATTGTATTCACTGAATCTCACTTTTTCTGTAAACGCCATGAGCTGGAGGGTTATAAAATGGAATACAAGATTCATCTGTGTGGGACAGGTAATGTGTGTCTCCTGGAAGGGCCACTCAACGCCTACACAACTTGCCTTAAATTCTGCGTGCAGGCAGCACAATGCGAAGAGTAACTTGTTGAACTCTGAGCAGATCTTGCTGCTCACATATGATGTCTACCAGCTGTTGTTTTCCCAGTCTTACTGGTCTCTGTTCTTTGATTTCAAAGCTCAAAAGGTGCTTCTCAGACTTTACCGTATCTGTAACAGCATATGTCAATATTGAGCCTACAGAGGACGGAGATTTATTTTCTTTTGTAACAAAATACTCCTTTAACAGTGAGCATTGTCTTCCTGAACACCAGTTCAAACCATGTATGAATGGTGTCCCAATTTAGACCCAATTCTACATCTCCAAAGCCTTCTGGGATGATGTTGCTGGAAAAATATTCCTGCGGCCACTGTTGTGCCAATGTTTTAATCCATCTTTTAATAAACTGTAACTGAAGAACGGCGTGTGGAATTCATCAAATGGTGTGTTGTACCTCACTGGGGAGCAGGGTGTTGGAGCCAAAACTGAAGGCAGCTGTTGTAACTGCTGCCTGTAATTCAGCCTCACCAAAATATTGACTATTGTTACTTGTGCCCCAAAATGGAAAGCATTTAGCTCTGTGTCGGTATTGGCAGCACTGCCATTGTTGGAGTCAGGACTCTGGAGTCAGTGGAGCGAGCTCAGCCCCCACAGATCTGGGGGGAAGGTGGCTGGAAAGCGCTCCCTCGACGTACACAGCAGCCTTTGAAACACCATGCAATCCGTGTTGATCATCTGTTCTTCATAGAGAAAGGGGAAGAGTTATTATGAGAGAATAATTAAACCAGCTGAAAAGAGCAAAGTGTTGGCAGACTGCAACCTCCCTGCACAGACCACACAACAGCTTGCTGGGATCAGCAGAAAGGGCCGGGGAGCCTCGGGGGAGGCGCGGGAGGGAAGCTGGCGTGGTCCTGCAAGACCCTTCTCTCACCCCACGCTGGAGCTCAAAGCTGACCATGCTGATGCTCCTCAGAGCTGAGCTGATCTCCAGCAACAGTCACGCGTAACTCAGGCTTCCAAGTTGCTTCCTCTGGACACAAGGTTCAATAAAGAAAAGTCTGATTTGGTCTTAGGGGAATTTTTTGCACCGTGAGAGTGATCAAACATCAACACAGGTATGAATTTCAGTCCTTGGAAATATTAAAAATTCTGCTAGAAAAATGCCCTTAGCAGACTGATCTAAGCTGGCTTTGTCGTGCGCAAGGACTGACCTCCAGAAGTCCCCTAAAACCTCAGCTATTCTGTCAGTCTGTACTTCCACCAGCTGGTCGGGGCACAAACTGGCCTTCCTGGACAGCTGTCAGCTCTTTATTTTGTGTAAGAGAGAAAGGAACCCTCTTGATTAAATATTGGCCTGGTGGGGACTGTGAAAGTTACCCACTGGTCACTGGGGTCATGTTGGGAACCAGTGTTTGGCCATTGCCCACCACCAGAAAAAAATCTCCACTTGAAGACTCTCAAGAGATTCACATCTTTTCTTGGTGGCTGAGTCAAATAGTTAATTGCCTTCATTCTTTGAAGCACATCTTTTTCTTTCAATCAGAATTGTGCTTGAATTCTAACCTTGAATTCAAACCTGCTGTTTCAGGTTTGTCGCTTTGCCTGACAATGTATTCTAGGAGAGGCTACTGAAAACCCTCTTCTCCTCAAGAAGGTGAACTCCAGTAAGTCTCAGTGTGATATCTTTAGCTTGTGACAGAAGAGTAATTCTCTTCACTTCTATCAGTGGGGGACCAAGAGCAGGTAGACTGCTGTTGCGTGGTAACGTCTCGCACAGCAGCCCCTTGATTTGCTCTTAGCTCTTAATCTCTGCAATGAAATTGTGTCTGAAATCCATTTCTCTGTTTAGCTGGAGTTTGCTTCTTCCTCTGTGCTGAGGCATCCAGAGACCACGATGGCAGCTTTTCTGCCTGCACCTGTGCTCAAGGTAGCAGCCAGTGAAGGGCTGAGATGGAAAAGAAAGAGGAGCTCCAAGATCCTTGCTCCAGGGAGTGAAACCAGCCTTGTGGTACCTTCCACGGTGGTGTGCCCCAGCATCACATTCTGCCATGTGTGGTCTGGGCAGGGCTTGTCTCATCTGGCTCTTCCCGAGCCACTTTGGAGACCAGCAGCCTGGCCATGGCAGGGGTCACTGCTCGTCTCACTGCAGAGTCAAGGCTCAGCATAGCTTGGGCTGTGTTGTAAATGCACTCTGGATAAATCCCAGCTTACAGCAAAGAGTGCAGCAAAAAATGCACTTCCTGTCCCATAAACGAGGATCCCAGAAGTCTTGTTGGGAGCTGGTAGTTAAAGAACAGCTTGATGTAGGGTTGCAAGCCAGTCTGTGAACCAGCTGCAAGGCAAGACTGTAGGAAATGGTTGGTACCTCTGTTCTGGCTAAAATGCTCTCAGAGGCATCACCATCTCCATTTTGCTGCTAGAGAAGCAGGGTCTCAGCTTTTAGTCAGTTGTCTTGCTGGTGTGACCAAGGAGGATTTTTGCTCTTCTTTCCACACCCTGCGGACTGTATGGTCTGGGATGGAAGCCTTGGTTATTAGGGTGAAAACCCATAGTTGTTAGTTCATAGCTGTACCAGTGTCCCTTGGGGTAGGCCTCCCTGCCATGCGGCATTCTGTGCTCTCAGAGGACATATTTGACTTCCAGTGTGTCCCTGGACACACTGGAAGATGCAAGTGATGACTGAAGAAGGTGAGGCTTGCAGGGATGCAATCCCCCTCCTTTCTGAGATAAAAGGGAATACTGAGCCTCTGAGGTTCACTGATGTATTGAGTGTTTTGTAAGTGCCATGGCGCAGCTGGAGTTTGTTCCCAGGGTGGCATTTCCTGTCCTGTATCCTCCTTGGTAACAGAAATGTTCATCCCAGCATTCGTGGTGCTGGTGTAACTGGGAGAAGGACCAGGCTGCCGCCACTGACCCCAGCACTGCCTTTCCCTCCCCTCTGAGAAGTCCTTGGACTGATGCAGCAGAGCTCAGAGACCAAATTCTTCTCCTATCACAGGTGGGAAAACAGGACACCAGGATGCATCCAGCTCCTTTAAGAAGATTATTCAGCTTTTGAAGTGTTCATATCCACTAAAAGATCTGTCTTCCATTCCTCTTTTTCACCCAAATAATTTTTTAATAGCATAGGAATTTCTTATCCCTGTTTTATAGTGAACTGTACACTGAGGACAGATTGAGTTAGAGCTGTGAAATCAAAAGTAAATGTTTCCTGGGAGGCTGGCAAAATAAAAATGGACTCTAAAGTTTAGTTCTTATTGGCTTCCAGTTATATTTCCAGGCTCTAGACAGACAATATTAGACAAAACCTCAAAAACATCCTGTTGTCATGCCCTAAATATTGCAAGAGGACTCTTGTGTCTACCTTGGCCTGAGCTTCAGATCTTGGGTTCACCTTTTAAAAGTCAGCCTGCTTAGAAGTAACAGCGATATCCTGCTTTGGTGAGCTTGCGTGCTGCACTAATTCCAGTCCACAAAGCCTGTTGCCAAGAGAAGGAACTGAGCAGTCTCTGCAGGAAAACAAATAACCTATCACTTTCTCTTGATCATCTCACACTTAGCTATTCCCAGCCATTAGTTTAAGGACTCTAATTAAATTCTTCATGAAACTCCTGATTATATACCCCATGTGAAAATAGCTGTTTGTGCTGTGTTGCCAGAGGACCTCAGAGCTGACAATGCCTCCAGCAGACTCTGGCTTCTGGCAATTCTGGGAGCATCGGCTCCAGTTCCCTTTCTCATTTTTGACAATAAATAGCAAATTACCTGTTTCAGCTTCTTAGGCCTCTGTGAAATTGTGAGCTTTGGAAGAAAATAACCTCACTATTTAGAGCTCACCGAGAGGAGGTGGGCAAAGGAATGGTAGCCAAGATCTGCAGGCAAAGGACAGGGTTGCCCAGAAAACAAAAAGTGGGACCAGGACACTACAGAGGTTTTTATTTCAGGACTGATTTTCATATAAGTATGGATGACAAGGGAGCTTGGCTCCTAGACACTTCTTCTGCCCATGGATCATGATGGTGAGTGCTGGGACACTGCCCTTAAGGACTTGGTGAGCAGTTCCAAAAGGAGAGCATGGGATTGACATTGCTGGAGCTTGTGACTTGAAGAAAGGCTCCCTGTGGCAGTAGAAAGTGGATTGAGCACTATTTGGTATGAGAAGGAAGACACAATTAGAAAATGGTTTGAAGGAGACCAACAGCAGAGCTGTGAAATTGGAGAAGCTTCTGTGCACTCACAAAGTGTATAAAATGAAGAGCTCTTTCACCTGGTGGGTGTCTTTTGCATCCCCAAGGTCTCCCAGCTCTATAAAAGTTTGGTCTTTAATGCCCTCTGGCTGTCAAACAAGATGGAAGATATTTGAGTCAACCAGTCTTTCCAAAGTCCCTAAATCTCCTGGACTCAATCTTCTCTCGTGTGCTGTATGGTCAAAGCACTTTCCAGTCTCCTAGAAAATGTCACCTCACCTGCTGACTATACTGTTTAACCAGAACTTTTTACTCAGCAATTTAAACCATCTTACTTTTTCTCATTTGAATGAGCTTTCAGTAAACATATTTAACTCTCTTGCTCCTAAATGTCACTTCCAAATCCTCTCTGCTGTCACGCTTAAGCAGCTTGGTGATAATTTTGTGACTTCCCATGGAGAAAGGGAAGGGTGTCTGAATGCTGTGCAATGAAATCTCTAATTTTTTCTGGCAGGTACGGAACATGCTGCGGTTTTCATTTAACCTTGCAAGAGAATGACCTGTATGAATAATGGATTCAAGGGAAAGTTTAGAAAATGGAAAGAACAGAGGTTGCCATGCTCAGGCTTCATGTTGGGGCCATCTGGTTCCTGCTATTAATACGAGATGCTATTGCTGGTAACAAAAGCACAGAGTGTATGGGGGGTTGGGACTGCATGAGCGCCTGGTGTCAGTGATTTGTTTGGCAACCGGCGTTGGGCAGGTGGCAAAAGTGAGGATTGTGTCTCACATAGGCAGGTAACCCAAACAAGCTTCTTTCACCCTGTGCTGGCACCAGCCCAGCCAGCTGGGGAAGGTGCACTTGCACATTCCCCTCCTTTGGATACTCTGGCAGTGTGAAAGAGCCATAAAACTGGTGGATGCGACCATGGGACAATACCCATGTTGTGGGCTTGTTTTTCCTGGTGCTGGGGAGCTTGTGCAGAGCAGACACCAGGAACAGCCTCCCCTTCTGAGGCTGAAGGAGCTTTGCTGGGCTGCCGGAGCTGACACCGCAGACCTTACACAGACCAGAAACCTTTGCTGCTTCTCGAGACACAGCTGAGCTCGGGCACCCACACTCGTGCCAAAACACGCCCATGTTTGCATCTGCTTGGCTCGTGCTGTTTCATGCAGTGGTGCTTGCTACTCCTTGGATCAAGTCCAGCAGCTCTGGACTGCTGGACTTCCCTGTGTTCAGGTAGTAACTGCCCTGGGCATTGGTGGCTGTCCATTCCCCGTTGCAGAATTTTCTTGATGCTGAAAGGAGAAGAGGAACTTGGTCTCTTCTAATTGTTGCCTAGAGAAAGCTCACCATAAAAAAAAAGAAAAAAAATGAAAGTGAAAAAACCCGCCACTCTTGTGAGAGCCTTTTTGCTTCCTTTTTTCCCCCCAAGATTTAGAAACAGGAGATTCTTTTGATACATTTAGCTCTTAAGTGGTGCCTGCCAGTTACATTTCTCCGAAGCTGGCAGTCATTTTTCAAAACAAAAGCTTTTACCTTTTCCCTTATGGTTTTTCCCTGTTATGGTCAATAAGAAATTCAATTGTAGAAAAGCTTTCTCACCTTCCACACTGTTTGTTTTACATTTCCATATAGGTTCATGCAAACATGTGCACTCTGAACCTCCCTAACGAAGCTCTTACCTGCATCTCCAGACTTTTAATCTTACAACTACTGTGCAATTTGTAGCTGAGTGTTATAAGCCCCAAATCCCAGTGTATTCACTCTAATGTCAAAAATATACCTATATTTTAGGTCATCGAGTGAAAAGCTACCAGCTTGTCACCCAATGACAACATTTTTGTTCTGCACTGCTTCCCATCTGTTAATCTCTGCTGTGAACTGGCTGCTATGATAAACAAACTGTGCTTTTTCTTGGGCCTGGCTTTATCTGCACCTCCCAGGGGATTTGAAGGAAAGATCACAAATAGGCACTCATGGACGATAGAGAGAAGAGGCTCTTCCTTGGGCTGGGATCCCTGAGGTGACTAACAATTCTAAAACGCCTAAAGTTTCCAGTAATTTCCAAAGGAGTGGCTGTTGCCCAGAGCTGACTACCACAGCCTGAAAATACTTCACCAAAAAGCCTTGCCAGCATCTGCTTAATTTTGAGGTTCTGTTGGATGCAAACGTCTCTGATTTATGTCTGGTGAAAAACACTTGACTCCCAATGTGATGCAAGGAGATGAGCCACGTAGGACCCCATTTCTCATGGGACAGGAGCACCGGTTACCCATCCCAGCCCTCACCCAGTGCAGTTGTTGGTGCTCATTGCACAGGGCCAGGCAGACAGCATGGCTCCAGACTGCAAATCTCCTCCAGGAGTCAAGCTCCCAGCCTCGTAAACACTGAATCCGTCAAGCCGGAGGATGTGAGACCTCCAGGTCATTATTAGACAATATGAAGCTTATAAAAGACTCTATAAATCAACCCCTGATAAATAATTTCACGAGTAAGGCTGTGGTGGTGCAGAGCTTGTTTGGGGTTTGAAAGCCCCTGTAATGTGCTGCCAGGGGGATTAAATGCTATCACTGTGTTTCAGGTATTTTACAGTGTGCTGGGAGGGGTGTGAGTGGTTTTTGTTTGTTTGCTTGGTGAGGATTTAGTGTGAGAAGTGGGAGAACCAGGGAGGTCCCACACATGCACACGGAAAGGGGAGCAGGATCTGGGGAACAGGGGCTGATTGATGCCGTGGGACAAACCTGCAGAAAGTGAGCTTCTATTTTGTGTATTTTCTTTTGTCCAAAGCTCACCAGCTTTGATCCTTGACACATGGATGCCTCATATCTGAAAGTGTCCAAGGCCAGGTTGGATGGGGCTTGGAGCAGCCTGGCCTAGTGGAAGGTGTCCCTGCCCATGGCAGGGGGTTGGAACAAGTTGGTCTTGAAGGTCTCTTCCAATCCAAACAATTCTATGAGTCTAAGTTGTACTCCTGCTCTGACACATCTCTCCTGACTCTCTGGCTGTGCTGTTTTGCTGTGCTGCCTCCAAGGCAGAAAGTTATTGCCTTCCAGAAAAGTCTTCAAAACAGTGTGAATCATTTTCATACGATGCGTGTTTTGTTTCCATGGTTATTAGAGCCAGGTTCTCTTACATCCATCCTTCCTTGGCACAAAATGTTTCTGTTGTCTTTTCAACTTGTGTATTTGTCTGGGCTCCTGCTACTGCTCCACGATAAGAAATGTTTTTAAAGGAAGGTATAAACAAAAGGTATGAAGCTCCCAGCTTAGAAACAAAGAGGGGTGTAAAATCAACATGGTGTTCTTCAGAAAATGAGTTGGAAGGTTTGAGTGAGGCATCGTCCAGCTCATCATCTAAAGCTGTTGTCCCTGGCAATGGGTAAATCTTGGCCCTCGTTGAAAATGCCACTTTGATTGGTTGGTTTGAAACAAACACCCAACTCCTTGTGAGAAGACTCAATCTCCAAAGCAGGAGTGCCAGATTCTGACCTGCAGCTGGTGCAGAGGAGTAGGAGGGAATCAGGGAGAAGGCTATTTCTCTTGTTTAATAAAACCATTGCTGATTATACAGCTCTGCTTGGGCCTCTTCCAAGTCCATTAAAGTAAATGGAAAATCTTCCCTTGACAAAAATGGGAGCTGGCCACAGTGCCAGGGATTAAATAGTGTACAGGTGGATCTTCACAGGGGAGCAAATCATGATCCTGCTGAGCCAGTCCCTGATGAGTTTATTTTACATTCTTGTCATTTGCTGGCCTAACGCGTTTCATGTGCTGATTGTGCTGTTTGGTTTGTGGTCAGCTCCAGTGGTCACAGTGGACCTTGGCCACTCCAAGTTAGTCCTGAGCTCTCGGGGCACCAGCTGCAGCACCCATGGAGACACGTGTGAGCCCTGCTTCAGAAAAGGGGGTAACCCTGCAGTTAAGCCTTAGCATAAGATGCCAGCTTCTGGCCGAGGTGATGCTTTTTGTGTGTTACAGAAGGTCCTGGTTGGTAACAACCACTTCACGATGAGCAGCTTTCTGTGAGACATGGAGAGCTGGCACCAGAGAGGGATCTGTCTTAGCTGGGCCTGGCAGCTCACCTGGTGTAGCATCTGGGAGGCTCTGCATAAATAGTAAATATTGAAAGGAGATGACACAGATACAGAAGAATACAGCTGGGAAATGGCTTCTGTGAATGGAGCTGTAAAAGCATCAGATCAGATTAGAGAAAATAGCTTTAAGTGCTTCTTGCTTTTCCCAAGGGAAGACCTTTCTGCAGGTTTTTCTTTCCTGCTTCCCCTTATTTTCTTGCCCTTTACAGTCTTTACCTTTGCTCCTTCAGTTCAGAAGCCTTCCTTTCCCTTGACCCACTGCAATTAGCAGAGCCAAGATGAATTTTTCACTATTCATCTTTCACTTTCACTATGTTTGGGAGCCAAACATAACCCTGAGATCATGAGACCCATCCTCTGGGCACATGGCGACTTCAGCAACACAGGAGGCATTCTCCCAAGCTTCCAGCCTCCTGGGAGGAGCCCAGAAGAGCCTCAGATCATCTGCCTGAGGCAATGTGCATGATCTGCTGTGCCACACACTGAGCAATCAACTGCTCTGCACATGCAGTTGGTGCACAGGAGGAAGCTCCTTGGAGAGATGTAAACACTGGTGACATGGGTTAGGAAACATATGTGTGGCAAGTAAGGGTGGTTACAGAGGTACCTCATGAAGCAAACCTCTCAGCAGCCACAGAAGAACATCATCAGAAGGTGTGAAGGAGCTGCCTCAAGTCAGAGAAATCTCTGGTGGAAAGAATTCCTGGAGCATCTGGTGGCAAGGGGAAAGGCAAGCGCCCTTGCCTGGACAGCAAGGGGTCATGAGAAGAGAAAAAACCCCATCAGGATGTTATATTAAAAGCACATCTGTGCACAGTCTGGAATGGTAAATACATTTTCAGACTCCCCTCATAAAGCTGCAGTGTTTAAAAGTGCTGATAAAGTGCATTCCAATGTCCTTGAAGTATTGCAGCGAGCCACACACACTACGCAGTGTTTATCCGGGAGACGGCCAGCGCCGCGCGGAATGGCCGGAGATGAATGGGCTGTATGCGTGCAGGGGAAGGATTCATGGATTGTCACCAGAAAATGGGGCTCAGCTGGCTTGTCCTGGCCCTGGAAACCCTGGGTCTCTCAACTGCACTGTGCCCAGCACAGGCTGGGAATCTGCCGGCATGGCAGGGAGGGACTGAGCAGCGCTCAGCGTCCGTGTGTCTATGGGACACAATGGTCCATGTGATGTCTGTCTGCAGTCCATAGCAGCTGCCCCACTTTTTAAGAGAGGAGTTCACAAATTCTGGGGCTGGTGCTGCTCTCCCTCCTGTGCCAGGTTTTTCTTGTAGGTTTATTAACATTCTTCGTGCCGCTGAATTTCGGTCAGGCTCCCCTTCCTATTCTGCCCTCTCTCTGTGCACTCGTGAGCCTTGGATGGGGTGTTGCTGCTCTCAGAGGAGCTGTTTTCTCTCCCCTGGCCCACAGAGGAGCATCCATCCTTCCCACCATGTAAGAAAAGTTCCCTGTTTAGATTCCCTATTTAGTCCCTCAGAATGAGAGAGTCCTTTGAGAGTGGTTTGAAATAGAAGTTTCAAAGCTCTGTTTGCAGCACAAAGCAGGAGGCGAAGATGGATGGTTTGGAAAGCAGCTGCAGAGTTGGGCCAACACCTTTCTGAGGCTGTGCTCTGGCTTTAGTGGAAGCTGTGATCTATTACAAACCTCAACAATTTGCAATACAAGTGTTGGGCAAGGTCTGCTAAGGAGTTTATCATGTAAGACAACATTTCAGAATTGAAACGCCTTGGACTGTGCAGTGTTGTGAAGCATTTCTTGTGCTATTTGGGCTGTGACTGCCTAATTAAGCATCTTTACAATAAACTGGTTTAAAATGACTGGATCTGGAGGCAGAGAAAGCAACAGAGCTTGGGAAGGAACTGAATTCAAGAAGGTGATTGTGCAGGCGAAAGGGAGAGGAGAAAGTTCCAGTCTAGAGGGGCAGTGGGAAGGATGGCTCAGGCTGGAGAGGGGGAAAGCTGCAGGGGAAATGCTGTAATGTCTTGGTCCTGCCTGAGCAGTGGTGTGGGAAGGAATGAGAGAGGTGGTGAAGGTGGAATTGGGAGACAAACAGAAGCCAAGAAAAGACATTTCAGACACAGAAGACAGCGGGGACACAGCAGTTTCTTGTGACATAAGCTGCAAAAATGGCAGGCAAAACATTGAATGTCAGCGTGCTTATGATGCCCAGTTTCCCAAGTCTGATGTAAGTGGATATAACTCCCCAGGAACTTGTAACTCTTCATGTCTTGCACCTCTGGAGCACACTTCCCTGGCTGCTGACATCTGTCATGCCACCTCACGCTTGCGGTGCCACCCCGCCACCTGCCCAAATTCACTAACACTTCTGCTCCTATGAAATGTATGAATCATAACTTCCATGCCACGGCTCTCTGCAAGATGGTGTTTCCAGAAATAGCATCCTGCAAGCCAAGAGACGTGAGAGTGCCCGTATGGTGGTGGAGGCCCAAAGAGAGGGAGCGCTGAGGGAGTGTAAGGAAAACAAACCACCCGACGGCGCAGCGGGAGGAAGGGAAGCGCTGGGCAGGATCCAGTCGTTCACTGGGATTTTGCTTCGTTTGTAAGTTGAAACTATCAGAGTCCCAGTGCATGACGTGGTTTGGAAATGGGTCCTCTCTTGGTGACCTAATCTTTGCACTACAAAGATGCATTCACTGACACTTTAAAGCAGGTGAATGAAGGAGAAGTGTTCCAGCTGAAACATCGTGTGATATTTTAATGTAACTTCACGGAATCACAGAATAGTTTGGGCTGGAAGGAACCTGAAAGACCATCCCCCTGCCATGGGCAGGGACACCTTTCACCAGACCAGGTTTCTTCAAGCCCCATCCAGCCTGGCCTTGAGCACTTCCAGGGATGGGGCATCCACAGTTTCTCTGGGTAACCTGTGCCAGGGCCTCACCACCCTCCCAGTAAAACCTGCAGTGTTTCCTAATACAAATCCTTTTCTCTTGGTGTAGGTTTCACCTTAGACTTTCTAGTATATTCCTTTAACCAACTCTAACCCAATCAGGTGTTTTATGAATGAATTTGTTATTTGAAATTCTGTGAGGAGCATCTTCTAAGGTGTGGAATAGCCATTATAACTGTGACACTTGTGGTATATTGGCAATTTATTCCTAATGTTTTGACTTCTTCCTCATCCACATGCTGTTGTTTATACTCTCTGGCCAAATCCTCTAACATGTGGTAAACTATTTCCATATGAATTGATCTTAGCTGAGTCTTAATGCACATTCTTGTTTTTGGTAAATCAGTCTCACAGGTACCCATTAGAAGCAGAGCTAGGTTTATATAAATATTATCATGCATTTAAAAAGCCAGGCCTTAGAGTAAATTTTGAGCTGAAGGTAAATCACAGTAGATTACCCATCTAACCAGCTGCAATGGTGTTTTGCTTAAAAATGGTTCCAGAGATGCTGTTTTGATGTTGCTTTATCATGAAGACAAAAGATGCTTTTTCACTGCATAAAAGAAGTGTTATTTGGAGAAGTCATTCTGCTTTTCATAGGGTAAATACTTTTTAGGCTCTCTCATTTCAGTGGTTATATCCACTTTTCTAAGCAGGTCTTCACCTGATGCATTTCAGGAACACAGAATAATATCATTGTGGCCTATTTACTGCCAAAATTTGCTCTTCTCCTGACATATAAATGCTGGTTTGGTGTAGTACCACTAGGAATGAATTTAGCACATCAAATACACCTGCCAAAGCAATGAGGGGGAAAAAAGAGGTAAGAAAAATGGAAAAGAGCTATGAAAGGCAATAATATTTTTCTTTTAATAGCTGCTATTTAATTCTGCTCACTCCCCTCTACTTTCTGTTCTGCAGGCTTAAAAGCTGTATTGTGTGAAATTAGCCAGTAAAAGTTCCACATTTTCCAGATGTTCAGCTGAGTAAAACTCTCAGCAAAGATTTTTGGAAGGACACATCCTGGAGAACCAGCCTTTCCCCTGCCATCCAAATCGAGATCCGGACTTGCTGAATCTTTTGACCAAACACTCTCTGCAGTTCCTGTAAGTGAGAATTGACTCTATTCCTGTGCAGGAGTTGGACTTCGATGAACCTTGTGGGTCCCTCCCAACTCAGGATATTCTGTGACTGATGCACAGAGGAATGGAAGAACTGACCAGTCAGGGAGGCAGCAGCATTAAAAGTCGCTCTCATTTAATTCCTGCCAGAGATATTAATTAGTAGGCTACCAACACATTCATTTCATAAAATGGATTCGTAATGAACTGTGAGAGTCTGTTTAGAGAAGGTTTGTGGTCAGACTGAAATGCCGGGAATTTCCGCAGCATTTGCAAGTCTTTAGGAACAATGGGGAAGCAGGGGAAAGCCGATAAAAACTCTCCTGGCTGTCGCAATCGCTATCAGGGATGTTTCAGCTGACAGGGAAGCCGGGTGGTCTGAAGAAACTGGGTAGGAGGCTCTGATGGGTGTTTCTCTCCTGCATGAAGCATGGCTTTTGTGGGTTTTGGTATGAAATTAATGTTGTTTTTTTTTTTTTTTTCCAGTGTCACTTCCAATGAGGTTGACCAAAGTCAGAATCACAGAATCATAGTATCTTAGAATGGTTTGAATTAGAAAGAACCTTAAAGATGACCTAGTTCCAACCCCCCTGCCATGGGAGCTGGCAGTTTGTGGGGGAGTGAGTGTTAGCGTCATCCCAGTGTGCTGTCACACACAGCTCTGACCATCTGACTTAAAAGGACCTAGAAAACAGACTGAAAATGCCCAGGAGGAAATGGCTGTCCTGCAGCATTATAGATGCCAAAGCAAAGCGTTAGCTCTACATGTAACAAAACCTGCTGCTCCCATGCCCTAAACGATGGTGGGGAGAACATGCAAATGTTGTCCTCATCAAACACTTAGAAATCAAAACAGAACAACTTTGAAAGTGCGGGGGCGTTTTCCAGATTATTCATCCTGTAGTGGTTTTGTTCCTAAAATCTGAATGCCTGTGCTTTCTCGAGGGCTAGGCAGTGCTGACTGGTATCAATCAGTAACAGCTCCATTCGTTCGGATGGGTCACATTTAGCCCATCTGGACATTAATTTGTCTTTCTGACGAGACTTGAACGCTCATTTTAACATGGTCAGGAGTTGAGGCTGCCAGCAGTTGTTTCTTTCCTTGGCAAACCTCTCCAGTGCTAGCACAAGCACTTTTTTCCCCCTTACAGCATGCACAGGCACCACAGAAGGGTTTAGTTGCTGGTTGTAATGACCTCACGTATTTTTGGAGCTCAGCCTTTTACGAGGGTGGTGCCTGGGGTGCAGACAGATGGGCTCTGCCCACCTCTCTTCTGGATGCTTGAGGGATCTCCCAGGTCTTTCCCTGCAGTGCAATTTTGAATTGTGTCTCTTTTATTTGTCTTTTTCACTCATTACCTGCTGTTCACCGTGGGGCTCCTCAGGGCTTTCGTGTTATAAATTTGATTTGGAAGTAGAAATTGGAAATAGAAATCAGTGGTTCCGCGATTACAACAAGGAGGGAATGTGTCCCAAAGGCTAGGTGGATGTGATTTGACTCAGGCTCTTGATACCGAGCTGGAAATTAAAACCATTCTCTATTGACGTCCCTTTGGATGTCTACAAGAAAAAGACTACCTGGCCCTTTTCCTGGAGGTAAGGCACATCGGGGAAGCAGCACATGTGCTGATGTCTGGAAAAATAAGCAGGCATTGCTAGCAAGGTGAGAGAGTATTTTTATTGAGAAAATGATAAGAAATGTGGTTCTGTTCAATAGCCATATTTTAAATTGAAGGGAGTTTTCTGTGTAATGAGATTGAGGCTGAGATAACCTTAAATGTGGCCTGAAAGCAAATAAAATCCCTTGCCTCAGTTGTGAGTAAGGCAGCGAAGTGAATATTTAAGGGAAAACCAGGTAGTGGAGTGATAATGAGGCTGTGGATGCCAAAATTACCACATTCATGAGAGGAGACAATTTCAGACTCGAGTGCACTTGGGCTGGTGGCAAGGGGACAGAAACAAGGCAGAAAATCTCCAGCCCAGAGCATGGAAACCGCACATTCAGGAGCAATGGTGGCTCTTCAGCGCATCAGACTGGGGAAACAGATGAGGACTGAAGGTACAGGAAAGACAGGTCTGTATATAAGAAGGAGAGGGAAGGACTGGGAGCCTATTGCTGTGACCCCAATTATATGGACATAAATGAAAATAAAGCATGAAGTTAAATAGGAAATTGGAGAGAATGCAGCCTGAGTCTAGCAAAGACAGATTGTGATGTATAAACCTGATATCTTTGATAAAATAATGGATTTTTCTAGACATAGATTAGATCTATGGCATTTCCTAGCTGGATTCAGTGAAGTGAATATAGTGCCTTGTGAAAAACGATGAGGTGAGCTGACAGGGGAAGAATAATACAAGAACTGGAGGTGAGTGGATATAAAAATGTCTAATATAAAGAACTAGTGGATTTTGCTAAAAGGAGAATTTTGGGGGGTGGGAAAAACTTGCTGGGGAAGTCCCTCAGAAGCTGGCCTTGAAATGAGGTCTAATTTGTTGTCACTGACCTTGTGACAGCTGGGACAGCAGGAGCTGTCCCTGACACAAAGTCCTGGAGTATCTTCTGGGGAGAAGTGACTTTGAAGAGGGAAGGAAGAGTGCTGGGATGGGACAGCATGGCTGCAGAACCATGGAAGTTCCCACTAAGAGGGCCCAGTTCACTTTTTTGGGGTTGAAGAGGGGGGGGAAAGAGCTGCCTGTGGATATTAACAGTTAATACAGTGCTGAAATACTAGGAAGTCTGGTGTGAAAAACAATTGGCTGGAGCTCATAAGGGCAGAGAACAATGAGATGAGCTGGTTTGCTTGGCATGGAGCTTAGTTCAGACTGAGGTCACAGTGGGAAACAAAACCAAGGACAAAAAGGGATGATGGTGTTAATAAAGGATCAGTGTCCAACTGGTCTTTTGGCCCAGATAAGACCGAGATGTCCAGATGGTCTTCAGGTACCGAAAGCAGCTGCAAAAAGGAAGGAAACAAACTCAACCTGACCTGCACCAAGACTAAATGTTAGTAACAACTTTTAATGTAAGGATTGCAAACTGGTGTGGTAGAACAGCGTGGAGGCTGTGGGATGCCCATCACTTGGGCTTCTTGGGTCCTGTTTACACCATGCCAGGTGTTCATCTTTGGAGAACTGAAACTTGTCTGACAGAGCAGAACACCTGGGCTGGGTTTAGGTGGACCTTTTCCAAGGGATTCTGACATGGGACTTGTCCCAGCAATGGGCCATGAAGGCAGTGGCTTGGAAAGAACTGGTGCATCCTTTTTGAGCCACCACCTTCAGCAGCCGCAGTGCCAGAGTTAGATGTAGATTCCAGTAAGACTATCCGAATAATTTCAATTTTTGTGCACCTCTTGGAAGCCTTGGGCCATCGGAATTCATCTCTGTCCTTTATTAACAGCCCCCTGAGGGCTTTTCCCATGATCCAGATGAGGAAGGCAACAAATTCATCTGCCAGCTTCGGTTCTGTCATGGAGACTTTCTTACATCAAAGGTGTTTCTTCCAGTAGTTCTGCCGTTCCTGAGATGAATAGAATAAATTAAAGGAGAATTTTTAAAGAGCCTTTAAAAAATCCTTTGTGGATTTTTGTTTGTTGTCTTATTGTTTTCTATTTTTTTAATAAAGGTCCTTGATGTAGCAGAAAAATAATATATGATCTGGGCACACTGGAGAAAACTAATCCCATGGCTCTCATTGCTTATCAGGAAGTCTGGCTTGGTGATTCCTGCCATTGTGGCATGCTTTCAGGCCCTGAGTGCATATTTTCTTCCCTGATTTAACAGCTTTATTTTACACACACATGACACTTTTCATCTTGAAGGATGCTGGGGCACTTCACCACCTACATACAGCACTGCCAAAGAGGCAGAAAATAGCAGGCACTCTTGAGAGAACAGCTTCTGGTCCCACAGATTCTGACTGAGATCCCTCTGGTGCAGTGCACTCTCTGGGTGGAGTGTCACCTGTTGAGCACTGAAGGCTGATGCAGCAAATGCTGTGTTATAATAAAATGGAAACTGAAAAACCTTGCCAGTGATCACTATTGAGCATTATCATGACCAAATGAAATTTTGAAAAGTATGATGACTATTACAGTTATTAAAGAAGATGTATGGTGATGGTGTTCCCTTCAGCCAGTGAGAGGTGAGGTCTCAGCTTAAGACTTGTGGGCTTTGAGCTCCTTGAAGTATCCTTCGTTCTTACTGCTCATAATTCTATCCACACATGAGCATGCTCTGTACTTTATTGCAGTAGCCTCTTCTCTCCGCCTTGGATATTCCTGTACTTGCTTATACCTTTGCCACCAAAGACAGAACTTCCTTACTCTTTCTTCCTTCTTCATTAAATTCACAGCTTTGTTAATTTGCAGATATTGTGGAATCTGGCCCTGTCTTCCAGCCTGCAGACTTGCAAGGCAACAACATCGTTTAAGAACCATATGGTTCTCGACAAAGTCAGGTTTCACATCCAACCTAAACAGTTTAATATTATCAAAAGCCCAAGCTCACTGCAGCAATAACAACCCCTGCTTCCTCTCCCCGCATTGTATAACCAGAGGAAGAAAGCTCTCAAACCCAGCAAGCTGCTGTGATCTTGAACAGGGGCTGCAGGGCTGGGGAAAAGCCTTTGTAGCACCTTCGTTATGATCATAGGACGAGTGCCCACCTGGACCACAAAGGAAGTGCAAACCCAGGTCTGGTTTCAATTAGGATGCCTTAAAAACACAGACCAGGTTTAGTTCCTATTGTTGCCATATACAATTAATTTATTTGATGTTTAGGTTTTAATGAGGGAAGGCTACATGCCTCCAAACTGCAGAACACACAGTAGTCTCTGTCATAGTTTAATGTGTATTTGGCTTTTTCTCTTTTAGGGGCTTGGATTCCAGTTCCCACCAGATTTAATGCAGGTAAATATTTTCTGTCAGAGCTAATGTGTTCAGCATGAGGAGGGGAGGGCAGGCTGGGTGGGGACAGGGGAGCTGGGCTGAGTGTTCAATCCTCAAGCTGCACTCGTGGTACAGTGACTGGAAAAGACTGAGTCTTCCACTTCCTCTCTTAATAGCCTCAGAGGTCTCTGTAGATGGTGAGTAATGCTGCGTGGAGCAGATGCCAAAATGGAACAGGAGCCCTGAGACACTCCTGTTGCAGTACCTTGTAGCAATCAGAAATGATTCCCCTCCTTGTGCTATGATGCTATCAGCTGGCTGAAGGCCTTGCACTGAGTCACAGCAATCAGCATCCCAAATGGTCACAGACACCTGCACTGCATCAGGATGGCAGCAGTCACATGGCTGTGCTCACACCCCTCCTGACTCACATGGAAATAGGCACCCTGGAGGCTCTGGCTGCTCCCTCAGCCTTCTGGGGCTTGCCTGGCCATGGGGCAGTGTCCAGTTCACATCCAGCCTCTGGGTACAAGACACGGCCTTGAGAAGGAACGGGAGGGACATACAAGCCTGTTGGGTGACAAGCCTAGGAAGACTTTTCCGTTTACCTATTGGGAGCTTCTACTATTTAGAGAAGAATAAGAAGAAAGTATAAGCGGTGGTTTGATGTAAAAAGAAAAAGCCATTCACAGATTAATTAGCATTTTAAAGAGCCACAGGGGCTTTTTAGGAGAAAGCTATATAGGAGCTACCGTATGAGGAGATTTATAGAGAAGCAATGATCTACAAGTGTTTCCTTGGTAGCTTACTGGAGGGTGAACATGTTGTCAGAGATGTTAGCAATGGGGTGTCTGTTTGTTATCTGGGACTAAATAAATCATCTCTGTAACAGGATGCTTCCTATAAAGTGACAAAAGCACCCAGATGTGGCCTTTCCTACCAAGCCGTAATTTAGGATTTGCTGGAGAGAGGTCAGAAACAGCTCCCTAGCAAGAAAAGGATTATCCCAGCAGATTACAAGTAGGTCAATTACCAAAAAAGTCCTTTCCTACAAGGGACTAACCCCAATGGAGCAGGACAGGTACTGTAGATGTAGGATGCAGGGGGTGCTTGTCTTCCACATGCTCTTTATTGGAGTACGTGGATTGAATAAGGGGTTTGTGATCTCAGCGTTTGCATATTGATATTGGGAAGAGCTCCCCGAGGAAAAGGTAGAGAGCTTTTGCATGGGGAGCTTTCAGGGAAGATGTGAAATCAAAAAGGATCGCAAGTTGACAGTTTGAGAAAAGTCAACTCATTTATAACAAAAGGCAAAACAGCCTCTGGGATACAGAAGGCAATCAGGGAAAAAAAAATCTCAATTATTCTTGCTCGGTGTATCTGTTTGTTTAGTTTCTGCTGTGGAAAAAGGAATAATGGATGTTACTTTACATGCAGTTAATTAGGTGTGGTCTTTTGAAAAAATCATTCTGTGCCTTGCTGAAATCTTCGTTCCGCCAACAATAAACCAGATTGGATTATATCAGGAATAAGTTGCTAACACATGATTTACCAGCAATGTTTTTGTTAGATGCAGCTATTTGGCTGGAAAGCAGAAGGGCCCTTGTACCCTGAAAACAACCACCCTCCTGTAACCCCAGCTGAACAGATCTGTCGCTGATGTGGAACAGCATCGCTGAAGCCTTTGGAAATACAGTATTGGATGCTTAAAAGGAGTTGTTTTCCACACCAGGTCTTGCCTCCTGCCCTGACTTTGGCATCCTAGAAAGAGGCAGGCAGGGGGAATGATGTTTATGCACTTGGGTGTGTTTGTGGTGTTTTCACTGCAGAGTCCAGTTGAGCCTGAGGACAGTCCTGCTAAGTGCTTTGATTCCAAACCAGCAGAGGTGAGTTCATGGCAGGCCAAATACCACATCTCAGCTGGGCAAAGTGTTCATTTAAGTGAGCAGGAAAAGAGCCATAAATGTGGCTGAAAGCTGAACAGAGTGCTCCACCCGAAGTGCTTCATGCCCGTGGGAGCAGCAGCCAGAGGCGCAGAGGGGATGGTACTTGTCACCAGATGCTCCATGTGTGGCTACAGTGGGAAAGGAATGAACATTTTGTGCTTCCCAGCTCTTGCAAGGAGACCTGTGGCCATGTAGGAGGCTATGAGCAGAAATACCTCAAGGAACAGTTATGAAGGCCCCACTACCACAGGTCTGTGGGCCCAGGACACACTTGTTTCTTCTAATTTCAGTCATGTTTGCACTTTGACATTGTCAATATGGCTTTGTGGGTTTGCCATCCTGTAAAACAAAGGGATTCTTTGAGATTTTAAAATTTCTTCACTGAAAGGGTGGCCAAGCTTTTAATTGGGACAGGCTCCCTGAGGAAGTGGGGGTTCACTGTCTCTGGATGTGTTCATAAAAGATGTGGATGTGGTGCTTAGGCTGGTTTAGTGGTGGACCTGGCAGGGTTGGTTAATGGCTGGACTCAATGATCTGATCTTTCCCGACTTTAATGATTCTGTAGTTTTAAAGTGGGTTGTTGTTGTTTTTTTTTTTTTTTTTTCCCAAATTTTTCAGCATGTGTGAGTTATGTGAGTCTGGCTTGGGAATCTGGTTGGGAATTTGGGTTCCAGATAAACAACCATCCACAAAAGCTGCTGGTCTTTGATGAATTGTCTGGAATCCCTTGCCTTTGGGGGATGTGTTCCTGTCTCCTTGGGGGAGAAAAGGGCTGGCTGGTTACTAGATGTCTGAGCTGCTCTTGCAGTCTCACCTCATCCATCTAAGTCCCACACCTGCTGTATTTGAGTAAGACAGGGTTGCAGTTTCTCCAAATGCTTGGAAGTTAGGAATGACAGATGAGGTTGTCATGTTAACCTTTCCATTCTTTTGTGGAAGTGTACAATTTTGCTAATTTTCGCCATGGCTAAATAAAGTCCCCATCTCATTCACAGATTTGACTAAATCAGCTTCACTCGGATTTTCTCCCTAAAACCACTGTGGCTTAAAGCCAATGACCTTCACTAGGAATTGCAGGGCTAGAAGTTAAAATATGGAAAATCTGCCCCTCTGGAAAGGCTCATTTATGGGGAATTGCAGGTCTCCCACCCCAATAAAAGCTTTTCAGCCACCTGGTGTAGACGTAACGAGATCAGAGCTCATGAAGACAGCGTCATCTCGCTGACCCTCCTGACGTTTCACGGCTCCATCAGTGTTTGCAATGTGGTGAGTGTTTTCTGGTTGACAGCAGCGGTGGCAGATGGTGTTTGTTTAATTCAGCTTGTTCCCAGCACGGTGTGGGCGGCTCTTTGCTATACAGGTGGAGGCAGGCACAGCGGGATCTGGGACATCCTGCAAGGCTGCCACCACGGGACGCTTCCGGCACCTTCGGGTTGTTGGTGGGGAGGGAGGTCTGCAGCCCCCGTGCTTTAACCTCTCTTCTGCCAACTCTTCTGTTTAGAAGTGTAATTCAAGTTTTGCTCTGATAAAAACAATTAGGCTTAGACATGCAAAGCTTTTTGGAGAGGCTTTTTGAAAGGCAAAGGCTGGTCCAACAGAGGAATGGGGAGAAGAGGATGCAGCCAGGGCTTGTGGAAGGCAGCGGAGATGCTCAGTTGGATCAGTGGCTTGCAGAAATGGCTGCCAACGTGACCTGTTCTCACCTGGATTTTAACTTATAAATCTGTTATAAAGTGCTCAGTTGTGGATCATTTTTAAAAGCCCTGGCAACCCCAAGGCAAGTGGACTGTGTCATTGGCCCTGGCACTGCTGTGGTGTGATGGGTCACCACTTGAGGAGAACATCTGCCCTATAAAAACACAGAGGAGAACGGCAGGAGGAGAAAGACTATGTGTTTGTGGATATGTGAGAGTGTGTGGTGCATTAGGGTGGGCGTGAGAGTGGGAGAGTGCCAGAAGGGGAAATGTGACCCCATCCTTCATCCTGCCTGATTGCAGCCATGATTTCTGTTAATGGGAATCTAGGATGTTTCATTACATGGTTTGTTTAATTTAAATTTCTCATTCAAGCCCCCTGGAGACAGGTTGAATGAGTGGTTTGTTTTCCCTATTTCACCCCACCATGGTGCTGGAGACCCTCTCAGAGGTAACAGGGGCTGCTCTCCTGCCTGAGTGGGTCTCTGACTCTTTCCAGGGAAGGGGGCCCAGGAGTTGTGGCTGGGAGCAGCAGTTCTCTTCCATCTTCTAACATCCTGCAGTACATGTTTCACCTCCTGCACCATCATTCAGGGATCACCAGGGATGCCACTTGTGCCCAGCTTGGCTGTCCCTTCCCTGGACACAGAGGAAAGCCTGGAGGGTGTGGGGGCACGTTCCTAAATGAAAAATAAGGAGGTGAAGGAATGATATGGGAAGGGATAAAATTCAGCCTAAGCACACTAAAATGAATCCCATAGAAGCCAAATCTGGACTGGGACTGGCTCTTTTGCATGCTGGTGACAGAAAAACCAGTGTGGGGTGTGACTTTCCACGTAGTCCCAAAACTATGCAGAAAGTGATTCTGTCCCAGCAGAAATTCTGCTGGGGCTTGTAAAATGAAGAAAACTCCTTTGGGTAAGCACAGCTTGATCAAAATCTCTGCTTCAGACATGCCAGCTACTCTCTAAACATGGAGCTAAGTGGCTTTTGTACTTGTAGATTTCTCCTTCCCAGTTTGGATTGGGATCACATGTTGCAGAACCCAAAATTAGAGCTAGAATGGGTAGCCTTGCATATTCATTTCTTGCTGAAATCAGGCTCCACTGAGGCTCCTTAGCATTTTACTGATAATTCTCCTTTGCCAGCAGAGCTAGGCACGGGGCCTAATCATGCTCTTATTAAACTCACTGGAAGTTTTGATGTGGATTACAATGGCACCAGCACTTTTTCCCAAAGGGTCACTGATTCTCTTTTTATTTTCCTTCCCCTCCACAGCTCAGTATTGCAACTGGTTTCTGCTGGGTTTTGCTAATTTCCTTCACAGGACCAGTAGCCCTAGCAGTGGGCAAATAAACAGAAATGGACCCAGATAAAGGGTCATTTCAGTTAGAAATCAGAAATTTAGTTAAAAATTCACTTAGAAATTCCCACATCTGGAATTCCTTTTACACTAAAATGACTGGGATCAGGAAGTGTTAGGTCCCAGCAAATTCCAGTTTGATTGCTAGCAGGTGCAAATGCAAATGAGGAAAGCATCGTACCTGCACTTTGGCTCTGGATTTTGCCTTCCCAAATCTTCCAACAAAAACTCTTCATTAGAGTTTTTTATCCCACACAAGAAAATTTAAAAATTGCTGACTTTCAAGTTGGTTTCCTTGCTTCCTTTCAAAATGAAAGCATCACTTAGAAACATGTGTGCCTGCAAGTCTGCTTGGAAGAATGGTTGCCCCCTCTAACCCAGCTCTTTTTCTTTTTAATTCCTTGAAGGTGCCAAAAGAACCCCCAAGAGCTTTTGATCTTTGAAGCTGTTTTATTACTACCCAAAAAATTATAAGCACAAGAAAAAAATATTTATTTAACGACGGGAAAACGGTGAACTCCTGGGTGAGATTGATAAATTAAAAGCTGGAAAATTAATCTCCAGCCCGGCCTGTGAGTTTTGGCAAGCTGAATGTCCTTGTCCTGCTGGTCACTGTGTGCATCCAGACAAACCCACTCTGGCCCAAAGAGCCTTTTTTACCTAACCTTCCCTAGGTTTGGAGCTGGGCAGGCAAGGAAGCTCTGAATGCTTTTGGTGGATCCAGTCTCACTGATTAAAAGGATAAGATCCATCAGAAACTGGCACACAGGGAAATCTTGGGAAAGGGGCGTGATGGAGATCTGTTAAGTCATGCAGGGTGCGGAATACAGTTGTGCAACAACCTCCTTAAAGCCCATCAGTGTCCAGGAGGATGTTAGGAGGGTGCAAGACCTCAAGGAAGTTCTTCTTTACAGGGTGGATCAGAAAGGGATCGTGCTGCATCCTATAACTGTAGAAGCCAAAGATTTTTAAATGGTTTAAAGTAGGTCGACGCATTTATGGGGGACAGAACCACCTGTGGTCATTAGGTACAAACAGGGATTTGGGAGATGGCCACCTGCTCAGCAGCAGACAGATCTACAGTGCAAGGCCCTGGGAAAGGCCCTTTGTCCATCCCTCAGTTCTTACACACTTCCCCAACACGTCCTCACTTCCCGTGGGATCCCTTACCCTCCCTCCATGGCGACAAATCAACATCTCTGTGAGTTTGTCCTCCTGCCCTAATTCGATGTCACTCTTTGAAGTATCGCCAGTGACAGAACTGGCTCCTCCTGAACACCCTCTCTATGTCATTGCACAAAAAAGTCCCCTCTTTGCCAGGGGAGGCCCGTGGTATTTCATCTTGCTCGAGGCAACAGATGAGAGAGTTTCCTCTTTCACGGGTTAGCTCAGATGTAGAGCCCACAGTGTTCCCTGGCAGATTATTAAAGCATTAACCATGCTCATTTAATGGCATTGAGATGCAGATAAGATGTAATGTATCATGTATTGTACTCCCCTCTCAGTGTGGCTGAGCGTGCTTTTTAATGTCAAGGGCAGGTGTTTTTGTGTGATACCTACTTAGTGGTATTTATGGTGATATTTGTTCCAGGGCTGCAGTTAATATCGCGTTCTCTGTTTCGTTACACTCTGAGGTTAAACTGCATGTCTGGCACATCGTTTATTCAATTATTAAAACATCTTAATGAAGGTTAACAGCACAGTGCAGCTCGGCAGGGCAGAGCCGACACACATAAATCTGCCAGGCGTGATGTTGGAAAAGGCGGCTGAACGGCATCTCCCCAAGTGCAGATGGGGCAGATTAAAAGTGCGTGCAGAGCACTGCCAGAAACAGCTCTGAACACAATCCTTCTGGGAACCAGAGCTGCAGAAATGAAAAAAAAGAGCTATAATGGGTCTCCCTGCTTTCAGCTGCCAGGAGCGCTAAGAGGTAAATGTGACATTTTGGCTTTCTCTCTCTCTTGCTGACTTTGAGTGAACCCTTCTGAGCTTTGAAAGACCAGCTCCAGTGCAGTATTTCTCTGAACATGTCTGGTTAGGCTCTCCAGAGCTTCAGGGGGACACTGGGGCTCTGCTCGGCCATGGGGAACCCTTTTGGTGGCCATGCAGACAGAGAAGTTGCCTCTGCAGGGCCTCGGAGGTGGAGAGGGTGGCATGGGCTGATCCCAGCACAGACTGTGATGGCACTGGGCTAGTGCCAGCCATGAGTAGAGGTATCCTGCAGTGCCCATGGAGGATCTCAGGGCTGCACAAATGGTGTGCAAGCCTCTTATTCACCCCAGGAAAAGACTCCCTAAAATCCAGGAAAGCCCTGGGCTGCAGCCTTGCTCCAGCCGCTGCTGGGATAGCATTCAAATTTTTTTGTTCCTTTAGCAAATATGAGTTGAAGCCTCAGAAAATGTTAGAGGACTTTATTGTCATATTGTTAAGGAAGAAGTTAAATTTCCAAATAATTCTGAAGTCAGGAAAATTCTGTAGCTGTCTCTGAGTTATTTACAACCGATCTGCCACCTAACCCTGATTTCAGGCTAAAGGGTTTGATGGATGAGTTCTACTTCATCAAAAAAAGGATGATATTTGTGTTTCACACCAAATATCCAAAGTGCTTAAATGACATTTTATTCCCCCAATCCTTGGGTGAGAGCCACTGGATTCACGTGTTGTGCAGAAAGCAAAGAGATGTGCATTTGTGCTCAGCAATTTGTTGACATGTTTACCAATTGCAGCTACCTTTGTTGCCCAGTGGTACAAGACTTAATTGAATTGTTGCCTTGTTAATTTTTTAATCAACTCATTATAATCTATTAATGACTTTGGAGCAGTAGAGGTTTTCCAGACCAGGATATGCCAATAACCTGGGGCTTTGGGAGCCAGTTTGAATGATCTTCAGTAAATCAAGTAATTCTACTGTACACTGTAGTTTGCACAGAGATGGTTGTTTAAGATTTTACAGATGTCTTAGACATGGAAGCCAAAATCAGCAGTAAAGGTATTTCCTGTCTTTTTCCAGAGTTGTTCCTGTGTCCTGTGCTCATTCCTTTGTATTTAATTATTTCATTCATTTCTCTTGAGATGAAATGGTTTGTCCCAGAGTTCAAGTGCTCGAAATGTGCTCATGCAGTTCGATAGCCATTCACTGATACATTTCACGGCCCTGCAAGCATTACCTGCTAGTCCACTGCTGGCCCTGCTGACATCATCACTCCCCTCCCCAGAGGTAATTAATCACTCACTGCCTCGTTCTCCACAGTTCACTCACACACTGCAGTGGCAGAGCCCAAAAAATGGTCACATGAAGAGAAAACACCCCCGAGCATGATGTTGGTATGGCTGGGAGGACACTGTTGTGCTTATTCCTTCACTGCACATCTGCAGGTCAGTGGCTTTCCAATGAATATGTCACAGCTGAGATTGATGGAGAAGAAGACAGAGTCCTTCACCAGAACTCACTCATCTTTCACTCTGCTCAGTCAGGTTTGGGAAACCATAAAATAGACCTTTCAAGCATATGAAGATCACCAGGGTAGAACATTTACCCGGATTTAATGGGGAAGTAACACGAGTGTCGTTGATGGAAAGGAAAGCTCTTCATCACCCCCAGTTTAAGTCCCAAAGGCAATGCTCTGTGACTCTTCAAACATATAAACAGTGTAGTGAGAATAAATATAATATATGGGCTTTGCCAATGCAAATGAAAAGCAATTATCCCAAATCGCAGTCTTAATTTATAAGCAGTGAGTATAATTTGAGAAACTGAAATCTGATGTTGCTAAATCAAATTCCTGTAATTCCACTGGGCATTAAGCACATAATAAGATTACACTGTGCACTGAGCATGTCCTTGTTAAATCTGCTGGCTACTGCATTTTTATTGCTCTCCTGGGGGTTTATTGAGTTTACACTTCCAGTAAAAGGTAATGTTTTCACAGTGTCTTTGGTGTGTTGGCCACACAAGTCTGTCTGCAGCAGGCAGAATTGTTAAGCCATATAATTTGCTTACATCCCTTAGCGGCTCAATTGGAAAAAGAAAAGGCAATTAAAAGACACCATGCAGTTGTATATAACCAAATTAAAAAAAATAATAATGAGTCTGCTGTACTGTAATCAGTAAGGAAAGGAAGCCATGCATAATGGTGAAGGTCTAGCCATGAGACAAGTGAATTGATGAGCTCTCCTGTTTAGACTTGGTTCTGAATACCTGAATAGTGGTGCTAATATGATATCTGCAATTTATATACAAAAGTGACCTTGAGACTAGCTGCTCTCCAAACAATCAGGAAGAATAGGATTTCCTTGCAACAGGCTGTCTGTAGTCTTGGGAAACGGATGAGAAGGCAGGGGATACAGGGACGTAACTTGAATATTGGCCAGTGAAAGTCCCTGCAAACAGCATGATATTTCCTAAGGAAGACACAGAGATGAAATGTGCCATTTTAGAAGGAGGCAAAAAGCTAAGAAGAAGCAAATTCCCTCCCAGCAAACCAATGCAAGATAAAATCAATGCAACAGAGACACTGAAGAGATTCACACACTTAACGAACATCCACTTAGCATGGACATCCCTGCAGGACCATCTCAGTATCCACCTACAAATGTGCTCTCCTCGTGTTTGACTCCCCCCTGCTCTCTTACAAGAGTTGGTTTAAAGTTTTCAGTGTAAAAGTCTCCTTGAATATGTTTGTCATTAATCAGGATAATGTTGGATAAGCTTGATAGATGCATTAATTTACATTTTAAGTCTTTGCTGTTGTGTCTGGTACAATTTCAGTGTAAAACTGTGGGCTCAGATCTATCCTAAGAAGTAGCATCATTTTATTCACTGGCAGCTTACAACATTGTGTAATCATCCTGTAATAGTTAAATCTCAGTGCTTTTATAGGGTCATCTTTTGTTCTCCTAGTTAGTTCACTTTCCAGAATACCTTTACAGTCAAGGTTCCAAGACCACCTCCAGATCTGGACACCTTGCTTTTATAGCTGAATTCTGTCAGAAAAGAACAGATCAAGTGTGCATTCCTCTCTGGGAATCAAGATAATTCTAGGCAGGATTTGTGATGGCTGCACGAGAACAGTGCACCCTGTGGCCACTTAGAGAGCCCCAAACTTCTGCTTAGGACCAGGTCTGAACTGGAAAGACAGCCTTTCAGACAGAATCACAGAATCATGGAATGGTTTGGGTTGGAAGGGATTTTCAGGACCATCTCATTCCAGCTCCCCCTATCCTGGGCAGGGTCATCTTCCACCAGATCAGGTTGCTCCAAGCCCCATCCAACCTGGCCTGGAATGCTTCCAGGGATGGGACATTTCTCTGGCAAGCTCTTGCAGTTTCCAGCAGCTGAGCCTTGGAAAAAGAAAAAGAGCTAGTTATTTATATATGATTCCTGATGTGTATACAAAGCTTCCTGGACTGACTTTTTCCTTCATCACTCCTCGCTTTCTGTGCCTGCAGATACAGCATTACAGAGCCAAGCACATGTGAGGTCAGAGTCTCTCTTCTGGGGTGTCCTGCAGCTCATGCCAGCTTGTGTGGAAAAACTGATGGAGGGTCGCTTATCATGCAGTGAGTGCTGCAGCTCTCTGCAGGGACTCATTTTGCTCTGGGTTTAATGATTTGCAGCCTGGAGGGGTTTCATGTGTCTAAACCCACCTGTCCTCCAGCCAGTCACCAGCTATTCCTGATATTTGAGTGTCAAGGCCAAGTTTTGTGTCAAACCTGCCTGGGCAATTCTGGAGGTTTCTGTTTGAAATGGTTTCTCAGGGGTAGATACACCAAGACTTTGACTGAATTCTTCCATTATTTGAGATTTATTGCTGGCAATGGACAAGTTCCTTTGGGAAAGCCTTAACATGAGCTGACAGTAATTCACCAGAAGTTCGGCATGGTTTTACCCCAGGGAACCCTAAACCAGCAAACCTTCCCATGACATAAATATCACAGAGGTCACAGAGCAATTAGGATTAGGGTTACAAATGTGTTTATCAGTGTCAGGACAATTATGTCATCTAGCTTTGTTAGATGGGCATCTTGAGACACGTACTTTGGAAAACTTACTGGGAAAAGGAAGAGCTTGGACCACAAACCTCCTGAGTGCTGTGTGTGCCATGCAGGCTGCCTCTTAAATGTTGAAAACATACTGCACTGCCAGGAAGGACTGGAACTGGATTTCCACTCTTGTTTTATCCACCACAAAGACCAGGAGGAAGTGACAAGAAACTCAGCACACACAAAAGGAGGTGCACCTTCCCCTATAAGGCTGGTGCTTGTGGGGCAATCACAGAGCCTTGAACAACTGTGGATACAGGTGCTAAAAAATTGATGAGGGCTCCAGCAAACACTAAAGTAGCTCATGAAAGAGAGATGCACAGAAGCGGCAACTGTGTTGGGAAAACCAGTTGTGCTGAAAAGGGCTGGAAGATGGAGAAATATCAGTAACTGCTTCCCTGAGCTTAGACTCTTCCACAGCCTTCTCCTCTTGAGTAAGGCTGATCTGTGTTCTGATGGCAATGGCTATGTCAGTTTGTTGTGCTACAACCTTCCAGATTTGGGCTCTGGGGGCATAAAACAGCTCCTTGTTTTGCCTTGCCTTCCTCCCTCCTTCCCCCAAAATGCTGCATCTGATGTGTGCGATCAGAACCATGCAACCCTATGCCCTTTTGCATGGCACATCTTGCATCGCGAAAGCAAGAGAGAGGTGTTGCTCAGAGATCACTGCCAGAAAATTATCCTGGAGGGAAAGCAGTTTTTATTTATGACCTCAGTTCATCACATTAGCAATAACTCAGTTTATTCCAGCTCAGGGGTGGTGCTTTTCCTCTGAAAGAATGAGATGGAGCTTTTCATGAGGACCACACTTGTGTCTCTTTTCCAGAGAGGAATGATGAGGATTTTGTATGTTTTCCATGCTGTAATCAATTTATTGCTTTATGGGATTCAGAGCTCCCCAGGAAAGTGTCATGGATTGTGTCATGGTGCACACTACTTGCATGGAGACCTTTGATTCAGCTGGCAGACATTAAAAGAAGACAAAATAAATTTAGCCAAAATGCTCAGTAATGACTGCATGTGTACAGCTGCAAGAAGAGCAGCAGTAATTGAGTCAGGAGTGGGAATTATTGGCAGCAGGGTCTGCATTCATGCATGATTTATATTTCTTTTCCTGATTTATAATTTCTTTACCAGCTGTGCAAGGTCCCTGCTATGTCCCCACCTAACTGTTGTCCACCCTGCTGCCTTCCCAGGGCTCTTCTGATCCATGGCTGATCATGACCTGCTCTTGACACTGGCTTCCATTGCCTGAGAGTCAGGGAAGTGCTCTTGAGTTTGCTCCAGGCATAAACATTTAGGGTGATGTAGTGGAGTAAGAACTTCCCCTGTATACCTTACCCCAGGTCTGGAGGAGCTGGAAACAGACTGGGAGCTCAGGAACTGGGGTTGAAGCCAGAAGAACCAAAGCCATCAAGAGAAAGCTGTTTCAAGTTTCAGTCGAACTTGTACAACCCAGCCAGTAAATCCCCACCTCAAGGCTTGACAAAATTGTCCTAATAAGACAGATTTTGTCCTCAGTGCATGTTTCCTTCCTCCTCTCATCATCAGTGGGGCTGAGAGCTTATTGACAGCAGTAGTGTCCTTCACATGCTGGTTTCATACTGCTTTCACCTTCTCCTGCTGGATGCAGGCTGCAGTTTGTGCTCAGGGCAGCCGGCATGGAAAAGGTTAAAGCTGTTGAGGACATAGTTATTTGCAGCTTAAGTCATTTTTACAAAACCCTCAAGAGCCAATGGGTGGGCAGAGGGACAAGGAAACACTCATATAAATATGTCCCTGGGTTAAGGGGAGCTGCAGTCTGCTCTCAACTTGCTGAGGTAGCTTGACATAATTCCAGGAGCAGACTGAGCTGAAGAAGCAGATTCTTGAGGATTCCTAGTCTTAAAGTGGGTTTTTCCTGTATTTCTATAAGCAAATTAATGACTGAGCTAATGTTCAGCTCCAGCCAGGACTGATTGGATCCCATATTTTGGGTGTCCAGTGGGAACACCAGTCATAAATACTGCCACAGGACAGAGACAGACCAAGAGTTCCAGCAGTGCTGGCAGCTGGTCCCACTGGCTTGCAGAGCCTTCATTTGTAGCATTAAAGGGAGAAAGAAGGATGCTTTTTCTGGCCTGTTAAAACACAGGGTGTTTTCTGGGCAAAGAAGAGGTCAAAACTCCCAGCCTTACAGCAGCAGTGAGAAGGCTGATAGATCACAGCAAACTGGAAGTTTGAGACAAAGTACCTGCTTATAATGAGCTGTTTTCCTAAAGAGTTGTTCTGCAGACTGGCTGGAGTCTGCACACAAACTCCCCCCCATCCCTGCGCAGGCCACAAATCTCTGCTGGGGCTGCTTTAGCTCAGAGTTCAGAAGTTAAACAGAATTATGTCCTTGGAGAGATGAAATCCTGGTCCTGTGGGCTCTGAAGCCAAATCTCCTTTTTCATATTTCATAGATTTATAGAATCATTGAGGTTGGAAATCACCTTTAAAATTGTAGGGTCCCACCATTAACCCAGCTCTGCCAGGTCCACCACTAAACCATGTCCCCAAGTGCCACATCTACATGTCTTCTGAGCACCTCTAGGGATGGTCATTCCACCACTTTCCTGGGTAACCTATTCCAATGTCTGACCACCATTTCCATTAAGAAATTTTTCCCAATATCCAAACAAAACCTCTCCTGAACTTGAAGCTGTTTCCTCTTGTCCTGTCCCTTGTTACTTGGAAGGAGAGACTGACCCCCACTTGGCTGCCACCTCCTTTCAGGGATTTTTAGAGCTCTGTCCCATCCTCCCAGGGACAGAGACAAGAGATGGTGCCCAGGTTGGTGTCATTTGCCTCTGGGGACTGCTGAGGAGCTGGGACCCCACTTCAGATGTGTGATTTGGGGAGCTTGGGAACACCAAGGCCTCAGCCAGGAGCTGCCACTGTGGAGAGGATGGCTTTTCCCTCAAAAGCAGGACTTCAGCAGAGACTTACAGGGCTCCTAGAAAGCCCTGGGGTGAGTCCTGAGCTTTGCTGGCCTGGCAGCTCTGAGTGCAGCTGGGCTGTGCTTTTCTGGGAGACAGCACTGCAGAAGCCACAACGTGTTTTCAGGGTTTTCCTCTCCCGTCTCTTCTCCTGCAAACAGCAGAGCTGCTGCCTCTCACACCAAGCTCTGGTGCTTAGGAAGGTGTGATTTATATGGAAGTTGTGAATTTTTGTTATAAGACTTCCCTTTCTTCTCTCCCTTGTGATTACAAAGAGATTCTTGCAAATACAGCACAGGTTTATTTTAAAGGCTGGAATAGCAAAGTGCAAGAGTGTGTTGAACAAAAAATGAGAAACAGATCCCTACTGTACTATTCATTTGCCTTATAAGACAAGAGGCTTTTTACACTATTTTTAAAAATTCTTGTGGGCATGCTTATGCCTTACAAGTTATAAAATCTGGAGCCTCCTGTTGCTAGATTAGGTCTGGGTTAGAGACAGAGAGGGGATGCTGCTTTTACAGTCATCCCAGGAGTTCTGTGCACCCCCACTTCAGTACCAGGAGCACATGGGGGTGAAATCCCCGGCAGATGGCTGTATTTCCTGAAAACCTCAGGCATGGTCCTTTCTGGATACTTTCCTTGCTTTTTTCAGAGGTGCTGGTTTCCTTTCCTCGCCCTAGGGAAGTTCTACCCCAGCAGGGATACAGCCTGTCAAGCCATTGCCTTTAAACCCTGGTGAGTGCTTTTTAGGCCAATACATCTTGTTTGAATTTGGGGTTTTGTCCATGCTCTCCTGTGTTCCACTGCCAGTAAGTGTGAGGAAGGTGAGGAAGAGGAGGATAAGGTCTGATATACCAATTACCAGTGTTCTAAATCCATGCTAGGGAAGGATGTGCCCTCAGCATCAGGTGTTTGTGAGTTCCATCTCTCTTCCTTGAGCCCGGCTGTATTCCTGTGCTTCTCATTGATAATGAGGGAAGTTTTTGCCTTTGTTTTCAGAGCTCTTGAATTCACACAGAAACACTCCGGAGCCTAGCATCTGCAGCTTTGGATCCTGGCCTGGAGGTAGGACCTGGTAGAGAGTCCTGAAGCTGCCCCACTTCTTTCCAGCCCTAAAACTGAGAGTGAGTTATGTAAAGAACTCCGTACAAAGGAGACAGGGTTGCAAGGGTTGCAAACATCATTAAGGTTGCAAAAGACTTCTAAGATTATTGATTCAAACCATTAACACAGCATGTATGCAATGTCCTTCAGAGAGAAGGATGCAGTTTAGGAGCCATGGGCTACCTCGACTATTAATAAACTTCTCTGTTATAGAGGAATTATTTGGATTCAGGTATGATTTCATTCAATCTCAGGTCTTCTTCCCATTCTCCATTTTGCCCTTCATTTCTCCGTGGTGGGTTTGTGGCAGGGCCTGTGCATCAGGGAGCTCCCAGTGCCTCCGGGCTGGTGTAAAGGTTCGTGGGGAGCAGTTCAGGTGCGGATGGGGCACTTCCAGTCACTCACACTCCCCCTCCTTCCACTTCTATGTCTCTTTCACTGGTGCCTGTGTAGGTTTTTTGCCCTCCAGGCCATTTGCACCATCGAACAGAGTGAGCTGCCATCCTCTGAGGGCAAGCTCTCAAGGTGAGAACACGGGGGAAACCTAGCAGCCACCAGAGGTCACATTACTTCCACGGTGTTCCCAGAGCAACCCAAGGTGCTCAGCAATAAATGCCACTGATGCAGGAGGTGCAAGGTTTCAGCAAGCTGCTCTCTGTCTGAGCTGGGCTGTGCTTGTTCCTGATGAAAATAAGGCTGGTGCCACAGGGAATGAGGCAAAACAGCACACAGGGAGATTAAACTGGTGGGAAAGGGGAAAAGTGTAACTTTAAAGAGGGATCTGTTGTGGTTCTGTTCTTTAATGGTCCCATGGCCTCCTTTCTGTTTTGCTGTGATTAATGAACCCTCATGCTTGGCATTGGTTGTGGTTCCTGAGGCTTTTCAAGGTCTCTTGGTACTGATCATAGAATCCTACGATGTTTTGGGGCTGGGAGGGACCTTAAACACCCTCTTGTTCCCACCATCCTGCCATGGGCAGGGACACCTTCCACTAACCCTGGTTATTCAGAGCCCCTTCCAACCTGGCCTTGAACACTTGCAGGAATGGGGCAGCCACGGCTTCTCTGGGCAACCTCATGGAAAAAAAAACAAAGAACTTCATTATTTCTATCTAAATTAACCCTCTTTTAGTTTAAAACCATTACCCATTGTCCTATCGCAACAGGATGGTGTTGAGTTGGACACTGCATTGGAGGCACCAGAGGTACCAAAAACCTCCAGTTTCTCTGCTAGGAATAGTAGTCAAATTTCTCCTCTGCTCTTTCTCACTTTTTGCAAGACATACACCTCCAATTGCCATTGCTTTCAAAGACTTAGGATCACTCATTCCAGGTGGGATATAAATTCTTTTTGAACCATGTGACAGCATAAATACTTCTGCAAAGTCGAACTGGAATTGCATGCAGCCTTAGCCACGTACCTCAAGACCCAGCCTCCCCATGCCATAGGGGACTGATCCATAGGATCCAAAGCTGGTTGAATCAAAGTATTAGAGCTGAGGAGGAACTTGTAAAGGGGACAGTGAAGCAGCTGTATTTTGCCTATAGAAATCCTGTTGATGGCAGTTTGGAAAAACAGGTCCCTGCTGGGAAGGGATGGACCAGAGGTGCATCAGGGAACAGGGGCAGTCAGGACTAGTGGGAAATTATGCCCCTTGCAGTCTCCCAGGTGTGTGACCAGCTCCCCATATCCCTAAAGATCATTTGCTTCCCACTTCCCACACATCAAACCCCCAGAATGTCCTGATCTGCAGAGGAGTTAATCACCACATATGTACAAAATGGTCCTGTTTTCTCAGCAGGATCATCCACTGGTTCCTGACTGGGATCTAACACCAGAGCTGCTGCTGTGCTGTTCAGCCAGCTGCCATTGATTTTTATTTCATGCACATTGATAGAGATGGTGCAGGTGGGAAAATGTGAAAGCAGACGTAAATAATAAACTAAGAAAAGCTGTAGTGGTGGGGTGAGTGAAAAGCAGTCTGGCATTTACTGGAAAGCAGAGTTAAGCAGGTAATTTTTCAACACAAAGGCAGTTTTGCTACAGCAAATGTTGGGCCTGCTTTAGCTGTTAGTTATGCAAGTGGAATTTGGAATCAGTCCTGGGCCAGTGCAGAGAGCGGGGACAGAGTAAGCCCCACAGTCCTCGTGTCTTTTCCCATGTGGCAGCGACAGAGCAAGTCAGGAATGGTCTGCTGCCACTGCCATGTGCCCGGGTTAGCAGTGCCTCCGCTGATCAATTAGCAACACAAATCAACTGGTTGGCAATTAGGGTTTTTCAGCCAAGATTTTCTCTTTTGGGGAATGAACTACATCATCTTTCTTGCTCACTGTTCAGGTAGATTTACTGAGTGTGGGATGGTTCGAAGGGAAAGGAGGCCCAAGTGAGGGTTTGTTTTGCACAATATAAGCTTTTAATATAAGGTGAAAGACTTGCCAACTGTCCTGGACCAAAATTATAAGCTCCTTCTCTCCTGTTCAGCACCTTCTGTTCTGGAGATACTGTACAACGCTGTGTAAGAATAAAGTCATGAGCCAGAGGATAGGCAGGAAAAAGGGACATGTCATTTCTGAGATGGGTGAATCCAGCATGTCCCTCTGTGCATGGTCTGGGTCTTGTTTCTGGTGTCCACCAGAGCTGCAGGTCCTGTCCTGGGACCCACCAGAAGAGCCACAAGCTATAGGTGAGACTTTGGTTTCCTCAAGAGGATGCATTTGGGATCAAGAGAGTGCTCACAGCTGCATCACTCTGGAAACAAATAACCCACGATTTCCAATTATCCACTGATAGCCTTCACTTTGGTGAGGAACAAAAAAGGGAAGATTTATGTCTAGAGCTAAGCAAGCTGTGGGCAGTGAGGAAAGGACCTGAAAACCACTCAGAGAAGAGCGGTAGAAAACCCAGAGTGAACAGGAGGAGAACTGGGATGGGAAAATCCAGATCCTCTCCCATCTGGTGCCTTTGGAGCAGGTTGTTTTACGCTCCAGCTCAGTTTCACCCAGTGGTCTCTCCCCACTGGTGCAGGTGATGCAGTTCTGGGAGAGGCTGCCCACACTTCCTGCCCTCACAAAGCTGCCCATGCCATCAGGAATCTCCCATCTCTCCCGAATTGTTTTTCCAGCAAGGAGCATTTATCAGTCAATTTGCCCGTGGTGCAGATGTCTGTCTGGAACTGTAATGACATTTGCTAAAGGGGACCAGAAATTATCGCTGGGAGACTGCAAATAATGAAGCCAATGCCTTTTATTGACACACGTGGAAGCTGTTTAATTTGGGATGTTGGCTGTCAGAAAATAGAGCTCTTTTGTGGCAGCGAGGCAATATTGTGCTTAATTTCAAGGTTCGTGCTTGCATTTAGGAGGGAGCTATTTTCAGCCTTTAGGTTTGGAGTTTGTTCACAGCAATAACCTATCAATTCAACACACATCTAAGTGTCTGATCTGCCTCTGCCTGAAAACTTTGATGGTTTCTGCCAAGGATTTCTTGCTAAGAAAGGACATGAGAATTTTCTTCTTTTCCCCTTTCAAATGCAGCTACATGCCAAGCCCTCAAACCTGGGCCCTTGGGTGCCTTTCAGCCTCCAACTTCTGATTTAGACATTCTGCTTCCCATTTATGATAGGAAACTTGGTTTTCTTGGAGTTTTTTGTGTTTAAAAGAGGCGCGCTCTTTGCCACCTTGTTGCAAAGTCAGCCAAGAGGACCAAGATCTCCCAAAGTGGTACCTAAAGCTGAGCATCGTAGGTTTAAAGACCAGGAAAACAACTCCTGTTAGGAGAGGATCCAGGTGCAAACCTCCTAAGCTGTTCTGTTTCTGTTTATCCCACACAAGAGCCTATGGAGTCCCCAGCACCTCAAAAACTGATGATGAAATTGGATGGTGCAACAGCAACTTTGGTCAACTTTGCTCCCAACTCCAGCTCCCACCAGGGCTGAGATCTTGGTGCCACTTCGCATCCATATCTTCCCATTGAAGAAGAACTGGAAAAAAAACAGGTTATTTTTGCATATGGAATATAGTGGGGGTGGGGGGGGAGGACCGGGGCATACTGATTTTTTTGGAAGGGGGATCTTTGCTGTCTGGGCTGCTCACAGTCCCAGCAGAGTCACCTCTGGGATTAGAACCCTTGCGAGAGGCTCCAATAGCAATCTCCTCTCCCAAAGATATGTATGCATTAGGGCTTATCTCACTGCTTCATTAAGGAATAGGACCAGGGGCAGCCTCGGGGGTCACCAAATCCCGTCTCCTGCCATTGCAGGTAGGCATGTTGTTAATCCCTTTATTATTGAACAAGGGCAGAAGCGAGCATCAGCAGGGACCTGAGCTCGTGCGGCCTGGAAATGGTGCTAGGAAAGGCCCACAGTTCTCCTGCGTGACATCCGCCAGGGCTACATCCATCTCAAGACACGTCTTCTGGCATGGTGCAGCCCAGGAGGAGGCAGCCCGGCTTATTAATTTTGAGTGCGCTTGAGATGCTGTAGTTTGCAAAGCTATCATCATGAAAGGGCTCAGCAGCATGTAATCAGTGGTCAGCCTTACAAAGAGACCTCTGTTATGCTCAGGCTTCTCCAAAGGCCAGTTATAATCTGCATTATTTATGTGGAAAAGTATTATTAGCCGAGTTTCCTTTATTTTCTTTCCTTTTTTTTTTTTTTTTTTTCATGGAAGGATTTTAAGGGAATTCTTTGTAAGGAGTCCCAGAGGCTCTGGGACTTTCTCTCTGTTTCTTGGTGGCACCAGATTTTTTATTTATTTACTTTTTTTTTTTTTTACTGAATATTTCAAATACCAGGAAGGGATATAATGTTAGAGCCAAACCAGTCAATGTGTAATTGTGGCACCAGTCTAGCCGGCGTGAAGAACGGTATTTTCTGTGTTATTATGAGAGCCTGGGAAATTTAAGAGTTTACCTTTTAACAGCCTCCACAAGATTATGGGCACACATTAATGATTGGAATAGGCAATTAAATGCAAAAATGGCTGACACCCTCAATGGCACAGGGTGGGGTTTGTAATGAATTAGACCTAGAAATAGATATTGGCAAAAAGCACTTCTGCAATCATTAAAAAAAAAAAA
>VZRN01003298.1:1623195-1680297 GCA_013397935.1 Dasyornis broadbenti
AAAGGAAGAGCTTGCAGCTCAGTCCTGCACTGCAAAAATATCAGTCACTGTGGCAGCTCTTCTGCCTTGAGTTTGTGGAGCAGAAAGGTTTTAGTGAGTGTCCTCTGCTCGTGCCAGCCTGGACAGGAGTCCTCCTGCCTGATAGCCTGTTGTCCTGGCAGTTGCATAACAAAAGGTGGAAAATGGGCCAAACTGTCAGTTTGGGTTGTAATCCGGAGCTGATCCAGGACTGATCTGCCTGGATTCCGCAACCCCTTACAGTGTGTTTTTTCACTGACACTGATTTACCTGCAAATGGTGTTTTATAGAAGTGGGACCTCAAGGAACCATTGGTGTTCCCATGGAAGCTGCAACAGAAAGAAAATACCTACTTAGAGTCTGCTCTGGCCAGCACTGCACTTAATGCATAAGTGCATTAACTGATTAGTGCCTTGTTTCATCAGGCATTTGGAATAAATGCTGGTAAAGAATTGGGCATTGGATTGAACAGGGCTCTAATGCAGCCCGGTCACGGAGGGATGTGGTGCTTTGCATCTCGAGGTGCAGCCCGGCATCCTCCTGAAATGGGCCCTGCACCGCATCCAGGCTGGCTCTGGTCAGGATTTGGACTGGAAGGTCCTTGTGGGTCCCTTCCAAGTCAGGATATTCTATGATTCTAAGAATCAGTGTCTCTGGGCCATTCTTTCCCACCCTGGCATACAGCACGATTTCTTTTTGCTACGATTTTTATCTTTCATTCCCTGCAAATATTTACAGCACTGATTCCAAATTAGCCTTTCTGCCATTTGTAATGCATAAGAACGAGCCGCTCATTGAATATTCAGAATATTAAGCAAAAAAAAGCCGTGTCCGGTATTTGCTGTAAATATGTATAAATGCTTATTGGCTCTCACCCAGTAGCACCTGTTTCTTCTGATGAGGCCTGAGATATGGAAGAAAAATGCAAACGGGAGCCTTCTAAATGAAATGGCAAATTCAGCTGGTGTAATGCGGGGAATACTAATGAGCAGCCGCGCTCGGGCACCGCACAATGACCTTGCTCAGCCGCGCCGGGGAGAGGACTCCTCGCACTCGGGGACAAATCGATGGCTCTGATTAAACTACAGCCACCTCACCTCTCCGGGGACCTTCAGATTAAAGAGTGACGCTCGCAGCGAGCACTGAATTCAGCTCACGCTCCGCAGCCACTTCGCGCCGAGCCTTCCCTCTGCCCGCAGCCCCTTCCAGCCCCGCCGTCATTGTTACAGGGCGCTGGGTGATGTCTCCTATCAATAAAAATACCAGACTGGCACTCTGTTCCCACCTGCAGCCTCAAGCTGGTCAATTACCCTGCCTTAATTACCCCCTTAAAACATGTTTTTTATAGGCGTGGGCTTTGCTGTGTTTATGCCTAACGAAGTAATGAAGTGATGCAGTGATAAATTAACTCTCCTGCTTGAGGTGGGGATGGGACATGACAAGTGAAGAGCTGTGCAGGTGGGGATTCAGAGAAGTTTAGTGCATTACTGTGCTTCAGGGACATAGGGTTTTTTGGTTTTTTTTTTTTTTCTTTTCTTTCCCTGTGGAATGTCTTTGTCTCTCCTTTGGTTTTGCTGCAATTTTGATGTTTTAGCATAAGTTTGTCTTTTATTATGCGACTGAATATGAAAATGCTGAAAGTGTCTTTGTTCAGCAGGTTAATTTTCTCACTGATGATTAAAAGGAGACAATCATTTAAGACAGCAGAATAAAAAAATCGCACTTGGGATTTTCACTAGACCAAGAAATAGAGTGGAGGGATTTTAATAAGGGGCTGTCTAATTTGGATTTCTTTCTTTCTAAGCAGAACATGGAAACTGCTTGCCATTATGTAAAATCAATAATACCATTTTAAAATCCCATTTTCATATTTAATCGTTAGCTTCAGGTGGATGCTGTATCTTTCTGCCATTCCGTCACTGACCTCAAAATCCGATGCAGGGGTATTTTCTGCAGTGGCCTCCTAGGTAATCAGCCATTTTGTCTTCTAGCAATGGTCACTCTTGCTCTGTACTGGGGAGAACAAAAGTTTGAACAGCAGAGGAGATGTTGGCATGATGGAGGTGGAGTATGAGCGGGGTCTGAGTCTTACCTGGACTTTGAGCTTCTGCAAAATGACTGGTCCAGGGAGGGGATTCCTCCATGTGACATCAGCAGATCCCTCTGTGCAATGTCCACAGCTCAGGAGTCACCACTGGAGCTGACACAGCTTGAGGGACTCCTGTTCCTACCCTGAGACCCCTCCAACTTGTTTCTGGCCACCATCTAATTCTGGCCAATACTCAGTCCTGGAATCTTGCAGCAGATATAGAATAACTCCCAAAACCTGATTTGCTGGGGCCAAAGGATCAAACACTTAGTGTAACATAGTACAAATTTTTATATATTTTTTTTTTAATTTCTGGACACCTTCTCTACACTATTGAGTGCAGCTGAATCCTCTTTCTATTGTAGTGAGTTTATAGTTTTGATGTCTTTTCCTCCAGAGTGTAGAGGGCCAGAAAGATTTCTCCCCTGGAAAAAAAGAGACATTCACTATGCTTCAAGTGGCTGAGGCTCCTGCTTATGCCCATGAAAAACTGTAAGAACTGGCATAAAACATGTATGGAGCATCCTGGATGGTCTTATGAGTCAGATCAAGGAAATTTTGGGGCAGGATCTGGCGGACGCTTTTCACTTCCAGGAGCATTCACAGTTCCACAGTCCCTACTTGGCCTGGCGATGTCCTCAGCTACTGCTGACAGGCTGGAGCCCCCCAGCTCTGATGGGTCCTGCAGCTTCTTCCATGCACAGCTGGAAACCCTCTTAGAAAACTTGTTAAAGTAAGTGAAAGCCAGGCTACCCTGGAGCAAAGAGAGCTCCCTCAGAAACAACATTTGATTTGCAACCCCTCCCTCCTGTGAGCACTGCTCAAAGCAGCCCTGTGTTATATAGGTAAGGATGTGGCTGGAGCAGCTATTGAAAATATGTAAACCTGCAGAAAATAAATGGGCTGGACCTGCAATAACTCTCAGTGCTGCCTCTGGCCTCTTGAAACAGCCATTTCATCACCTCCCACTGCCCTGTGTCTCCTCACATTTACAGACAGAACATGGCTTCTCGTGGCACGTGGGGAGAGGCCGGGGTGAAAAAGGAGTCCTGGGCAGGCAGGATGGGAGATGCAGACAGCCTGGGGTGAAAGTTAAGGGTGTGAAAAATTGTTTCTCCAACAAACCTGGTCGTGCAGGCACGGGCAGGGTGTTCAGCAGGTTATGGTAGCAGGGAAGGACTGTCCCATGCCTGCAGCTCTGTCCCATCCTGTGTAGAGATTCCTTTGGTCCTGGACACTTTTCTCTACCTGTTTTCACAACAGCACCTCCTTAAACCCCTTGCTTTCCCCACTGGGAGTTAGCAAGTTCAGGTTTTTACCTCCTTTCCTCCTCCCCTCTCTTTTGCACTCTGCAGCGTTTCCATACCTTCGCCTCTGGGGTCTCAGCTCAGCTTGGCCCACAGGCACAAGACTTTCCCATCATGTGAGCTGCAGACAAGCATGGTGACTCTCAAGTAGTGATGTTGGGAGGAAACAATCCTCCAGCCTGTGTTCTCACTGCTCAGGGGGCTCTGGAGGGGGCAGAGGCTGAACAGACACCAGGTTTCTGGCCAGCCTGCACTTGACCATGTCGAGTGTTGCAAGACGAACATCGTGATAGATCCCAATTCTGGCTGTGGGAAGGCACCAGCTTTTCCAGAATAATTTTGTCTCCTGCTGGATAGCGGAAAATAATCTTGTCTGACAGAACATGACACCTGGGCCCACCCCATGAGATTGGCCCACGGTGATTATTGATCCTACTGAGCAAGGGAAATTGGGGCAGGTTACAGAGCAGAACAGTCATTGCCTGGAAAACTGGAAAAGTCCACATGGCGGCACCTGAGTAGGGAACTGTGGAAGAGCCATTTGCCTCCACTGTGCCACAGACATCCCAGCAGCGTCCTAAACTCTTGGAGGATGTGTAGAGACAGTAGTATGAGGTGGGAAGATCGGCCTTGCTGGCTCGGTCTGGTTCAGGACACAAGGTCCAGCACGGGAGGCACCTCAGTTGCCTTTGCTTGGAGGAGGAACGCTCTTACCCAGGGCCGCACATAGCTGCTCACGACTTCAGAAGGATTTCTGGCAGCTCCTGAAATGGCAATACAAAGCCCATCAGCTGTCCCTGCTGCTGTGCTGTCATGTACATCACAGTCTCTGTCAGTCCCCCAGCACACCCCAGGAGTCCCTCTCCTCCCAGTGACACACCACCAGCCTTGTCTGCACACATCTGCATCAATTCAAACACTCACATTGTGTCAGTCATGCCTGAATCCTCCGAGATCTCTCCCTGCCTTTCTCAAACATCACAAATGTGCAAGTGGCAAAACCCCCTCCAGCTTCTTTGCAGAAAATCCCTGCACAGGCAACAGTGCAAACTTTTGTGGCAAAAGTTTTTCCAGCTCAATGGTGATCTTCTGCAGGACAGGAAAAGCTCCATCATCAGCTGAAGAAGTAAAGGTTATGGATCACAGTGGGTGCAGAAAGGATCTCTTACATGGGGAGGTGCAGGTCCCAGTTGCAGGTGTAGCAGCTGTACTGTGCTGGGTGAAAAACACACAGAGCTGTAAAAATCACACTTTGATTTACCTTCAACCACAGCCAGCAGCAGATGCCTGGGGAAAAGCAGCAGGACAAAACTTGCATATAGTGATAATTCTCTGATAGACTCCTCCACTGTGCTGCAACACTGAGTTCACAGGTCAAAGCTGGTATCTTTGTAAAAGACCCTGAGGTACTTTTCTCCGTATAAATATGGCTCAAACGTTGCTTAAGCAAGGCAATTTTCAGCCGTTGCTGTGCCCCAGGGTGAGGAGCACCGCATTTAAGCCTACAAAGTATGATGGAACAACTTTTTTTAAAATTTTTTTTCTCTCTCTCTTTTTTTTAAATTTGTGGCCATTTGTTGCTGCTGTTTTTATCTGCCACTGATAATTTCACTGAGGCTGGCCCTCAGTTTTTGCAATATGTGGAGTACTGAAAAAAACCTCCTCATTCACCTCCTTTGGGTCATTCATGATCTTCGTTTCTCCCTTTTCTCCTTTTCTGGGGTTAACAGGGCTGTGTCTCAGTCTCCTGGTGCTGAGCAGCTCTGTAGCCCTGGAGTTGGTCACCCTCCTCTGTGACATATCTGGTTCATCTTGCTGAGATGGTGAAAGGCAAAGAAACACAGTACTCAAGGTGGAGGCCAGTCATAGTCTCATACATCTGTTCAGCAGGGATTTCTGGCTAATTCTCTATTCCTGATCAACGTATCTCAGTTGTCCTTGCCAGGAGTTACCAATTCAATGCTGATGTTTTATAGAATCAGAGAAAGGTTTGGTTTGGAAGGGACCTTTAAGATCATCTCATTCCATGCCCCTGCCATGGGCAGGGACACCTTCCACCAGACCAGGTTGCTCAGAGCCCCACCCAGCCTGGCACTGGACACTGCCAGGCATGGGGCAGCCACAGCTTCTGTGGGAAAAGTGTCACTGAAGTCCCTGGAGGACTGGGTTAACTGCCTGAAATGTCAACTGAGTGCCTTGTCCAAAGGCTTTGCAGAAAATTGGTTGAAGATGTAGACAAATGGACAATACCGTAGCTAATAGGAGGTTATGTTGGCTCCTGTAGAACTAACTGAAAATGTTGCCAGCTGGATACAAGAAAGGAAAAGTAATACTGAATAATTTATTTTTAAATAAAACACACATATGTTGCAAAGTGACTGGATTAAAGCTTCTGGGACTTGGGGAATTTTGTGGAATGCATGTGAAATTCAAAATGTGTACTGTGCTGAGTTGAAGATTAGGCTGTTTGCAACTTTGATATTTCCTAGCTTTCCCTCACCTGCTTTCCAATGGCCCTGGGCAGTTTAAGCTGTGTTATCAGATGTGTGCTGGACATGTCTGATGAATGCCAAAATCTCACAGTTTAAGCAGACAGCTACTGCTCTGATCTGAATCACTGCAGACTTTGAACAGGCTGTGTTTAAGCTGAGAGTGGGTGGTCTGAGTTGTCTGCAGACAGTCTAACTTGAGAGGGATCTTATTCCTGGAGCATATCTAACGCCATATATCAAAAGTTACTTTGATTCTTATCAATATTCTGGAGGCAAAACTTCAAAATATGCCATTAAAACAAAGAAGCATGACTGATCTTTTTAAGAACTCTTGTGAATTTATTGTTCTCCTAAAGTTGAATAACCTAGGAACAGAAAATATATTTTCTGAGTAGATAATAAGTTAAAGCAACTTCCTCTGTAAAAAAAAAAAAAAAAATAAAAAAAAACACCAAAAAACCTTTGGAAAGCTGTTTCTTCAGAGCTTCGTGATGCTGCTCTGCACTAAAGAGTCCTCTAAAGCCATTCTCACAGCACAGATGAAAATGACCTCCAGCAAAATACAATTTCTCCAGCAAACAGCCTATTAAAGAAAGTATCCTCATTCCTCACATGACACGCAAGCTAAAATAATGGGCTTGTGCCGGCCCTCTGTCTTGGTGATGTACATTCTGAGCCCAAGGGGATTTTCCAGAAGAGAGGAGGGCATGAATGGTCAGAGGGTAGATATGCAGCTATGTAAATACACAAAAATTGCTGTTATTTTACGCTCGTTTATGTTTTATGCTCATTTATATTAGCTGAAGATAATAAAACTTCCTGCCCCAGCTACATCAGAGATACAGGCTGTGTTTGTACTGCTCTGTTACTTGAAAATCTCTGTGATTAAGAGTAGTTTTATTATGCAAGAAAGGGTAAAGAAAGGGAAAAGTATACTGGGAGTTCTGCACTCTCCTTAACTTTTACTTCTTTTGCTAGCGTCAAATGAATACATTATTTAAATTTGAAAATCTCTTGATGAAAATTCAAGAGTCATTAGGTTAAAGACACTATTAGCTAAACTTCTTGTTTGTTTGATCTTTTTTTGGGAGGAGCCGTATAATTGATGATGGTAGAGAAAATCTCTAAAACCTCTTCCAGAACACTCCACTTGTGTTTCAAAAACCCAGGGCACAAACTGGACATCCACATGCCCTTTCTGAATCAGTCTTAGAATATTGGTGGGCCAAAGTCTCCACAACTGCTTTGGAAAGCAACCAACAGCTTCCTGGTTTCAACTGTATCCTTTGGTACTTCCACGTGCTTGGTAGAGGGCAAAATGTGATTTAATTCACTTTTCAACCCTGTGTATGCATTTAAGACACAATACTTTAATGATTTTAAGCAGTCTTGTGTTGGAGACAGGCTTCTTATTAAAAAATAAACCCTTTCATTGTGTAATTACTCAGAACAAAGCGTAATGTAATTTTGCAAACAGCAAGAGCTTTGTTTTTTTCCAATTTCACATTAATTTCATTGGCCCCAAATCCGGGACTGTGTTTTTGTATTTGGGCTTTTACCAGGAGTAGATTATTTCCTGTAAAAGTGCTGTTAACTTACTGGCACTGTAAGTGTTTCCTCCTCCATAGTTCTGCTGTGAAGGAGCTGGTAGATTTATATAAGCTGAACACACTTTCCTAGTGACACTTTTTTTACTAGTGATCATGTTTCCTAGAGGGTGCAGGCTTGTCTCTTTGGTTTATACTGTTTTCTGCCAGTGGGGAAAGCATATACATCTGTGTCAGTCGACTTTTATACAAAGAACAGCTGTTTTAGCCCCTGTAGAGATATTTTCCCCTTGAAGAGGATTGTTTGGTCTTGTCTTTACTGCTAAATTTTTTTAATTTTTTTTTTTTTTTTCTCTCCAGCCCCAGGGGAGCAAGCGCTCGTCCAATGTCCCGAGGTAAAAACACAAACAAGGCAGTAAAATTGAAGCACCCCGTGAGATAAATTTGCAGAGGTCAACGTCAAGCGAGAGCACAGCATTGACCTTGGTGAGTTTACCCACAGTAAAACCCAAGTCCTCTCTCTTGGCTGTGTTGTTTACCTCAAGAGAGCTGCTGGCCATTAGTTACCTTCCAGTAAAAAGAAATAGAACTGTTTTTCACTAGTGAAGACAAGTCTTTGGAGATCTGACAAAAACTTTGGTTGTATTGTCAGAATTTAAAATGAAGTGGTGATCCTGCTGTCTTTAACTCCTGAGAGCCGCTCCAGCAGGAAGGCACTTGGGAGAACATGTGCTGGCTGAGCAAGCACTCCCTGGCCTAATTTGCTGTTTCCCTGTTCCCCTTCACCACGCTGCCTCGGGCAAATTCTCAGGTGGACCTGGTCCTGAATCTCATAGAATCACAAAATATCCTGAGTTGGAAGGGATCCACAAAGATCATTGAGTCCAACTCTCAGTCCTCAACACAACAGCACCAAGAATCACACCATGTGCCTGAGGGTGTTGTTCAAATTTTTCTTGAACTCAGGCAGACTGGAAGCTGTGACCACTAAAGCTCGAGGGTTTTAAGTCCACTGCTCCACTTTTGAATTTTCATGCATCCAGAAACGTTTATCTGATAATCACAGAATTACAGAATGATTTAGGTTGAAGGTACCTTAAAGCCCATCTCTTTCCAAGCCCCCGACATAGGCAGGGACATCTTCCACCAGACCAGCTTGCTCAGGGCCCCATCCAACCTGGCCTGGAATGCTTCCAGGGATAATCCTACCAAAATGAGTCAGTCTGGACAGCACTGTTTTTTTAGCAGGGTGAAGGTTATAGAGGAGCTAGAATTTGATATTTGGAGCCCCAAAGTTGATGGACCTTTGGGCTTTGGGAAAGGGCTGCAAGACTTGTCCAGGCTTCACCTGTGTCAAACTCACACAGCACCTCCACAAACAAAGTGGAGAACAGACACATTCATTCTTTTTCCTGGCCTTGGAGTTGGTAAAAGTGGCTCTGCCAAAGGTTTGCATTATTCTAAGCAGTGTCATTTTAAATCGCATCATGGCGTTCCGCTGCTTTCCTTTGAATCCCGTGGGATGGGATGGGGCTGGGGGGACCATCACTGAGATGATGATGGGGCTGTTGGCACATCTGCAAGTGCTGGATGTGGTGCTTGGAGAGAGGATGGAAAGCAAGTGCCAAAGGACAGCACTTTAAAAAGCAGAGTGGACACAGGCCAGAAACCACACTGTAAAGTCCTTAGGGAGTGGTAATATTTCCTCTCACTGGCCAAACAGGGCTTCCTGCCGGTCTGTGCAAACGACTCCACTGCATTAACGGGGTCTTCAGGCATCTGGGGATAGGTGGGGTCTAAAAAGGAGACCTGTCCTCTGAAAATGGGGTTAAACAAGCCCCAGCTGCATTTTCTCATATCCAGTGGGGCTGAATCTCTCTGCACCACACCCAGGAATTAGAAACTGGGCTGAACCCCAACATATCTGTCTCTGCAAGAGAAAGACAAGCTCTTAGCCACAGAAGAGCTCTCTCTTTCCTGGCTCATCACCTTGCCAGTGTAAAAATCAAGAAGTGCTTAGCTGTTGTGGTTTGTAAGGCTAATAAGTCAAGCCCGAGGAAGTGCTTGTTTCTGAAAAAAAAAAAAAGTTCAAAAATGAACTTTTGAAATAATGAGCTTTTTCAAATTACATCATTTGCTTCCTATAAACCTGGCCTGGAAAGATTAACTGTTCCTCAAGGGAGCAGAGTATTTGAGATGGTCCTGACCTCTCTCGGTGTGTAATGTGCGTTGTAAGAAGGGCTTTCACCAGGTGTTGTTTGTTTAAACAGATTTCTGGTGACGGCATGGTTACATATGACCTTTAGGGACCGTGTTGATAAGGAAGGAGTAATTAAAACAAACCCCTGAAAACAGATATAGAGACCCATCAGGAAGCCAGGGATGCAGATGAAAGTGCATTGGCCCCACAGCTCTGAAAAAGAAACCCAGGGAAGAGTCCTGTGGGTTTGAAGACGGCTGGAAGAGGATAGTACTTCTGGGAAAAGAGATTGTGAGCCAGTCTTGGGCTTACAACTGCATGTTTTCAATAAAAGTACAACTGTATCAATGTACCTATCTGCACTGACAGTGTCGCTATCGTAACAGAAACAAACCCAAAGGCCTCAAATATGGTGCGATCAGAAAGCGTTGTAGTGATTTATTGACGATTTTGGCGTGGAGAGGTTCAACAAGTGGCAAGTTGGCAGAGGGTAGGCAACAAGCAAAAGGCCACTTAGGAAATCTGTGTCAGAGACTGCTCTTGGATGTCTTAAACTCCAAGTGAACATCCTAATTGCCAGAACATCCTTTTGCTCTGTAAGAAGTCTCAAGTCCCTGTTCCTTCTGTACTAGAGCTGCTGCAGGAGCCAAACAGTTCAGCTTCACCCGTTCCTTATTCAATTTTATTTATTTGTTTCACATGGTTTGCTATTCCAGTATGGGGTGAATCATCCTAGAGGTCTCTCCAAGTGCTTGATTCAGAACTTCCCGCTACCAGGCAGGCACCATTCCTCACCTCCTCACAAGCGTAGGGTACTAACCCCGCTGCCTTACCCCTGATGTGAATTTAGTGTGTTTTGAGCCTGTGAAAAGATATTGCATTAAAGCCTAAGGCATCAACTAGTGAAAAATTATTCAGAAACCACTTTAGGTCATAATTATTTTCCCTTCTGTGTCCTGTCTGGGTGGGAGATTAGGGTGAGGTGATCTGTCAGCCATCTGGGTGCTAATGGGAACAGATAGAGACATTCCTCCTCTTTCAGGGGTGCTTGGTTGTATTTCCCTCCTTTTTGTGCAGGTCATGAGTTTCTTTTTGCCTCTTAACTGAGAAACAAATCAGTGGGAGCATTATCTGGGAGGCATCTACACCTCTGTCGAATGTGGTTAAAATTGGCAAGCTGGCTCAAAAGTTTGAGTGCGAAGAGGAACCAACAGGCTTTATCCTCATATAAACCTGTTCCCTGAGGTAAAAATGGCTCCTGCTCCTGTATAAACTTCACCTTCTCTTGCTGTGTATCAGGAGCTAATTGCACGCGGTTAATAACCAACTCACCTGCTCCCAGCCTGCCCTGGCAATGTCAAAGGGAATCCTCCTTCACTCTACAACTCTTTGCCACCACCCACCACCCAAACCTGCTCTGCCTTCCAGGGTCTTGGAGGTTTGAGATCTACTTTGATCCCAAGCTCAGCTCTGTGAAGAGTAACTCTCTCCACCTGGGATGTGTCCAGCCGCTGTTATCTCCATGCCTTTGAAGCTGCCTATCTGCAGTGCACTTCTCTGTACCGCTGTTCTTACTTCTCCAAGTCCTTTTAACAGCCCCTTCACAGCTGCCTTTGCCTCCACCGCAGGCATTTGGCAGTGCAAAACCAAACAGGGAAGTGGAATCACCCATACTGTTAATTAAATATTCCCCCCATCCCATGGGCTGGAGATGAGGACTTTGCTGGCTGTGATGAGGGATGCTTTCCTTTGCCCAGCGTCCCACTGGCTCTTTCCCACGAGGAGAACTGCAGGAGTCTGCCATGGCTCCAGGGCTAAGAGCAGCACAGTGGGACAAACCCAGTACAGCTACCATGCTGATTGGAAATGAGCCCAGGGGAAAATCCCTGCTTCAAACAGCTCTGAGCTTTGGAAGGAAGTTTTAGCTCAGGACCAAGAACTGATTAGTAAGTGGGGTTTTTTTCCTGAATGCATTTATTCTCTGCTCATTGCCAAGATCCCCAGGCCTCTGGCAGTGGTAAAACAAGCCAGATGTTGAGATATTCAAAAGCTAATCAGGATCCCATCCTGATCAGCTTGTGCTCCATCCAGCCTGCCCTTGAACCCCTCCGGGGATGGAGCATTCACAACTTCATTGGACAGCTGTGCTAGTGCCTTGCCACCCTCACAGTCAAGAATTTCTTCTAATATCCAATCTAAACCTTCTCTTTCAGTAGAAGGACAATCGTTATAGAGAATTACAGTTCATTTTGAGGGTTAGGTGAAATCTCAAAGTGTGTGCTGCTTAACTGGGAATAAGTAAATGAATTCTTCATTCAATTTGGCCTTTGCTCAGGACAAGTAGTTGAGTCTTCTCTCCCTGATCTCACTTATCTTTGAAGCTGCAGGGAGTTCATTAGAGTTGTCTGTCTCTGAGCAACTAAAGATTAAGGTGTGCATATATTAGCCCAAGGAAAACACATCAGGCCAAGGAGAGAAAATAACCCGGGCTCTATGCACTACAGCTGAGTACAACTGTATGCTGCCACACATCAGTGCATATGGCCCTGGATCGCTCACGTCTGGTTCTGCCCTGGAATAATTCAGGAATGAATATGGGATCTATTTGTACGTCAGCCTGTCGAACTCTGTGAGTGACTCCCGGCAGAGGTTACTTGGAACAGAGCCCATGAAGTCCCACTGAGATTCCCATTGAGATACATATAGACCATTGTGTATTGCACATTAATGCAGAGTAATTATGTCGTACTGGAAACCTTTCAAGTCAGCATTCATCATTCAGAAATCCTCTTAAACCAGTTTGTGCTTGAAAGTGAATTGTGCGAAGTTGGCAGCCATAACCACCGCTGCAGCAGAGCGTATAAAAGCCCTTTCATTGTGGAGCTGGTGGTTTTACTGTAACTTCCCTGTCTCATCAAGGAGCACCATAATTCACTGCAAAAATCTGTAACTCCTGCAGCATCCAGAGCCTTGGGCTTGCTGAGCATGAGTGACTCCAGCCTGAGCTGTGGTGGGATCATTGCTGCACATTCCCAAACGTACCAGCAGCAGAGAAACTGAACAGACACTCCCATGGAAGTTGGTCCAGATTGTCGTTCCCAGGTGGTAGGGCTGTGCTGGCTGGATGGGAGTAGGGCAGGAGGAGGAACGCCATCCTCAGCAGCCGTTCTCAAGTTGAGCTAATAAAGAGGCAAGCAGGCATTTGCAAATATCATGCTGGGCAAATTCTCCAGGGCCTCTGTCACAGCTGCAACATGAAAGAGATGATAATGAATATCTCGTCTGTTCCGTGGCCTTTCGGGCTCTTCCTGAGTTTGCAGCAGGATTGCGGTGTGCAAAGAGCAAGCCTCCAGCCTCGTGTACCAAATTAGGTGGTAAAAATAATTGTGAAGCAATTTGCGGCTCAGTTTCATTATGTTGTTTTTTCCTTTCCTTTAGGAGCTGCAGACACATAGGAATAGCCTCAAGACTGCTTTGGTGAAGATCTTCCAGCTCAGCTAGGTTTTCTGCATCATTTTGATGTCCAGCATGTAAATGAAGAACTATCCATCCAGCTTGCTGGTGGTGGGAAGGAGTGAAACTGAGTTAAAAATCCCTTTGAAGACTACATATAAAACACTGCTCCCACTAAATTCAGAGCTTAAATTTCCATGGATCTCATTACAGACAGATTTTCACCAGGCTCCGATTTAAGTGGAGCTGCTCACATCCTTACAACAACGGTCTTTAGCTTTTGCAAACTTGAAGCCTTAACTCATGGTCCCAGCTGCTGGATGTGGGAAAGATATATTAGTCCCGCTTTTTGCCGTGTGGAAGACTGCTCTCTACATGACATTAATTGCTCTCTGCCTGGCTTAATAAGAATCTGCTTTCAGCAGCCCAATATAACCATGTAATCAGAAGAATTTCTGTTTATTGTTAAAATGTTTTCATGCCTAGAAAATGAAGACTTCTGGAATGTGTCTGATGGCAACATGACACGGGCATTGGGAGCGAGTGTCTGGAGCGCTGAGCCGCGGATTTGCTCCTCAGCCACCCCATGCCCTGCTTGGCGATGAGCTGCAGCCCAGTTGAATTTCATTTCAGATTAAGGAGCCTAAGGCAGAAAGGGCATTTCTTTGTAAGAGGGGATAGCGTGCCTGTTTATGCTGCCTGTGTGCTTTGGGGTGTGAGCGCACAGACGTCACCAGCGATCTACCACAATCCAGAAGGATGAGCAGCTGAGACATGTCCTGAGCACGTGAACCATCCTGGAGTGAGGGTGAGCTGTCTGATGTGTTACAGCTTCCCCACAGCAGGGATGGCATGGAGATATCATTGGTAATGCCCTTCTTCCCAGGATAATCCCAAGCCAGCAGTCCACACCGCCCCCCAGATACCACCACAGGATGCCGTGCAAGGAAGGAGAGGACAGTCTGTCCTTTGGGGTGCCAGCTTGCACTTTGGGACACTGTCACCTTAGGCCTTGTCCCTGGCAATCAGCATCCCCTTTGGTTGTCCACATCCCAGGGGGTTGTCCCATGTGTTTTCAGTGGAGGGAGAGGGCTCCAGGGTAGGGGGATGTCATTCTAGAGAGGGACTTGCTCCAGGAAACTTCTCCCAGGTGCTCTCATTTCTTGCAGGAGCTGTGCTGGGGAAAATCTGGGTCAATAAAAGATGTCTTCCCTCCAAAACAAAACCTCATATTGGTGCTCATGATTTTTAATTGGCCAGCACCCTCTCAGCTAAATTAACTGGTGCTCGTCTGGTTCCTCCTGCTGCACACTCCCCCACCCAAATCCCAGACTAGCATCCACCTGGATCTAATTACAGCTGGAAGAAAACGAAGCGTTTGAGAAGCTATGTCTGAATCAGGCATTTTTCAGAGGTTCCTTTGCTTATGGGTATCCATTGAAGGGAGCCACCATGCAGGAGGAGCAGGCTGTCTGTCAGGGGACACATCCCCAGCATGTCCCCTCTCTAAGCATCACAGTGAGGAGTTCCTATGGCGCTCAGCTGCCGTGGCATCAGGGACACATGTGCCCCAGGCATCCCCTGCCCTCACTGGCCTTGGCTTTACCTATTTATTTCTCAGTAAGTGCATCTGAGCCAGGAAAATTACTGTTTTGGCTGCTTCTCCCTTCACCCGTGAGTGATTTTTTCATCTCCAGGCAGCCACCTGTGTGCTGGGCACAAGGGACTCAGTAAGGACTGAAAAGCACTGATGGTTTTTTTTTCTTTCCATTGCATCCTGCACGTTTCCAAGGGGAGCCCTTTCCCCTCTGCCAAGGTTCAATGCAGCTCTTATGCACTGGATCCACAAAAAAAAGCAGTAAATACAGCACAGAAGCATGCTTTGTGTGCTCCCCTGCCCGAGAAAAGTGGTGTAGAACAACTAGGGTTTCAGAGCTTCCTTCGATAGGACGTTTCATTCCCTGTGGGATTTTGGGCACCGTGAAGCCGAGCTAACTCAGCAAATGTGTTTACTTTTGTGAGCTGGAGAGCCACAAGGCAGGAATTCACAGCAACCCCAACATCTTAGCACAGAACCAATAACATTATGAGCACCTCAGGGCAGCTGTGAACAAGGGCTGCTTTTATAGGCAGGAAAGTGTAATACAAAGTGATTCTCGGCCACAGGAAAAGGGAAAATCGCCCAGGTAAATGTGCAGTGGGAACTGCAAACTGGATTCTTTCTGAAAAGTTTAATAATTCTGTGTTATTCCATGAAAGCTTTCCGGTATTATGAGCAATAACCCCCTCCTCCAACCCTACATGTTAAAGTAATTAGATTGCAAAATGCAATGGCTACATAATGTATCTATGGCTTTTGTTATTTAGCAGGGATTTTTGGGTTTGTTTCTCTACCCCCATGATGAGTTTAATTGAAATCCAAATTAAACCAGAGGCTCAAATAAATGGTGACAAGCTGGGTGCTCCCACTGGGTCTGAGGCCTCACTGACACGCACGTTTCTTCGAAAATTTCTAGGAAATGTAAAGCCAAATTAGAAAAATCTCAATATGCCAAGATGCTGCAAGAGATGTTTGGCTGTTCCTCAGGAACAGATTCTCTGGATCAGTTCTTTAAAAGTGTGAGGATTTTCCCTTCCAGCCAGCCTAGCACAGTGGTGTTGCTAAATGAAATTACACAGGGATCACCAGGGCAAGGAAAAGAAAAAAAAAATGTACCATTCCTCAAATAAAGGGCTTGCCAGACTGGAAAGAAACTCCAGCTTATGAGGGAAACAGCAGCGTTGGCTCATTTCTGAAGATTAGGCAGCACTAGTGCTGCCTGGAATTTAATTAAAGTACATATATTTGCTTTATATTCTTTCTTGCTATTTGACCAGAGAGGAGTTTGGATGTAAAGTCAGGTGCTTCCTAGAGAGCTGAGAGACACCAGGACAAGTCCTGGCTCTGCTTACATCTCTGCAGAGAAGGTGAAAGCCGAGGTCAGTGCCGACCTGTCAGGAGAGGGAGCTCTGACCACACAACCCAGCTGGGAGCCCTCTGTGCTCGCTCCCAGATTCTGCCCGCATCTTCAGTTCCCCCTGCTCTGCACTGCTTTGTGCATCAGCATCGAGCCTCATCTCCCTCTGCGCTGTACAGCTGTAGCAGAGATCTCTGCAGCACAGCATTCCAGCCAGGGAAATGAGATCCTCCCCACGGCACTCTCAGGGTTCCCCAGGAGGCAGCTGGAGGGTGGCTTTGGTGCCTGGTGGGGGCTCCTTTCCCTGTCACAGCACAAACTATCCTTCCCGTGCTCCTCTCCGTGTTTATGGTGAACTTGGGAAGCTTTTCATAAGCAGTTGTTCTTGATGGGGGCTTTTAACACTTGCAGCTGTAGCGCTGAGCAAGATGTGTATTGCAGAATGCTTTCAACTAAATAAATGGAATCCAGTTATTTAAATTTATGCAAAAAGACTGCAATAAATGGACAAGTATTTTTTAAAATGCATGTCACATAACCATTCTATGGAAAATGCATATACTGAGGACTAGTTATCAGCTCCTAGGACCCAGCTGATCAATATGTATCAATCCAGAGGACAGCAGAAAATGATGAATAGGGATTTCCACCATCATATTAATTCCTGTAGTACCTGATGGCTTCCCAGTCCTCACTAATTTAGCCTCATGACCTCTGGAGGTGCCAGGTGCTCTGAAGGGGAACAAAGGCACAGACCAATACACAACTTCAGTTCCAGGCCTCAGCTCTTGGCTTAGATCATGGAATCACAGAATGGTTTGGGTTGGAAGGGAGGGTGCCAAGAGAGGATGGATCCAGCCCTGTCCCAGAACATCCCCGTTCCATTGGAGACCACCATGCCCAGGTGTCCCTTATTTCTTCTGCAAGATGAGATGAGATGGGTTTATCTCATAAAAACTCTGAGCTTTGAAATGGAGCCCAACAGGTTATGGTGGTGACCCAACAGAGGTGGTTGTGAAAAGGCACAAAAACATGTTGCCTGTCCCTGCTCTAAAATACACTTTCAGCTGTAAAGTGTTTAGTTTCCTCTATCCCCTTCTAGACCACAACATGTCTTGTGTTCCCCTGTGCTGAGATTTACCTTTCCAAGTAATTTAGTCATTGTTTCCACTCCAGAAGCTTCTCAGATGGGGAGAGCTTTCCCTTTCTGAAGCGTTTTTGCTCTCTGCAGATAAAGTGGAGCCTCAGCCCCTTGTAAATCAGAGCTCTCACCTTGAACAACGAACAGTCCTAACCACGATTTAATAAAAACCAAAGGAGGTCACAGTGGAAGCCAAAGCAGCTGGAACCAGGAGGTTTCCTTGCATCTCTAAATGCTGTTCTAATGCTGAGGAGTGTTGCAAAAGACAAATGTTCCTTTTTGGAAATCAACACCAGCATTTCTCTGCTGCTGGCTGCTGCCAAGAATGTCCCCCTCAGCACAGGGTGAGGCCAGTCCCAGCCCTTTTTTTGCTGCTGAAAGTGCTGGGCTCGGTGTAAGAGCCTGTGACCAGTGCTGGGGCTTACCTGGCCATCCAGTAGCAGGTCACAGGGCTGCAACTTCTCCCTGGAAGATTTTAAAAATCCAGTGTAAAATATCATGAAAATACAAAGAGGCTTGTTGGGCACATAGCATCGATTTCTCTTCCCACAGCTGGCCTCATGTGATAGTCTGAAATATTACTTGTAATATTATGAGATCCAGAGTGATCTTCAAATTGATGATGCCCCTTTAAAGTGACTTTCAAAAAATCCTTTTAAAGTAGATGACAGATTTTTAATACCACCCGCAGAGTTCAGCGTGTATCAGTGTCACTCTTCTTGCACAGCTGTAGCAAACCCTCTCCATCTGGACTTTAAAAGATTTGACTTTAAGAAGGCAAAACAGCAAACCCCCGATCATTAACCAGGGCCCATTTGCCAGAGATCGATGAAATTAAAGAGCGCTTATGTTAAATTACTTCCATCCAGCATGTATGACACATTAAATTTCTTACACTTGGGAAATCGTGATATTCCTTCTGCTATTACGAGGCAGAAATACAAAAATTCCTAATAAAAGAACATACACACACACACACACACACACACACACACACACGAAAAACCAGCTTTTATGCCATTTCTTTTTGAAGTTGCTGTGGCTCAGTGCCAGCGAGAAGCCACAGACTCATTTGCAGCTGCATTGCTGGACCCTGTGTGCTAACACAGACACCGGACCTGAAGCCAAAATTTGAATCAGTGCCCTCCTTTTTCTCACACTATGACCAGTATGGTGTTTTGTAGGCCCAAAATGATCTTCTTTTTATTATTTTTTTTTAAATTCTATTTCTTGATTTTCAGATAATGCAAACTGTTGCTGTCTTAAGTGCAACAGGTGACTGCATGGAGAGATCTGCACTTCAGCACCAAGGGACATGGTCTGCGAGGGGAAAGTCACCTTCTGGCACCTTCTCCAGCAGCATCTTATCCTTAGTGTCTGCCCTCTTTAGCGGATAGCTTGTCCTGGTTTTGATGGCCATCTGTCTCTTGTCGTGTGCAGGTTATCCAAGGATACGGAGCTGGAGGACTCATCCCAAGTGCTGGTGGCATCACAGATGCATGGGTTATCTGAGGCGTGAGTTGTGAGCATCACAAAAGAACCATTTAAATCCAACATGCGAAAGTGTTGAGAAATAGGGCAGGCCCCTGTGAAGCCTTGCCTCCTCCTCATCCTCCCACATCCCAGCATGGGCAGATCCTGCTTCCTTTGGGGAATTTGCAAATAGCCAGGAGCCCAGCTGGTATGAGGGAGGGGAGAGGGTGAGTCTGCAAGAACATAAAGAAGAAAATGAGGGGAAGAGGGAGTTGATTTTTCTGGATGTCTTCCACAGGCTGGCCTTTGTCTCTTGTGGAGAGACGATGGTCCTTATCAGCTCCTTGCAAATTCCTTGTGAGATGTACACAGAGAGGATGCCCAGGACTCTGATGGATGGAGGGATGGAGGGTTGGATGGATGTAAGGACGCAAGTAGAAACACAACTTCTCCTCTCCTCTCTTCTCCCACTGCTCCAATTTTACTATAAAAATATGCATGTCCCATCACTTATCACTTCCTTCAGTCCTGACAACTGATGAGAAAGTGTTTAGGACTCAAGGTCTTTATTTAGTTTTCTAATCAAATAATGTAAATGTATGAGTTGACACAATAGGCAAAGAGCCATAAGTCCCACTGCTTGCTATTATGTGTGATTCTCCTTTGAGCAAATATATAATCACAGCCCTAAGTTATAATAATTATGTAATATTTCTTGATAGAAGCAATTGGAATCCATTGTGTAGGGAAGTAATTACAGCCTACTTTGGTTCCTTTGTTTCTGAGTGGGTGGCATTTATGGGCAAAAAAATTATGCATGCTCAAAAATCTTTATAAAATGTTGGGTTCTCAGAAAATCTTGGACCTCCTCAGATGTACAGGATTTTTAAGGGAAAATAAATTCTCTTTATTTTCTGCAATGCAAAAATGTGTATTCAGTTAACCAAGAAACATTTAGTTCTAAGGACAATAGAACATCAAGGCAAATGTTTTACTTACAAAAAGAAAAAGGAGAGTTTATAAATTTACACATTTAAATAAGCTTGATGGGTGTGTGCACATGTTCCCTCACACACAAAAGGTATGAGCTGCTTTTAAGATGACACCTTAAATATGGATTTTTATCCTGTAGCAGTTTCATGTTGGAGGCTTCTTATTTGTAATTAAATTGCTGAGAAAATCTTCACTGTAATGACAGAGCAAAAATTGCCTTAAAGGAATAAATTAACAGTAATAGCACAAAAGAAGAAATGTCAGGCAGACTGCTACAACACTGTCTAATTTGCTTTTCTGATCACATCAGTGAAGGTCTGGAAATAACCAGATGCATTAACATTTATCTAGGAATGATAAAAGTTGCCATCCTGCCAGATATTCAGTTGGTTTATTAATTACCAGCAGAAACCTGAGATGAGATGTGTGTTGGTTCAACTTCTTAACTGCTCACTGGAGAATGTTTTTAAAGGGATTTCCTGTGGAGAAATAAGAGATGTTTGGGAAATATTTTTGAAGCTTGAAAACAAAAATGTTAAGTTTCAGTTCCTGCCATGATCTTGGTAAGTCTTTCATCAAGTGTATGGGGAACTGGTAAAGGATGCAGGAAGTGGGCTGAAGAGGAGAAAAGATCATAAGAACACAAATATTTATTCTGGAGGTGTAGGGTAGCCTTTTTTACATAGCAAGTGAAGGGGTTCTTCTAATAACATGGTGTTCTCAATCAGTCCTGCACCCATTACTGTCACACTGGGTGCCAAATTTGGTGTTGAAGAAGCTGAAACTGGTGTTTTCCATGTCAGACTTGAGTCCTTTTCAGTCTTGCCAGTGCCTTTTCTCACTAAAACTAATTGCTGACTCTGGAGATTAGATGAGACGTCTCCCAGTCACGGGCATGCCTGGTGCACTAAGCATTTCTTCACTTAGCTCTGCCTATTTTATCTGCCTGCTTCCCATGGAAAGCTTTGCAAGTAGCTTCCTAAGATGAAAAGAAAATGTGGTATTTTCCTCACACTGCACATAAGCCCAGATATTTTTGTTCCTTTTGACTGCTTCCTGATCAATAGGCCAATTTTAGTCAGTGACCCTTTTCAGAATGTTCTCCTGGCCACAAGAGAGTCTCTAATTTGCTCAACAATTGCTTTGCTGAGAACAGAAATAGCCAGCGTGGCCCCAGTCCTGTGCAGTGCAGATGCACGGGCTATATATAATTCTGGTTTTTCTGGGTGTAGATCTACATGCAGGCCCCCATTGGAAGCCTTTTCTCTGTGGCTGAGTAGCACTTAGGATGAATAATTTTCTTCATGTGTATCTTTTAAGATACACTTTTTGATATGTCAATTTTGTTCTGGATGCCTGCTGCCTAAAAAAGGGATGGCACGATAACAAAGCCCACCCCCTGCTACATATTTTGACTAATTGCCTCAAAACATCCTGTGTTAGTTTCAGGCTGTGTTTTACACCCCTGTCACCACCATTTTCTCATACATTTTTTTTTTTCCCCACTGGCTTTCTGAAGCAAGGCTCCCAAAGCTGCCAAAAACCGCGGAGATAAACTAGCGGTGAGAGTTGGCTGCTCCTGAGTGGAATGAGCAAGGAGAAAGCCACAACTGTTGCCTATCCTACAGGGCAGCTCCTGTGTAGCTGTGAAAAACTTCATTTGCCAAGAGGATAAAGGAACTACATACTGAATTTCATGGGAATCATAACTGATGTGTTCGGACAGGGTTTGGAGAGGTGGATCACTGTTGGCTGCTTTCTTGCACATCCCTGGCCATGGGGCCTGGTTTTCCTCCAGGCCTGAGTCCCACCTGAAGGGAAACTTTCAGGAGCAGACACTTCAGGGATGTGCCAACTCCATAGCTGCTGCTTACCTTATTGATGCTTCGTATTGAGATTCAAATTCTTTTTTGAAAGATTGCAATTTACGCATCAGTGTTATTGTAGCTGCGGAGATTTCTTAATGACTTCCTGTCAAGCACAAAATGCAAGCTAATTTCTGATCCCAAAGAAGTGCTGTGACAAAGACATTTTTAATGACAATGTTTGGTACAACCAAGCCACTGCTGCTTCAGGTCAGTATGTGTGGCTCATCCTCCTGTAAATCCCACCTTGATGTCCTTCACCCCTTAAAAGTAGCACTCTAATTCCTGCTCGATGGGGAAAAGTCAAGCCAAGCTAAGAAGTAATTTGTTTTCTCATGAATCTTAGCGTTGATTATTGCGTCCTGTTGGTTTCAGAACATGAAAATGTGATCTCACTCCAGGTGACAGCTTTTTGGAATATGCCTGATAACTCCAGAGTGTGACTTCCTTCAGCACCCAGTATTAATAAATAGCACCTCTAATTAATAAAATACAAGAGACAAAGACGTCCCAGAAGCCAAACATCTCTCATAATTCACGAAAGAGTTAACAGGCAATCCTGCACCTCACAGGGAGACCTTTGCTACACATTTTTAATGGCCTGGGCTCTTGGTAGGTGAAAGGAAAGTTCCAAGCAATAATTCAGGTTTAAAATACTGTCTCAGTGCCAAGTAATCAAACTAGTTTTAAGTGAAGCAATTAGCAAGCATTAGAAAGGCAGCTATTTCCTGCTTGAAGGTGGTAAACTCTGTGTCTCTTATTATGATTTCTCTAGGGATGTGAGTAATGGGCTACGGAGTTTTTTGGGGGCTGTAGTGGGGGTTGTTTTGCATATGTGGAAATACTGGCAATGTCCTAAATCCTTGCCAATTTACTAGATACGAATGATGATGAGGGTGGAACAAAGTCCTTACTCTTTTCTGGTGGTTTGAGCAATGTGTGTGCCAAAAGTAGTAAGGTGGTTTTCTCATTAGCTCCTTAAAAAGAGGTTTTTCGTTCCCGGTTCTGCCTCACCAGATCCTCATCTCTGGGACCAGACTAGTGCTGTGGGCTGGAATGAGCAGATGAGGCAAAAACTGGTCATTCTGCTGCTTTTGCTAGATTTTGTTGAGGGGGTTGATGAAACACAGGTGGGGACCACATCTCCCTGAAGGAGAGTTTTCTCTTTGAAACCACTTGATTTTTTGCCAAGGGGAGCTCTCAGAGCTGCATTTCCAAGGCGAGGTGGCTCCTGATGGGTGCAGCTGAGTCAACAGTCTGTTTTTACCTAAATGGGCGCTTTTGGAGCCAATCTGTCATTTGTCCTAATTTCCTACACTTTACTTCGTGAGTACAATTTACCTAAACTTAACCCTGGAGTGCCAGAGCAGATCTCTACCCCCAGTCCCTCAGTGCCTCTCTCTCTCCTCCACCACAGCTTTATAAACTGGCTTCCACACCTAAGGCTCATTGGGTTAATGAGAAACCCCCCTGCTGGTTCTGCTGGGCTTTGAAAAAGGACTTGGGTGCTTGAAGTGAATGGACATGCAGCCAAATAAAGGTGAAAAGCAAGGCTGACACTGCCAAAATGCTTGAGGTGCAAGACATGTCCCTGAAGCCTCAGCATAGCACAGGACAAACCCCTGCCCCAAAGGGGAGCTTCTATATGAGGACCAGAACCAGAAATCCCATGACTTTTTAATTGCAATTTATTGTTCTTGTTTTGAACAATGGGGGAAAAAAACCCCACCTTTTCTAAATGAAAAGTTTGAATCTTAGACAATATTAAAACTAATTTGCTTTCTATAATTTTTATTCCTTCCACAGCAAATAAAGAAACAGGCTGGAAAACCTGGAAACCAAATTCTTCAACAGCATTTCAGATTTTGGCCAGCACATGCTCTCATCTAGTACTGAGCCTGATGAAATAAGTTTTATTTTAGCAAACCTGGATCATAAATGTGATCAGGTGGAATTTTATGTAAGCACCAGCTGAAACCTGTGCTGGTAGAGTTATTGCTGAGTATAAGCAAAAAAGGAAAGCACACAAAAAACCCGTGGAATTTTACCTCAGGTTAAAGAAACAATGGGAAGTTTGGCAGAAAATGGGGAATTATATACTTTTATTAAAAGACTTGAATTTGTGTAACCACAGGGAGCAGAGGGAGAAGGTCCCCCTTCCAATCCCCTGGATTTCCAATCCATTTGTTCTTAACATTTTCTGCAAACACAAGGACAGCTTGGGGTTTTCAGATAACCACAACTGTGCTTAAACGATCAGATTTTGTGGCTGAGTGCTGGGACAAAAAGCTGAGAAGAGGAAGAAGCAGCATCCTCAACACAACGGACCTCAACCCAGATAGGTATTGGCAAAAGCAGCTCCTGTTTTGGATAAAAGGGAATGCTTTTTTCCAGCTGGCAAGTCAGCTGATGAGTCTGTCAGCTCATTGAAAAGCCTCTTGCCTGCTCTTTATTTCTTACTACTGTGGCATCTGTGCAAAATTTGGTGGTTTTCACAGCTTCGATTTTCACACTCAGGTTTTTCTGGTGGAGGCACGAATGCCTTTACAGCAATCTAAGCACCTTCCTTGTAGGCTTGAATTCACAGAGGAACAAGCCACAAGTTGGAAACTATTCAACCACAGCTGATAGATGTGATATTTTCCATCAGAAGACGCAGCATTTGTTTATAAGAGCTTTGCAAGCCCAGCCTGCTTTGGATGGGAGTTTTGCTGTGTGTCTCTGGTTAGGTCAGACCCCTCAGAGATTGGCACTAATCACATGCTGCTGGTGGCTTTGGTCCCCAGCTTGTGACCCACTTCTGCCAGACACCAGGGTGAAGCTCTCATGATTGCAGACGCAGTCAAAGGGCACCTGTACTGTGACCAAGTAAAGTGCTGCGGAAAAAAGCACTCTGAAAAAATCCAGCCTTGTGCTTTCTCAAATTAGCAGATGCTTTTAACGGCATTGACCTTCCTATCCCTGCAACTCCACTCGCAGTCTCCAAAAATGGGAGATAATGGTATCATTTTGTGGCACAGGGCTCTGCTGAAGATATACACATTAGTCCTGGTAAGGTTTTCAGTCTCAAAGTGAGAGCACTTCACGGGAATGCTGAGCCCAGGGTTAGAGAGATGTGCAAAGGGAACGAGGACGAGAGGCTGTGTGATGAACAGGGAGAGAAATACCCAACAACCAGCCTGTTTGGGAATCTGGATCATTATAGATGGAGCAAAGCAGGGTCTGATGGAGGGCAGAGAAATAGGTCTGTGATCACATCTTTCAAGACTGTGTATAACATATGCAGGGGAGAGTAAACCAAAGTGGATGGCACTGTGTGTGCATGTGCACGTATATATCCACAGGATCTAATTTTAAATTAGCAGCTAGGGTGAAGCAGTCGTTTTGAATGGTGAGATTCACAGGCACGAGTGTGAAGCTGAGGGTGGCTGTGAAATGTGTATTTATCAAAATAAAATAAAACCAGAGAAATTTCTAATCCTGCTATGGAAAGATCCTCTGCTGATATCAAAATCAACAGAACAGGAGAAAAATTACCTGTGATAGCAAAGAAATCTCAGGGCATCACATTTTGGCACAGTGCAGACTCTCAGGCATTTCAGGATGACAATAACCAGGGCTGCTAAGGCTCAGGACTTTACCAGGATCCAGGATCTTTCCAGGGTGTCCACCCACCTGTCTGGGACAGGAGACCCTCCTGCACTGCTGTGTGCCCATGTCTAGGGTCTCCACTGCTTCCTGCCTCATCTGCCCCTGCCTGATCCATCACCACCCAGCTGCCTTTAGCCAAGACCTGCTCAGTGATATTTGTTGTTCCTGCCGCCACATTTCTTGAGGCCTGGGATTGGAAAGGCAGAGAAATGGCTGTGCAGCACAGCTGGTGGGGTGGTAACCTCTGGTCAGCTGGATGGGGCAGCTGGGGCTGTGGGAGGGTTATAAGCCTTTGATCCAGGGGGATGGTCACTGCAGGAGTTGGGATGTGTAATGTGGCCACTCCTCAAATATCTAATTGCTTCTGCATCAGACTTTGGAAGCAGAACAGCAAGATTTGCATCTTACAGCTTACACTAGCTAGCAACACTCTCCAAACTCTCCTCACTACCTCTCACCCACCCCAAATGAAAATATCTTTTTATATGTATTTTATTTCCAATTGGAGGGTCTAAACTTCATTGGTTACGCTGCTCAAGTTTGAAGATTGAATCCTCTATATCCTCTATTCACTCCATTTTCTTTTAGGCAGGCCTGATCACTGCTTGAAATACTCCCATTCTATCCAGCTGATGGAGATTTTTCACAGTGGATTGCAGAGTGTCTCCACCTGAGCACAGCAGTGCTGCATTATTAGCTTGGGAAGCTATGACCTTGAAGGCTTTATATTTAATTTATTTCAGCATTCCAGCCATAGAGATGTTTGCTCTGATTAGACCCAGTAAATTACCCTCCACAGATGAATTATCAGGGGATTTTCTTCTCTTTTTTTCCTGCCCATGCTCAAACAACTCAGAATGAGCCTGGATACGTAGCTCTCTGTGGCCGGAAATCTTAAATGACTTCTTTTCCATAGCAGAGGTCTCCAAGCAGTTTACAGCGAGTTTTCCTGAGCACCTGCCCATCGCGTATGTGCCATTTATGCTGTCACCCACTGGCTGATTTGGTTATAAAAAAATTTCAACAATTAAATAAATCACAAATTATTTGCAGTTTGAACCAGTGATTAGCCAATAGGTAGCAGATCCATGGGGGTATCCATATCTGGACCACTAATAAGGTTTCATCCCTTTAACTGTACAAGGCCAGCTTGGATGGGGTTTGGAGCAACCTGGTCTAGTGGAAGGTGTCCCTGCCCATGGCAAGGGGTTAGAATAAGAAGACCTTTAAGGTCCCTTCAAACCCAAACCATTCTGATTCTGTGACTCCATGATAAGCAGCCATTCTCTTGCCATTCTGGGAAGGAGGTGATATTTCTTATCAATTTAGGAAAGGAGATATTGAAACAATGAAAAAAACAACAAATTGTGGCTTTCTAGAATTAAGTACCTTGATTCATACAATCATATGGCAGTGACTGTGACTTCTCCAGATGAATAACATTGCTTGCAGAAATATTCCATATTCTGGTCATAGAAAAGTGGGAATTTCCTCTTGGTGTGTGAACTTCAGACACACTGAGCAGCCAAGAGCTGAACCAAATCTTTAACATCTTCTCGTTCCATATGAGAAAGAGGTGTGCTTTTTCTGCAACAGTTTTCCGCCAGAGATACAGCAAGTACTTGCAAGCAGTTGAGTAACAGGAGCTTAATTCTTTATCACTTTTGCCCCAGCAAGAAGCCTTGTGCAACTCGGAGCCAAATGCAAATGTAAAGCAAAGCACATTAGCTCCAGTCACCCTGCAGGGACATTTTGTTTTGCATTTGCAGGAGCTCTAAAAGTCTGCACATGGGTAGTCCCTGTGGCTTACTTTGTTAGCAGGAACTTTTTCTGAGCTTCCCTAATTCAGTCACCTGCAGCTACATGAATATTTCCCTAGGGAAGAGAGGGTTATATCAGCATTTAGAACAGGGCTTTTCCCAGAATGACTCAGAGAGTGAAAATAAGGACAGATGCACACTTCTGGAGGCATTTTTCTCCCTGGGGGACATCTTTTCTCCGAGCAGCAGCTGTAGCATGCGTGGAGGCCAGGTTTAAGCCAGTGTGCCCGTGATTCCCAGCAGAGCACTCAAAAAGCCTGTCAGGGCAGGAGTTCACCCTGTAAGAGCCAGGGCTGTGCTGCCTTCCCTATCACCTGCTGAGCTTCCTGCAGGCTCCTCAGCTTCACCTCACCTGTGGAGCAGTGATGAATATTGCCTGCTTTCCGGCACCTCTGTCCTGGCACGCTTCCAGCCCTGGGCTTGGGGACTCCATCAGGAATTTATTGCCTTTGCAGAACAAGCCATCATTCTAAAAAGCTTTATTAGCTAATGCCTCTGCATCTCCATGAGAAAGTCTTCCCCCATAAACTCATTTTCTAGCTTAGATGAGGATGGAAATGAAGGAAGGTGGTGGCTCCAGGTGCCCTGACACAGCAGTTTCCTAGCAGTGATTTGGATAATGCTTCCCAACTCTGGGGGGAAGGAGGGCTGGATTTGTTTGTTTGTTTGTTCTTATACCAAAAATTAGGAATTGTGATTTAATCCTTGAACTGTATAAATGAAATCCTAAATGCAGAATGACTGGAAAAGGCACAGGGGTTACTTCAGCCAGGAAATAGCCCCATCAAATATTTTTTTGGATCAAAACGGCTCAAAGTGTATTTTGCACTTTTCATACCCAAAGAAAAAGTGTTGCAGTACCTGAGGACTCATAGTGACTTGAGGTCTAGCATAAAATACTGACATAACATTCTCTTGCACATTAGTTCTTTTTCTCTGGGGTCTGTACAGCTACAGGCAAGCCAGAGCCTTGGCAGGTCAGGGTAACATGTTTAAACCTGGGCTCCAGTGACCTCACTAACCAAACAGATGAAGCTAAAAATAAATGTGAGATGTTGTAGACATACAGGAGCCCTTGTTCCCTGAACTGTTTGCAAAAGGAAGAGACTGATTCTCCTGCTTTCAGTTTGTCGTCGGAGATAAGAGCTCACATCAGACAGTTCTGGGGAGGGGTGTGGGATGGTTCTTTGGTCTCATTTTCCCAGACAGCAAATACTGCATAGAGATCCTACAGAAATCCCTTCTGCTCTCTGCATTCCTATTCCCTAAATACTTCAGGCCCTTACATTTTTATGGCTAGATAATGAGGCCAGACCAAATCTGTCATCTGATCTCTCTTGCTAATGTAGCAGACACAGCTTTCCAATCCCAGCTTAAGCCGATTTTACTTAACTGTGACCTCTGTAGCTGGTGGGAGCTGAAACAAAACTCCTTCAGTTCAGGTCCTGGGGTTTGGACAATGTATGATTAAAGCTCTCTACAAGTCCATTTGAAAATCCATAAAACTACCAAGTCAAGATGCTGAGTTTAGAGTCACTATAAATTATCTTAAGTGAATTATTAATCTCGATCACAGCAGTGGAATTTCATACTCACAAACAATTTGAGAATCAAAGGGAGCTGGTACAGAAAGATTACAACAGACAAGAGACCATTGTCAGTTTTCCCATGTAATATGGGCTCAAAATGATTTCAGCAAAGGCTGGATGTGCTGGGCTATGGGACATGAAGATGGACTTCCATAGGTCTTGATGAATCTGATTTTTCTGAGGCTGCAAAAGCAGAAATAGGTGATGGTAGCCTGTCATAAGGCTGAGAAACCTTTGTGTTGACATGACTCTGATTGCCAGACGTGACTCCATGTGTCTTCATCCCCAGATGAGTCTGGAAAGCACAATTTCTGCAGGTTAGTGGAGCACTGGGAGACTCTGCATTGGTTGGGATAGGCAGACCCAGGCCAGCTGCAGCACCAGAGGTGTAACTGGGACAAGCAAACAGACTGAATTTCCTGTAAGAAAGTCTTACCTCAAACGGCCACGCCGTGACAGCTGACGCTGGCAGGGTCTCCACAGATGTGGCAATCTCTGCACTATGCCCTGTAGATGGAATAGGATGTTCCCATTGTCCCTTCCTCTCTTAATCAGGGCTTTTAATAACAAGGCTGTCAGGTGCAAAGGGACCTGGGTCCCATGGGCTTGACAGGGACATTGGCCATCCACACCACAACGCCACTCCCCACATTGAGGCGATTTCCTCCTTTTTGTACTTGAAAGGGAGTACGGGGGAATAGGGTCCTTTAGAGGATATTTTAAATTATTTTTCCTGCTGGCAGAAGGGGAGAAAAGGCTTTTAGAACAAGACCTGACCTTTTGCGTGCTGCAGCATTGATTCCCAGAGAGGCCCGTTGAATTCCTCCCTAATGAGAAAGGACTTTGTTTTTGAGCCACAGAGGAGTTCACGGAGAATAGCCGTGTTTTCCTGCCAATCAGCTGGAAAACTTCCTCTCTCAGGGCTCTGGCTGTTGGCTCATCTGCCCCCCTCTGCATGGGGAGGCATCACATGCCCACCAATAGAACCTTCTGCCCACGAGCAGCATTTCTTCCCCAGGAGATCAGTCTGGGGAGGTCCAGGAGCTCTGACTAAACCCCAAAGGCTCTGCATAAATCTGATCTACCTCTGATCTTAAAAGAGCCTCACAGTCCCAGCTAGTCCCAATGGAGGGAGAATTTGGGATGTGCAAACAACTCTTTTCCTTCAGGAAAGGCAGAGATGATCCCTTCAATGTTTGTTACTGTCCTGTGCCCCAATGTCTCTTTTATGCAGGCAATTCTCTTTGCTCTCCACTGTAACCAACCTCTTCTCATCCCTCCATCCCTCCATCCCTCCATCCCTCCATCCCTCCATCCCTCCTTCCTTGCCCTGGAGCATGCGGCAGTGGAAGGGATAAACACGATTTCCCTTCCTTGCTCCAGGCAGTAATTCAGCTTTCCTTATTTTCCCTCTCTGGTCTCCTAGGATCATCTCTAATGGACTTTAAGGTTAACCCCGGTGTCAGCTTGGCTCTGAGCAAATTTGTAATACAGATATGTAAAGAAAACCCCAGAACACGTCCTCTTCTTCTTTTTTTTTTCTGTAAGAATAAAGAAGGAATGTGGTAGGAATGTGTCAGCTGTAACAGCTGCAGCACAGGAAGGGGAAGCAGTTGGACCTGGGAGGAGAGTTGAAAAGTTTCCACCAGGGATACCCTGGGATGCAGAAGGGGAAAAGGGAGAGAAAAAGGCTGAAAACACTTGACAAAAGGGAGATGAAAGAGGGGGGTTCAGTCTTCCGTTCTTCCCTGCTGGTGGGGCTCATCAAGGATGTGCTTGTTTGAGATTTGCAATTTGCTTCCTTGGCCTCGAGTCCTATTTCTGCTTTTGGCCAAATCACTGGGCCTGGCTGCATCTCATCTGCAAGGGATATTCTCTGTGTGGATTGTACACAAACTGCTGCATTCACAGCTCTGAAGGGCTTGAGCAGAGCAGCACCAGTGACTTTGTGCACAGCCAAGATCCACCACACACCCTTTTCCTTGTGAATAACAAGGGCTGAAGCGTGTTTGCTATGTCGCAGCACCTCTGAAGGGGCTGACACGTTTCACCAAGCAGGTACAAATAATTGCTTTACACTGCACAAAGGCAGTCGAGGGCTGGGGACTGGCTGTTAAATGTTTGTGGTGACACTGTGCCAGGCTCTGTGACAGGAATTCACCTTCGTGTAATTAATTCTGAAGCTCTGTCACTGAATCTAGTTCTCCTTAGAAAAAGCCGGTGTTAAATAGGCTCAAAAACTTGCCGTGTCAGTCCACTTTGTACTTGAGAGGAGACGTACCTCGGGGTAGGGGGAAGGGAAGGCAAATATGCTGATGACTGAGAGACACTGAGATATGCTGGTAATGGGGCCAGCCAAGAGGCAGAGAGAGAATAAATAAACATAATTTGGAAGTGACAGTCTGTCTGGCATTGTACTGCGGTCTGCTAAGATTTCTGTTTTTAAAGGATGCAGTAATTTAGTGAAAGCAATATGGTGAAAGGGCTCTGGTATTATCGATTAGCTTTGATCCATAAATTTCTGCTGAGCTCCTTGAAAATGCATGAGATAAGCATGCAGGATAGATTGAGGCTGGATCCGGACTGATGCGCAGGTCTTGATGGTGCTAACACCACGAAATGTGACCATAAGGACAACTAGAGAGGGAATGAGGGGGCTTTTACAGGTCTTGATTGGGTATAAAACTACTGAAATCATAGTAATCATAGAAAGCACTGAATGGTTTAGGCTGGAAGGGACTTTACTGATCACCCAGTTCCATCCCCTGCCAGTTCCATGGGCAGGGGTGCCTTCCACGACACCAGGCTGCTCCAAGCCCCATCCAACACTTCCAGGGATGGCAGCCACAGCTTCTCCAGGCAACAAGTGAAACTGGCCTTACTGAAGCCCTTCATGTCCTTCTGTACTTCAGGGAGACTGTGTTTGGATGCAGGGACAGGGAAGCCTGTTTGAAGGTGTCTCAGGATATGTGTGGGTCCCTCTGCAGATGGCTTGCTCAGCTGGGAGATGGAGAGGAAGCAGAAATAACTCAGACCAGAGGCTGGCATGCAACAAGTCCTGTCATGAATAATCATGAGCCTATCCCAGTCTCCCAGTGCATCCTTTTTGGCACACATTTGTTCTTGGTTTTGGGTGAGTGGGTTGCCACCCCTTGGGGCACAGGAATTTTGTGAGACAAACCGTTACTGCCTTACGTGGTGCCCTCTTTACCTGAGGTTTCTTTGTAAGCTTAAGTTGGGTAGCGTTATCGGAAGTGCTCATTCCCACAGGCAAATTTGAGCATCTGAGCCCTGTTTGGAGGAAATTTGAAGGTCAGGTTTCCACAGAGCCTGAAACTAGCAAATGCATTGCAAGTTGCCAGCAAGTCTTTGCTGTTTTTTCTTGCTCCAGACAAGCACATTCTCAATTTCTGGTGATTCAACATTTTATTGCATCAGGGACCAGCTGTGGTCAGATTTGGCAAAGCCAATGGCATCTTGCCAGCTGTCAGATCTGTGCTGAAGGCTGGAGTTTCTTCAGAGAAGTTGTGTGAGGAACAGAGTATCTCTTTCTCATGGTTCAGATGTAGAAAGGAAGCCGCTTATTTCATGTATGTGGTCTTACAATGATCTCCAGAGTGCTCAAAGGATGACCAGGGAAATTGTGGGCTTTTCTTTGGACCATCACTGCATCCTCATGGGTTTTTACACTTGATAAGTTCTCTCCCACAGCATCAGGTCCTTTTGCAGATGATGCCACAGCTCTCCTGACTCATCCTCCCTCGGAAGTCCGTACCCACCTGGCTCCAAGTCAGTGACATGTTTCCTGTTCAAACCCTGACTGTTTTTTTCAGGCTCAGACCCTGCATACTGGTCTTCAATGGCTAGGATCCAAATCCTAGAAATGTCCATGAAGAAATTCCTGTTTGTTTCAGCTTTGGACCTGGTGCCAAGTTCTCAGCACTGTGCTGAGTAAGAGCCAGGATCTTGCTGGAGGCAGTATCTGATGCAGTACTATGTCACCCCTTTGGATTCCCTATCTTCAGCTTTTAAACCCCAGAAAATGTGTTTTTCTCAGCTCCCTAATGGTTATTCAAGAGCACAAGGCTGGAAGATGATTCCTTGAATCATCAAGGCTAATCCCCTGTTCCCTCTGGCAACCATGCCATTCAAATTCTTGCATAAATCTCAGTTTTGACTGTAATTAATCTGTTTGGCCCTTTAAACCATGGCTAGCTTCTCATGCATGTTGCATCCTTTTTCTGCCCAACATGCAAGTGTGTTGTAGAGTCTTTTCTAGCAGAACTTGGCTGCTGTCATTATCAGCTCACACCTTCTACTCCCACCCCATCTGTGCCTGGCACTATTTTCATGCATAATACATCGATCATCTGCAGCCTGGTAGGGGGGAAATCATCACTTCAAGTCACTTGTCTGAATTCAAGCCACATCTGAGCTGTATCCTTTGCTGAATTCCATATCCATGGTTTGATACGAGGGAGGGAAACCGGTGAGAAGACTTCAGGCTCCTCCTGTCTTCAAGGACTCCAAAGCAAATATTGTATTTATAAGCCTTTGAAAGCCTTATGGGCCACAGTCAAAGCTGGTGGAAATCCATGCAAGTCTGATGCACTCTTGCAGCAATGCCAGCTGATACCAGGCAAACGATAAGGGCTCTGTGTTTACCTATCTCAGTTTTCTATAGTGCAAAGCCTCTCCTCCTTTGCACGTTATCTGGGCCCTTGTGAACATTTACTGATTTTCAGCCATGCTGCTCTTCATTTACACCAGCATGGCTGGGAAGAGTGCCGGTGTTTCATTCTGGAAGACAGATCTTCAAAGAGTAACGTACACTTCACAAACTTGATTTTGAAGTCTCTCAGGAAGGCTTTGAAAACAAAGGCTCAAATTCCAGAGTAAGTAGAAAGACCTTGGTTCCTAGTGGTGAAAGCTTCCTACCAGAATTATTCCCAGAGGCAGTACAGACTTTACATTTTGCCTCATCTAAATGCATTAGGAGGAGTATTAAATTTCACATGTGCTGCATGTTGATGTAATTCTCCTGACATGTCTGTTTGCAACATTATGAAATAAGGGATTTCCTTTCCCTTTCTTCCCACATTTGCCTTGCTCCCTAGGGATCTCAAGGATATGATCCATTGGCATACAAGGATTAGGCCTCTTACACAGAGGACTTTAAAAAAGCTTTGTCATTGTGCTAACAGAGGTTTCGGGACAGCATCCTGAATTAGCAGTGCTTGACTTAACTGACAACCCATGGCTGGGAGAGATCCATTAATCTTCTGTGTCACGATCCCTCCAGGCCCTGCTCAAACTTTGTGAGGATGAACACTTTGGTGCAGGAGAACCCTGAGGGTCTTTTCATGTAAAAGCAACACCTCTGTGTCCTACAAGGGTTCCCAACCCAATATGGCATTTCCTTCAGTAGGTTTTTTTTTAATGCGGTGTTCAAGGAGAAGGATGTGTTTAAATAAACAGCCCCCGAATGTCCCCCCAGTTATCTGCAGACACAAGGTTAGGGTGGAGGGTGCTCTGCCACCCTGCACACCCCTCTGCAGCCCTGGAAGGGTGACCAGCAATCTCCCTTGGGTCCCACACCTCTGCTGCCTCAATGCTTGGCTCTACCTGTGAGTTTATTTTGCATCACAGCTCCACACTGTGAGAGGGATGATGTAAATGCCAGCTTTGAGCAGAATTGAGGGACTTTTCTTTCCCAATAAATCCTGAATGGTTTTAAATCTTGTGGGCAGTAAGGAGAGGGCAGAGTTCAAGGGAAGAAGAGGCAGAGTTGCGATTTTTTAAGCCTTTTTTTTTTTCCCAAATAGGCAAATTTTGGTTGCTGAAAGTGCTATAAAATGAACTTAACAAACCAAGGGAAATAGAAGAGACAACCAATTCCTTGATGAGCCAACACTGGCCTTATCACACAGACTTGAAGACATGCTGCCCTCCATCACTGGGGGATCCCACCTGTGCCTGTGTTCTCAGATCCTTTGCACAGGGCTGATTGCTCTGTTTCTCGGCTCATCAGCTGGTTGGGACACAGGGATGTGTACTGGAAGAGATGAATATGCATATGATTAGAAAAGGTACTGGAGAACACTCCTTGCTTTTACCTTCCTGTAAAGTTGTTGGCAAAGAGCCTGTTATTCTTAAGACCAAAAGTTATAAAGTTATATATATAACAATATATATAAAAATTATGTCTATATATTTACCCACACACAGATGTGATATTAGATATATCTATGTATGTATATATGAAAGTAATGAGCACCTATACACAGGGAAGCACCCATGTGGTCTACGTCAGGATAACGTGCATACAAAATGCTTGCATGGACAGCTATAAAATACATTCCTTGATTTTGTCTGTGAGTCGAGCACTTTACCCAGGTGGATGGAAACCCTCCTGCCTGTCTGTCCCAGACAGGGGAGAAGTCCTTCAGTGGGGTTTTTCTGCACGGTTTGTGCTGTGCCTCTTTCTTGCTTGGGTTGATGGCGACATCTGGAGGCTCTGTCGTGTATGTGCACGGTGACTTTACAGAATCCTAGAAATGCAGAATGATTTGGATTGGAAGGAGCCCTAAAGACCATCTCGTTCCAATCCCCCTTCCACAGGCAGGGATACCTTCCACTGGACCAGCTTGCTCCAATCACCATCCAAACTGGCCCTGGAAAAGGGCTGGGATGGGGCAGCCACAGCTCCTCTGGGCTACCTGTGCCAGGGCCTCACCATGCTCATGGGGAAGAATTGCTTTCTAATATCTAATCTAACCCTGCCCTCTGTCAGTTTGAAGCCCATTCTTCCTTGTCCTCCATCTCCTTGTAAAAAATCCCTCTCCAGCCACAATGCACTTACTTTCTCAGCTGATGGACACCTTTTCAAAAAGGAGCTTCACCTATGGTGCAGGCTGATCCCAAAAATCACCCAGTATCCATAATCCCACAGGGGAGAGTGCTCTGCCTGTCCTTTATGCCACCTCTCCTCACCCTGATGTCACCATCTATGACAGATGGCCTTCGTGGGGGAGTGACAACTTTTCTCATTTCTGCAACTCACTGCTCTGCTTTTTGCTGTTTGTGAAGTAAGTGTGGGATTTGGGGATTTTAGCATGATTTTGCCATTCCCTGCTTTTGTCCTTGAACCATATTAACTGATAAAACCATGAACCAAAGCAGGGCTCTATATGGAAATTTCCAGCCTTGCTTTTAACTTCCCAGAAGTGTAGCTGGAAGGCACCCTGGCTGCCACATCAAAGTCCTTCCCACTCTGATATGGTTTATATTGTTCATTACTACAAATGCCAGTATGCAAATTCCACGCACCAAAAATTGTGCTCCTCCCTTGACATCCCTAGAGGATGTTTTCCACCTTCGCTGGTTGATTTGCCAAGGCAGGCTGAACCCCTACAGAGATCTGTGAGATGATGGCTGGGAAGTATTGATACCAAACCCCAGCCCTAAAAATGTCGTGTGTTTGAGCAAAAAGTGTGGGCAGCTTGTAGTCAGACTTTTGCTCAGAGACCTACTGCAAGCAAGGAATATACTTTTACAGCCTCTGCTAGAAATTACTATTTTGGTTTTCCCCCGGCAATTTTTGGCTATCTGGCATCACCCAACTGTGCTACCACTGTTGTCATTACACTCAGCCTTTAAGCACTTTGTAGACCTTGTTGCTGGGCCATGTTCTCTAGGAGCTGCCCATGCATTTCTGCAACTGCAGTGAGTTCTGCTGCATCCATTCTTCATCCCGTCACCAACTTGAAGGCTGTAAGGAAGAAATAAGGAAGAAAAGGAAGAAAGGAAAAAAATACATTAAAAAATATTTTAATGGGATCACAATTTGTGTGCTGGACTTTTACACTGGCAATTGGGAAACTGGCTGAAGTTCTGCAGAGATTGGCATCAATCTCTGATTTATATCTACTTTGGGGCAATATACAGGCCCTGACTCCACCTGTTGCTGATTTGCAACAGACTTGCACAACAGAGATGCTGAATAGCTCCTGCATGTTTTATGAAGAGGCAGACTGCTTGGATAGGGAGAATGGGTGTCTAGCAACTGGAACGTGCCTGTACTGGGCTTCTTGCATCTTTCTAATTCTCAGACAGTGTGTTATATCTTGAGATTAATGCCTGGACTTTTGAAGTCGAGAATAGACAGATATCTGCTTAGGTTTCATCCTTGGTTTCCAGTAAATCTCCAAAGCCATTTTAAATTTAATACCTCAACCCTGTTTTTAAAACATTCAATGAGTCATTTAAATGAACAGAACTGTGAATTCGGGGAAACTTTCAGCACAAATTCTGACTTACACTCTTTTCTTGTCTTGATGCATGATTTTCCCCATGCCAGAAGATGAACAGTCATCTTTTACTTTGAGAAGCTGGATTCACCTCAAACCACATTTGTTCTTTGAGAACATCAGCATCTTTCTGGCTAATCCTTCTCAAGGAAGCCATTAACTTAAATTGTAAATTTTTCATTTTTCAATGACTCATGCTTGTTATTATTATTGTTCTGCTTATCAGGGTATCTCTCTTTCTGGGGATGTATTATTTCATGTTTCAGCATCTCACCACCAGTTTCCAACCACAAATGTAAGAGTAATTGAAAGAGAAATTTGGAAACTGTTTATTCAGGAGATATGTCTCCTAAATCACATCAAACTGGTAATCAAATGGATTCAGTAATTGCCCTAATTTTAACTCAGTATAATGAGCCTTTCCATACCCGTGGTGGAGAATTATCATAATTGTGTCCAGAACCCCTTGTGATAGAAAATGCTGAATTTTCTAAGCAGATTTGAGTTCATGCTCTGAGTTGGAGGTGAGACCAGCTGCAGGGATGCAAGAGCATGGACAAGGTTTTCTGGAGGCAGCATTTTGGTCCCCTCCAACCTTTTAGCCCTAGAATGGCTAAATATTGACTTTATTATTATGGAAACAGCAATGTTGGCCCAGGCTGGTCCTCAGACATCCATGTGAGGCATCCCAAAGTATCCCTTTTCTTTACAGTGTGAGGCTGGTGTAAAACCTATCTTCAAGACCCTTTTGAATCCTGCTGGAATGGTACAAGGGACTTGGCTGACACCAAAACCTGGAGGTTTTGTTTCTTTGGGTGGGATCAAGAGGGATGGATTACAAACAAGCCTTTGTAGAGTGATTAGTTATGTTTGTTAAAGCAGTTCTGAGCTGGATCCAGCCTTTTGGTCACGAGTCAGGCGAGAAAGCATAGGTCCAAGTGTGACAGAGTGGAAAACAGCATGTGTGTGGCCCATGTTCAGCAATCACTGCAAAAAAAAATATCCCACTGGCTGTGAGATGTTACATTAGCCAAGGTATTCTGCTGCTTTGAGTAGTGCCTCTGCTTCCAGAAAAAAATACTTTCTCCAAATGAACTGGCTATTAATTGAGGGAGACCTCAAACGATCCTTAACAGCCCATATACTAATTAAAGACAGATCAAAGTGTAGCTTCTGCTGTAGTCTCTGGAGGCAATTGAATTTCTGAGGGAAAAATAACTCCTCATGGCTTTTGCTTGGTTTCAAGTGCAGAAATGCACACTGTTTCCTAGCTGGCAGCAAACACGTGGGTGATGTATGAAGAGCAGCACAGACTGAATGCAGGAACATGCTGCTGCCATTTAATCCAAGACAATATATTTCACAATCCTACTCCTGGAGTTTTTCAGCAACTGGTTTAATGTATTGGAAAGTATTTGGCTTGCTTTGGAACTGTTTCCCATTTGAAAACAAGCTGCAGTGGGAGAGCTGGCAGTTGCACAGGAGGCTGCTCCGTGAAAATTGGATTTCCCTGTGTGGCGCAGTGGGAATGGGTCACAGCAGCTCCCAGAAAAGGCTCCAGGCTGTACAGATCTGCCAATGAAGAATCCCTCTGCTTGGTCTCCAGAGGACTTCTGTCACTCCATCACTTGGCAGAACACAAATTTTGGAACAGATTTATTCCTGGTTTCTGTCCCTTGGGCAAGGAGAACGTGCAGAAGAAGAGCGAAGACCGGCTTATACTCATGAATTAAAAATCGTGGGATTACTTTAAATCTCCAGATGTGGAGTAGAATGTCCATTCTACTTTTACTCTCAATTCAAGTCTATTTTTTTTAACCTCAAGACTACAGAACTATGGCTGGGTCTAGTTTATTAATAAGCAATACCAGGACAACTGGTCCTGGCTGAGAGAGCCAGAGGTCTGTTGCATGAGTTTGGGTGATACACTGAATTTTCTCTGGGGCCCTGTTACCTGCACAAGAATCAACAGCTCCTCCTCCCAGGGGTGATGTGAGGACAAGTCCTGCTGCTGTTTGTGATGCTCTGAGGATGATAATGCTGGAAAAGGCTGCTTGCTCCAGCCCTGGAGAGATTTGTTACTGTGCCTAAGCCCTTCTGGAGATAGATTTATTGTTCAGCTTAAGAACAAAGAACAGTATCACATCCAAAAAAGTTCCTATCCCACGCTGGCTTTCAGCTTTCCCAGGCTTTCCCCTTGCCTTTCCCAGCGGAGAGGACCACACACTCTTTGGTGCTGGTTCTTTCTTCCACGTATCTGCAGCACCTATCTCCACCCCTTGTGCTGCATGAGGTGCTGCATGAGGCACTGCCTGCCCTCGAGGCTGCTGCAAAGTAGATCAACCCCTACCAAGCCCCAGAACCTGCACCCAACCCTGCCTTTTTGCACATTTTTTTCCAGACCGGTTCCTTTGTCTGTGTGACAGGGGGTGGGAACGTGCGCCTTGACCCTGCAGCAGATGTTATGCATGGGGCACATGACGGGAGTGCTCCCTGCTATGAGCACCGTGTGTGCTGCCAGTGAGGATCCTCTGCATGATGGCTTGCTGACAGAAAGCCCTCACATCCTCAGCTGGCCTCCACAGAGTTGCATGTGTGAATATAAGGCAGGGACTTTGGGTGGACCAGTTGGAGGTGCCTATCCCCATCTCTTTCTTGAGAATGAGGCATTTCTTTGCCTTTCGCAAGCTCCTGTGAACTGGATAAAAATACAGGGCGGTGTCCTCTGGTTCCCACTGACAAAACTGAGTTGCGCAGTGGGAGGTGGAGGAAAGCTACCCAAACCTGGCAGGGATGTGATGCGAAAGGGTCTGCAGCACACAGCCACTGGAGGGCACAAGAAGCAAAGCTAAGACCCTTCTCCAAAAGGCCTCTGCAGGAGTAAGGATTTATGAATGGACAGTCTTCTTTCTCAGAGCTGAGTTTCTCCTGAGAGGTTTTATCTTTGTTCTCTTGTATCTTTTTGGATGTGTCTTCTGTTTTCTCAAGCTGGCATCTACTGTTGAAAGGACTCCTCAATTCTTGATGCTTGAAGGAGAACAGCCCCACGATGGCCATTCCTGGCTAATGTTTCCTGGATCCTCCGGCCTTGGGTAACTTTTTCAGTCCCTCTGTGCCACATCCTTACCTGGGGCGCATGGCAAGAGGAATGAGCTAAAATGTCAGCACCCTATGGAAATAGCTACACAGGACTCACAGACTCTTGGAAGTGGGGAAGTGTTTGGGTTTCAAGGCGTATTGTTAAATACCCACCAGGGCAAAGGAATGAGAATTTGTTCTGTTTTGCACGAAGAGCCACTGCCCAGCTCTGTGCTTGCTGTTTACAGTCAGTCCATGGGATGTCTCTCTTGCCCTTCCTGAAATGTCTAAAAAAACCATCCTTGGTTGCTCTGTGTTGCAATGGGTCAGCAGCAGCTTGTTCAGGGCTGGGTTGTGTTATTTGTCACAACAGGGAGCAAGTTGAAGAAAGTTCAAGGGACAGTGAGTAGTTGAAGAAATCCTCCATTAGGTCTGGCTGGCATCAGACACCAGGAACTGGCATGGAAGGAATTATGAGAAGCTGGTCCCCAAGGCAGAACCATTCCCCCTAAACCAGCCCTGACAGTCCCTACATTAGACTGGGAGCAGGATCCTTGTAGGAAGGGCTGGGGAAAAAAATGAAGAAAACAAAATGATGCCAGGAAAATAATAATGTGGGTCAATGCTTGCTGAGATGGGGAAACAGAAAGGTGAAGAGATCCCTGCCTGGGAGCATCCAGCTGCTTTCTCTGCCTGGCTCTGGTGTTGTCTTTTGACAGCAACAGGATCCTGGCTTGTGCAAGGACCTCTGTGTCCTATGATAGCACTGCTAGCCTTACCTGATTTCAGTCAGGTCTTGGTCCTGCTGCCTCAGAAAAGTTTACTGACAGTGAGACATATGAGGTGAGAAGACAGCCTTGAGGGTAACACTGGAAAATAATTTGTGGAGGGAAAAAATTCGTATTTGTTCAGGTCTGCATGCCAGGTCTTGAAGCAGCAGAATTGCTTTGGCAAGAAGCATGATTCTGTTTGACTGAAATAGTTATGAATCCAACTTCAAGGCTGATTGCATCTTTATGACCTGAAATTGCTTTATAGCTGTAATTTATTCTCCCTTTCATACAGGAATAACTCTGGTATGGGCTGGTCGTGCTGTAAGTAACACCTGGCGGGTGAACAAAAAACAATTATTCAGTCAAAAACAGGAGCTTAAGGGGCTCACAAAAACTTGTCAAGTGACAAGTTCAGCACCTTCAGAGTGATCGACTTGGTGTACTAAAGCTATGGACTGCCTGGGGTGGGGCCTGTGGGCGCTGATGTGAGTTCAGCACTTGGGGAAGTTAATTTTTGATGTACAGAGACTACACCTCCTGTTTGGGTAGCCTTGTACCACCACCTGCTGGAAGAGGGGTTGGACCCCTGTGCTGGGGCACGGCAGAGCTGTCTGATCCTTGCACTGCTGGGGGATACATTAGGCATGGTCAGAGATGGTGTTGGACTGGACTGAGTTTTGGTGTGACCATGCATACATGTGGGATGTTTGACCTCCATGACTGTGTCTACCCCAGCTGCTTTGCCAGCTCTTTGGGGTTGAGTTTTCATGCACTTTTGGCACACAGAAGAAGGCCTCTGACACAGAGATCAATGCTCTGAAGGTCAGAGTCTTCACGCAGAGATGGCCTGGAAACTAGACAGCATGTCTGAAAAACCAAGCCCAGATTTGATATCCTTCCTTTATCATCCTGGTTGAAGGTTTTGACACCACTCACCCTTGGAAAGCCACAGCACCATAGAATCATTGTTAAATGGCTTCATAGTTCCTATGGAATCCAAGCACAGCAGCGAGGACTCCTCCCTTCAAACTGGTCTCTGTTCTTATGAAAAGCTTATAGAATAAAATTAATATAAAAATTGAATTAAAGATATCGAGTTTCGTGTTCTTTATAAACACCATCAGACAGGTTTTTCAGAGTCACAGGGATAAAAGCTGAAATTGCCTTTATTCATCTTAGTATAAAACAAGAAGAGGTAGAATGAATCATTTCTAACATGCTAACCTTTTCATAACCCTGTCCATTAGATGCTTCTAGTGTCTCTGAACTGAGCTCATGTCTTGTGATTTAAACATATCTTTCAGACCATAACACCTTATGCAATATGATGGCTCAAGTCAGGCATCTATCAAGTTATATACCCTTATTTCTTCTTCCAAAGGTGCTATGCAATGCCTCAGAAAAGCTTGTGCATGTCAGTTCCTGGAAGAGTCATGATTTCTTGCAAGCTGTAAAATCCAAATAGAAACAGCAAGCTCTTCTATGCCCTTCCTCTGGATTTTTGTGAAAGCACCTTAAAAACACCTTGCAAAGCAAGTGCTCTTCTCAGGCTGTTAGCACAACCTAGCTGCAAACTGAGGAGCAAATTTCTTACCATTAATATTCAGGCTTTGTGTAACTAAGTCTTGAGTTCTGAAAGGTCATATCTCAGCAGAAGGTAGGAGAAATTTTATTTCTATGGGAATTTCTCTAGAATAATTAACTACCAATTCTCCAATGAAGAATTCAATTCTCACACATTATGGCACTAGTTTTGCTATTAGAAAACACTTTTTTCATTCTTTGTGTGTTCAGAATCTGTGAATGACTCCATTTTCTGTGCATCCCCTCCAGCACGTGGTGGCAGTAGTTCTTCTTCTGGAATAAATTGAACAGGCCAGCATCTTCTCTGCTGGCTTCCTACATTGTCCTTACTCACCTTTCCAATTTGCTGGAGATCCTTGACAATTATTTTTTCAGTATCTTCTAGTACTGTTGTCAATAAATTAAACAGCAGAGCTATCCAGGCAAGGCCAAAAAGAATCCAAATGGCCACAAGCACTCGATAGTAGGAAAAGTATTTCCTGTCAGACTGTTTGCCTGAAGATAAGGGGAGAGAAAGAAGAAGAAAATTAACAAGTTAAAATTGCTTTGCCACTGTAAAGTGGAAGAGTCTAATGAATTCATCAGTATGTTTTATATTGAGTACTTAAAGGTGACTTTTTCACTGTAGTGGAGATTCTCAGCTCCACAGCGTTAGGTTAAGGCTGGGCAATTCTCTTATTTTTGCAATAAACTGATATATGCAATAAACATGATAAAAATATGCTGGCCTGTCAAATAACACACTGGGATTGAAGTGAATAGTTCCGTTATTCTATGATTCTACGATTCTGTGACTGAGGTGAATTACCATCAGAGCAGGATATTTTTTCCCCCTTACTGCATATCAATCCCAGTTCAACTGCTGCATGTACAGGTAAATGAAATAATGTGGGAAGTAGTGTTAAGTTGTACTGTATTATCTTGGAATTATTCCCAAACTCCCAATGCACAAAAAGCAAAGCACAGTGGGCCACTATAACCACACAACCACTATTATCTGGGTTATTGTAATTCCCTGTATTTCTATAGAGTGTGATTATAACCAAATAAATATTTCCTTTAAATTTCAGGTACCTGCAATCACACAAAGAGTGTAGTTGCAATTCCTACCTCACTTTTGAATGGCTTCAGGAGCTTCCTCCATTAAAAAAAACTATGTGACTGATGAGAGTTCACACATGCCAAGAACAGAACTTTCTGTGTTGGAAACCAGTGGACCAAAGCTTATTTCATGCAGTCTGATCCTCTTAGCATCAGCCAGGCTCTCACACCCACTGTTCTGCATGGGTCATTTCGTTTGATGCTTCAGATGCCAGCAACCCACCCCCAATATTCAGAGAGCATTTGCTTCCAGCGAACTTGGCCCCACACAACGTTATCCTCATGATATAGATTATGTGGCCCTGGCATCTGCAGGAACACTTGGTAATACTGCTTATGGAGTGCTCCAAGTCACTGCCAAGGGTGACTTCACATAGCTGATAACACAGCAATGTGCATGGACAGGAAGATCGCCACAAACCTTGTGGATCATTTCCCTTTGTGAACCTGCCCAGAACCAGAGTGCTGGCAAGTCTTTTCAAGTCCTGCAGTGACCTGTACTGCACAGATTAATGTGCAAGATTCTTGTTCTTTCCTATCCAAGAGCTCTGGAAGTGAGGCGGCAGTGGGCAGGTTTGTCCTCGTGGATAGATACCCAAGAGCTGTTTCTTTTTCTTCTGCTGGACTTGAGCTGGCAAAGGGATTCTTTGCCTTGGTACAAAGTATTTCCTTGTGCTTTCATCTGAAGTGAGGCTAGCGAAGCCACTAGTAATATCTTTGTAATGTTATCCCAAAACTGGACTTGAGCAGGGAATAAGCAGTTAACAACACACAGGGAGTTTCACCCTGGAGGTATCAACTATAGGTACATGTGTTCCCAACAGTTAAATCCAGGCTGTGCCATCTTCCTAGCATGTCTCCCTACCCAAAACAGGCTCAGCTACAAACCAGTTCTGAATTACTAAAATGCAAATCACCTCGAACCTGTCCTATTCCACATAGCCAGCGCAAAACCATTTGTCATCTGTAAGCAATTCTCAGTGCATAATTCTCAGAGCAGTCTTTGATTCTGCTTGCTTCATTGTAAAGATGTGAAGCCTTAAACTTATCAGTATTTTATTACTGTTGTTAAGGCCAATTAAGATAAATACTGGCATGGAAAAATATTTCAGCTCCTGTTAAATCATCCTAATGAAGATGAAATCACAGAGCCATGAGGCCTATCTAATTGTTATTTTAAAATAACATTGAAAAGTTAAAATACAATTATTTGTATCTGTAAAGAAATATGGCTGCAGAGAATGAAAGTGCTATGAAGGTCGTGGTTTTCAGGCTGTGACCTGTCATGATTGTAAAACCCCTGTGATTTGGACAAGGAAAGAGAACGCACCATTTTGATGCTCAGTTTTTCTCCTGCATGGCACCAGTCATTCTCCACCCTTCTGTACAGCAGACTATTTAAAGGAATACATTTAAAGAAATTATGGTCAGCAGTGCCACATCAGTGCCTCGAAACGTTTGATTGCTCACTCTGCCAAAGTACTCAGCTTTATGTAAGAAATCCTTCCAACTCACAGAGAAGCTCCAAGGCCTGTCTAGCACCTCTGCAAGGCCTGAGAGTCTAGGGTTTGTTGTGTGGTGGATGTCTGTCCCTCAGAAAGGCATGTGACGCTTCCAGATCATCTGTGGGGACAGCACTGGTGCAAGGATAAGCTCCAGCTTCCTTCATAACCCCATTGAGAAGTTCAGACTGGCAAGATGCTGGCAGGACAGGTTGTTGTAAAAAAATCTCGGATTCTCCATAGAGTCCAGGTGTTTTCTTGCTTCTCCTATGGACACTGATTCAGCTCCTGGTGATCATTTCGGAGTTCCTCTTGAAACTTATTCCATGGAGAGCGTATTTTGTTCAGTGGATCCACAGAAATTATTTGAGAAGCATTCCAGCACATTTGAGTGCAGCTTAAACAGTGTTTCTTCTGGGGAAATCCTAAGCTCTGGCTTGTGAAGATAGAAAACCTCCAGAGACGTTCAGGGGACTAAAGAAGGCCACTTTTGCAGTGATGTATATATCTAAGCCTCACTTCTAAAAGTATGAGTAGGTTTCCCCACGTTTCCGTGACAGAGGTTTCCACCTCTCAGTCTGTTGTGTAAAGTCATGTATTCTGAAATATGATCATTTATTTCTTCATTCTACACTGTGAAACAGAAGTCTTAGATGGCTAAAGCAGCGATACAAGCCTTGTTGTGTATGACTGTCGCAAACTGTTCCCTCTTGGTAACACAAATTCCCAGGCTCACTGAATTCTCCCCCTACATCTTCCCTTCCCCCACCAAAATACTTGCCTTCTTTGCACCCCAAATTACCCCCTTTCATTATATTTAGACAACTTTGTGTTTTTATCAGCATATTCAATCCCAGAGAAAGAAGTATTTCCCCCCAGAACTGTACAAAGCAAAGACTAGTCAATGACTCTGACAGATTTGTCTCTACCGTACATTCAGTCAACTCATGGGAATTACACTCATTATCCAGGTGTTTTGACGTGTTTCCTCTCTGGAATCAACCTTACCTACTACATAATCTCCAAAGCCGATGGTGCTGAGGGTGATAAAGGCAAAGTAAATTCCTTCACTGTAGGACCAGCCCTCTGTTATCTGGAAGAAGACTGATGGCAAGCACAGAAAAACTAGGATCCCCGTTGCCAGGAAGAACAAAAGGGTCAAAAATTTGATCTTCTTCTGAAAAATAAACCAGTTCAATCAGAATCACGATTAGAAACACAAATAAGCTATATATAATGGTGGCTATTCAAAGTGGGTGGCTATCTAGGACCACAGGGACTGAAGGATTTCTGCTGAGTGCTTTTCCTCTGGAAATACCTGAGCCTTACTTGGAAGCAGGGGGAAGCCAGGTGTTGTGGGTGTTGCATGTCCACAGTAGCCCTGGAGGATGTAGTCTTTTATCTGATTGTATCAATGACCATGACTATACGAGGAATTCCTATCCAATGACATTTACCAGGTCAAACCATTTCCGCTTATCACAAGACAACTTAATTTTTAATTTTTAGGTATTTAGGGTTGGCACCTAAAGAACACTCAAATTTGCCTGGGTAAACAGTCTTTTTAAATAAAAAAATAACTGCACCATTTCTGACAGTACTATCTTCAAGAGTCTTGATTATTGACTTTATTTCTCATTGCATCAATGCCACACACAATTGGCTCCTGGCCAGTGGATATCTTACTACAAGAATTTTAACTAATGAGCTCCTGATAAAGAAGAGCCTGGACAGTGACTTCTGAACCATTCTACTTCCTAGCATTCATGAGAAGATTTGACTAGAGAAAAAGACTTATTACATGTAAAGATTTATCAGCCAGACACACATAGTTTCTTTGTATAGAATTTTCTAAATCCAGATTGGCTGGAAATTAATGGCAACGGTTGGATAACTTTTCATGCCTTCATGCATTATATACATGCTTGAATCTGTATCTGATTGAGCCTTTCTGGTTCAAATGGACAACTTAAGCCTGATGCTTCATTTCTGTCAGAGTTAAGGGTGGAGAGGGACTAAAGGACTGGGTAATCAGTTAGCAGTGGTAATAGACTATGCTTTGAGTCAATACCCATCGAAACCTCTACACCTCACGTAATTTTTACAGTTTTTCACAGCTCACCTGCTTTTTGCTGCCTCAAGATGAGATGCTTAATCACACTTCCTGGTTTTAAAGGGAGGCATGCACTTCCCTAGAGTGTTAGCTCCTGAGATAAGTATCTCAAGAAGTCGGGTGGGATGCCCACTCTCTCCACTGATTGCTGAAAGGGGCTGGGTGTCTGCCACCTAGATGGGAAGACAAAATGCATCCCTTTCTCTGAATATCTCCTCTATGGTTGATATCTGCTTAGCTTTGCAAGTGAAGAATGTCTCTTTCCTTGCCCTGGCACAACATCTAACCCAGCACAAGAACAAATACAATTGAGGACAAGGCAGCATAAAACTTGAGAAAAAACACTAGAAATGAGCATATAACTGTGCCTAAGTAAAACCAATTACCTTTCTCATTCCTTTCTCGTACAGGAATTTCCCCAGCTTTTTACAGAGCAGTGAGAGCATCTTACCAACACGGTGCAGAAAAACAATGTTCAGAGGGATTCCGAAAAGAGCAAAAAACACACAAAAGAGCTGTCCCCCAGCAGTTTTAGGATGTAATGTGCCATAGCCTATAAAAAAAAGATGGTTCAGAGGAGATATTCCAGAGAACTGGAGCAATCCACAATCACATTCACCCCTACGCCAATCCAGCTTGCCTTTGACCCTAAAGGATGTGGCTAGAGCTTCTCAGCCCAAATGCACTATTTTTTCCTCTGAAAAAGGCAGTATAAGCAGATAAAGTATTTCACCCTGCATGTTTGGGGGAATGCAGAGAGCACTGTGTGTTCCCAAGACAGCCTTAATGGGAACAAAAATACAATCTAGAAGCAATTATGGGAAACATGCTCTGTCCTGTGACAAATACATGGAAAGTCAGAAAATAGAAGTCTGAGGATCTGGAAGACATCAGGGCTGGAGTCCCAGGCTGTTAGAATCACATGCAGCCATCTCTAGCTTCTTGGTGATGTGCCTGTGTGTTAGTGACCTCCCTGGCTAAATCCCAGCAAGTTATGTCCAGATACTGACTCCAGGCCCAAAGCAGTGCAGTGTGCATTAGAATAGATGGTGCTAATTAGTCCAGACCTTGCTGGTGGCTGATTTATTCATGCTAGAGAGAATAAAGTCCTACTAAGAAAGGATTTATCTAAGTAGTGGAACAACTCCAAACATGCCCTTTTGTCTCAAGACCCCTGGACCTGAAGAGTTACATCTCTGAGTGCAAGAGTACTGATCTTTGTCTATGTCCTTACTCTATCAGTGACCCTGGGAAAGGGCATTTCCCAAGCACAGCTCATCTCAAGGCACCCGTTACTTGGAAAATGCAATGTTTTCTTCGGGGCAAAAGACAAATAAAACAACTGAGTGATATTTTTGGCTACTAGATCCCCAAATGCATGAGCTGTCTAGTGCTCCCTGGAGCAGAAATATTCCAATTTCATTTTAAAAAGCTGGTGAAGAGAAGTGAAGTACCTGATGTACCTTCATAACAGACCTTCCTGACAAAGGAGCAGAGAAACAGGCAAATTTGTACATTTCCTGGGACAGCCTGTGTTCCTGCACTGGTTTTGGCAGGGATAGTGTAATTTTCTTCATATTAGCTGGTATGGGGCTGTGACTTGGATTTCTGCTGTAAACAGTGTTGCTAATTCAGAGATGTTTTAGTTACTGCTTTGCAGGGCTTGCACAGAGTCAAGGCCTTTTCTGCTCTTCACGCCAGCCCAGCAGTGAGGAGGCTGGGGGTGCACAAGGAATTGGGGGGGATATATCCAGAACAGCTGACCCCAACTGATCCAAGGAATATTCCAGACCATCTGGTGTGATGCACAGCATATAAAGCCGGGGGCAGAAGAAGGAAGGCGGGGAAAGCTGTAATGAGAATATACGACAATACAGGTAGTGGTAAGTAGTGGATTTGCTAAAGAATGTTGTAACCATGGAACACTTTGGTGGGTCAGAACCCTGTCCTTCTACAGAAGATCTCCCTGTAGGTTTATGCAACACTTAACACACTTCCCATGATGCCAGGACACGACTGGGGCCCTTGGGACATGTCACACTCATAGATCAGTGGAGCAGATCTGCTCAGAGTGTAGTAGGCGTGAGGCTTCAGCTCCCCTCTGCAAAACCACAGATTTGACTTCCACTGCACAACAGTGAAGCACGTGCCAACAGTATGGATTTTATGCTTGAGTTTGGCTGGGATGCCTGGACTTTTTCTGAATTAGCAGGTCAAGACAGGTTCTGGAGACAGTGCCCAGGCTCCAGCAGGATTCACTTCTTTCCTGACACTTTTTATGCTTTACAGTACTTTCAGATTTAAAGCCTGGAATAAACACCAGGAAAGTGAAGTTTATCTCCCACCCAGAAATATCAGCAGAGTGAACATTTTAACAGATGACTTGAGAAAAAGAAACAAGTGGGAAATAATAGGAAAGGCCACTGATACTTGACAAGCCAAAATAATGCATGAAGAGCTGTGCAGTGGTAAGGTCTTAGGACCAAGTCCATGGCTGCTTGCCCTCCATGACAATGAAGGGCTGGAGTTTTTATCCTGGAAAGTGTTATGCCTTCATGTCCTAATAACCAGACATAATAAGCATCACTCAGACACAAGCACACATAAATGGAAAGCATTAGACCTACCTATTGTGGAGACAACTGTGCCTGCAAAAAAGAAGGAGTTGCTGAAATCCCAGTTGCTCTCTTCAAACTGTGACTCATTTCCAACAGGGTATACTCCATTTTGAATGGCTTCAATCAGGTTCTGGGAGAGAAAGCAAAGTTTGGCATCATCATGACTGCTTTTCTCAAGTACTTGCTGGAAAAATACTACAGATTTAGCCAACTACTGCTCCTTTCCTGAGAGTACTGCTCACCTCACTTCAGAGATAGTCTTACACTATTCACACCTTCACTTCCAAGGTTAGGAAGCCATTATCCAGTGGTTTTGAGTGTTCAACTTCTGCCCTGTTTGTGCTGACTGCTCTAATGGGTGTTCGGAGAACTTGTTTCTTTTAGTGTGACCAAGGACCTTGTTTCTTTTAGGTCAAGTAGTTTGGAAAAACATGATCCTGTGGGTGACTAGGATGTGACAGAGCACTGGTTTAAAGGATGGGATGGCTGGTTGCTGGATTTGGACTTGCCCTTGAGATGGCAGTGGTGGATCCAAGATCTGATCACCCACCTGTATGAGCAATGACTCTGATGCTTCCCAGGGGTGCATCAGTGAGTTGCGGCAGGGTACTCATGACATACACTGAGAATTTAATTTTAAGGCTGTATTCTGATTAGTGTCACAGAATTAAATTCAGAGGAAGTCCATTGATTTGCAAAGGCTGACATACACACTCTTGTCCAAACTGCATGCATGAATACACGTACACAAATTCACACATTTGCACACCATTTACAAAGTGGCCTTTAAGAGGAGGTTAGAGGAACATCTGTCAGAGATGGTTTGGGTTGAGTTGAGACTGCCCTGCCACATGAGGCTTGACTAAATTCTTCCATACCTCTCCAGTGCATTTATCACTTTACACATTTTCAGATTTTTCAATGCATTGGTTTTAATTCTAAGTGCTGTTATTTTTTTAATCTTTTCTTTTTTTAAAAAAAAAAAAAAACGTTGAAAAGAAATGTAAAAAGCAAACAGGATCCAATTGTCCTGTCTTTAGCAAAGAGAGAACATTGGACTAAACATCTGGAAGGCTGGCTGGTTTGTACAGAAACAGCTGAGATAAAATCCAGGAGAGAGCCCTGCCAGAAGCAGGATATGTACTGGAATAAATTGCACCGGAAAAGTCTTCTTCCCTGCTTCTTCTCTCACTGTGTTTTTTGCTGGTGTCTCAGAAAATTGAGGCTAACAAAAATTATTTCCATAGCCCTTGCACAAAGATTTCTTTGTTTGAAAAGCTCATCCGTTTTTTTCTTTCTTGAAAAGCTCATATTTTTTTTCTTTTTTACCTTCACCCTACCCATAAAAAACAATCAAGGTGAAGAGGATGTATGAATGGGTGAAATAGGGATTGAATTGTTGGTTGTGCTATAAGAAACACCAGCTCATCCCCACATTTCCTTGTTCTGTGAACTGGCCCACTAAGAGCTCCTGTTAGTTTCCCATGTGGCAATGCTTCCAGCAGGGCTTGCACTCCTCAATTTCTCCTGCACTGTAGCAGATATAGCTATGATATTCCCAGGTTGAAGAGACAGCCATCTTCATCTTCATCTTCATCTTCATCTTCATCTTCATCTTCATCTTCATCTTCATCTTCATCTTCCTGTGCTATGGCCAGAAACATTTTCCCCTGGCCAGGCTACCTGTTTCACTTCTGCAGCATCCTCAAAAATTAAACACTGATCATGCCACTCTCCTTGTAGTTACTTGGGCTTTTTTTTTCTTTTTTCTTTTTTTCCATCCAGCCCTTTCCTTATTGTTCCTTTGTGGTATCAGTGATGCTGTTGTAAGTGGCAGCCACACCTATTAATTTCAAACAGCCTCATTTTTCTAGTCATGCCACCCATTGTGTATGAGCACAGCCCCCCTGAAAGCGGAACCAACAGGAGGCAGGACCCGAAAAAACTGGGATACTGTGGGATGGGGATTTTTAATAGCTAACACACACAAGATTTTGTCCAGCTACACAAGCTGTATTTACCATCAGAGTGAGCTGCCTGCTCAGAGTAGACAGGGATTTGCTAGAAGCATGCAAGTGACCACAACCAGAAGGAAAGCAGGTGAGAGTTACCTGTGTAGGAAACAACATCTGATGGGGAAACAGGAGGGCGAAAGGAATTCTGCAGGGCTCCACTTACCTCCATGAACTGCTCCATCTCTGCCACCGTGAGCTGCGTGAAGTTCTGCAGAAAAGCCTCCTTCATCTGGGCAGCTGCCATTTTCTCCTGCTTCTCGGCGGTCCTCTCCAGCGCCTGGAACACGGCAGCCCCCACAAGCAGGTAGACAAAGTAGCCAGTCACCAGCAAAGCTGTCTGCAGCTTGCCACTGCACATGGCCTTCAGTGACACACTGCAGGGGACGGGGAGTGAAAGGTGGCGATTGTAAATCCCTCTCACTCCTGGGAAGCCTCCCTCGGGCAGGAAGAGCCCTCCCAGCTCTGGCTTCCGCTGGAATCCTGCACTGGCAGGGACAGCGAGCTGCCAAATGCATTCATTGGGAAGTTGGGGGGGAAAAAAACCCAACACCACAACAAACCCAACCCCCCCAAAACATAAATTTCCACTCTCTGGGCTGCATGCTGTTTAGGGATTTCCTCTTGTCTGTGAAACTCTCACTTGCTGAGTTCTCAGGAAAAGTGGGTCAGGATTTGAGGAGCTGGCAGGTGGCCATCTCCTGCTCAAAAGGCTCTGGGGACAGGTGAGGATAGTCTGTAAGAGGTCCACAGGGCAGTTTGCTTGGAAAAACATTATTTGCCCTCCTCTGTCTCCTGCTGAGTCCAAGAACTCGGCTCCAGGACAAACCTCTAATCCCAGGAGCCCATTGCCCTGTGTTCAAGGGCAGCCTCAGAGAAATGCAGCTGGGCTGTTCTTTTGGGCTTCACTTGTCCATTTATAGCACAGAGCAGGATCATGCAGCCCTGCAAAGCCTCAACAGCTCAGAGCAAAACCTTGGACACACAGGCAAATGGCTGTGGGTTACATATGTGCCAAGGCTGAACAGGTTCTTCTGCCAACAATTCCTATGCAGTGTATCCAAGAAAATACATTATGCTGGTACTGGATGCGCAGTTAGATGGATAAAAAAGTGGCTATGCCATTGGATCCGTGGAGTGACAAAATCATAGAATGGTTTTTTAAGTTGGAAAAGACCTGTAAGATCATCAGACATTGTGCATACAGACATGGGTTAGTGGTGGGCTTGGCAGTTCTGGGTTAATGGTTGGACTTGATGATCTTAAGGGTCTTTTCCTACCTAAGTGACTGTGATTCTCTGTTACCTACAGCAATACAGCCTCTGCTGATTTCAGAAGGATGGTTCTCATGCATTGAGAAGTCACTTGTGTAAATGTCAGAGCTTGTTCCCATCAGCTTCAAGGAGAATATGGGTGCCACTGAGAAGAATTTGTAAGGTGTGAGAAAGAAGTCCTTGAATGAAGATGATTTTGGAACAGACAGCAGACAGGTCTGAGCTTGGCTGCGCCATGGACATTGTTAACACTCATTAACTTTCTTAACTTTAGATTTTCCAGCATTTTCATTTGCTTTGTGCACAATTTCTTTTTTATTTCAGCATATGCCCTACTTTAATAATAGGAAAACACTGAAGCAAATTGCCCTTTGAAGAAGCATTTAAAATGTACCCCCTATTCTGCTCTACAAGTCTGTCTTCTTATTGAGTTTAAAAATACCAGCAAAAGGCAGAGACTCTGGAATTAGCTTTGCAGAACTGGTGTAAACAAGAAGTGGCACATTGCTTCACTCTGTCAAGTGCAGGTTGTCCTTTCACATATAAATCTGTTTGACCTTAAAGCAAAACAGGAAGACTATGAATGAAGGTAAGCAGCTTCCGAAACCCTTACATGTTTAAAGATTTTCCTTAGGGTTACTGGAAAAAGGTTTGCAGAAACAGGATGTGTCGTGTTTCCTTTAACTTCTTTTGATGCCACACGTCAAAGGTGTGCTTCTTCCTCAGATTTAAATTATTTTTATAAAATTAAGGCAACTTTTGCTCCATCCTTTTGTGTCTCTCAGTCTCCCAGCCCTGTGAGATAAGAGAAAGCCCTTTACACGTACAAATGCAGCATGTCTTTATCATTCACAATAGACATTAAGACAAAACAAGTGGATTATTTCTTCAACTCATCTGAGGGGCAAATGGATGGAAAAAACATGAAACTCACGGAAGATCATGAGAATTTCCATATTGATGGCAGTTGCAGTGGTTTGATTGGGTGGGTAACATGCCAAGAAACTTCATCTTTCTTATGCTGTCTCCTCCAATCTGTATATATATACTAAACTGGGTTTCCCCCTAAGCCCCTCTCCAAGACAGATGGTTTGTTATTTGTGCTTGCATCTCCAGAAGCCTTTGATTGCAAGGAAAATTGGTGACCTTTGTTTTTCTCTAACTCTGGAACAGGGAATACACATCAACTTTTCGCAGTCTGTTTCTTCATACAAAGAATTTTTAATAACCTGCCTGTAATCTTTAATAATCACTACAGATTGTTTGGATGTGGGAGGAGTGTCCTGTCACACAGCATCTTGTTCATACTTGGGTTGACAATTCCATGGGGAACAAGGGAGGGAAGGCACAGTTCACTACTGGGATGTTTGCAAATTAGTTGCTTTAAGGAAGAAAGGAATGGGGAATTCACTCAGTGGAATGCTTTACTTGAAGCCATTCCTCATAAAGATACGAATATTTTCCATCAGTGGTGGCTGTTCTCTTCTCATTTTGCCTAGATTAAGAACTGAAAAACATGCTCTTGGTGCAGGCTGCTAGAGCTGTACTGCTTGTTATAGTTACTGAGTGTCAGGGACTTGAGACAAAGCACCATTATCCCTTCCAGGCGTCTGGGTACTGGGTTAGCTTGACACCATTCACCCCAGTAATGAAAACTGAGCACTTCCTAAGTGCTGGGAACTGCTGTAGGTACAACATCCTCATCCAAGGGCTGATGCTGGCACCTCACACCTCCTTCATAACAAGAGTGATAACCTGTCTGGAAAGCTAGGTAAATGGGGATGCTGTATCTGGTGAACCAGCTGCCGTTACCTTTATACACTGGGAGATTGTGACTACATCTCACCTAGGCGCAAGTTATCATAGAAATCAAAGAGGTCATAGAATGGTTTGGATTGGAAAGGACCTTAAAAATCATCTATTTCCAACCCCTCTGCTATGGGCAGGGAAGCCACCCACTACATCAGGAGGTGCTATGCTCAGGGAGGGCCCCATCCAACCTGGCCTTGAACACTGCCAAGCAAGTTAATAGAACCCTTCTTGTTAATCAAAACAAACTACTGCTGGCAGCAGCTCTTCTCTCCTATTCCCCAATGCCTTGGGCCATATGAGCTGACAGACGTATTCAGTGGCATTTGTTTTTCAAGAAGAAGCTGAAGAAATGGAAGTGAGGCCTCATCACTGCAGCTTTCAGTTGAGGGAAACCAATAGATCCAGCTCCTAAGCAGAATACTTCTCCACAGCCCACAATTTGACAGGACTTCTGCTGGTCCAATTCCCTTGGGACTGCCCCACTGCTACCTAACCTGTGGCTTGTAGTTGGAGCAATAAGATCCGTTGGGCTGCCTGAGGCTGTAGTGGGTTGGGGTGTAGTTTCCTGGCAAGGGGTGGCGGCTGAACGTGACTATCATGGCACTGCAAACCTTGTGCCCAAGGGCAGTGAGGGCTGGCTGCTGCCTCAGGGCCTGGGAGCTGGGACTGTGCTAACACCCTGGTCCCTCTATCCCATTGCCCCCATCCAGGGAGCAGGGCAGACCTGGAGACTGAGCAGGTTCAGCCAGCCCTGCAGGGTATTCATGGATCATGTTCATGGTGATGAGACAGGATGAGTTCAAGTCAGGAAGTCATCCTGCAGCTCAGCCAGGCAGGACTGTGGGGATTGGGCCAGGCACAGATGTTGGATGTTGGTCTGCTGTTGGGCTTGACTTGTTGGGACCCATGGCTGGGCTGGACAAGGTTGGGGGAAGCTGGAATGGGCAACCTGCAGTGCCACTGGAACAAGGACTGACAGCCCTGGTTTGGGCTGGAGGTGGATCCTGGGCCATGGAGGGTAGAAGGGAAGCTTGGGTGGGCTGGTTGTGGCCTTGGCAGACATGGAGGCGATATGTCTGGTAAGGAAGTTAATTATTACTTTTTGTTCCTGAGCTAGGAGAGATCCGTGATGCAGTTAAGGGACCAGGGAAGGAGGAGCCATGCTGACTTCTTCCACCTGCATTATTTACCCCGTCCATGGCAGGGAAGCCCAGGTGGTGAGATCCAGCGATAATGGAGGGCAGGAAGCATTTCCTGCCTGTGACATGACATGCTGGGGCGGGCTTTCCTTACGCTGAGTCCTGCTTTCCCTCCTCCATACTCCAGTCATACCCACAGTTCAGCCATCTCCTTTTTCTACAGACGGCATTTGCTGTCTTGCTGCAGCATTATGCATTATGTCCTTAAGCATAAGATTATAACCTAAAATAAATTCCAGTTTAATGGAAAATATTATCAGTTTCCATGGGAACTACTTACCATGTGATTGTGGTTGTACTTCTTGTTGTGCTTAGGGCTAAAACCATTAAATTATCTGTATGTTTTACACTTTCTCACAGTTCTCCTATAAATATGTATTCCTCATAACTGGTCAGAACATTCAGTCTTCAAACATGGGTCATTTTGGTTTTTATGCTGTGATCTTATGCCAGCTTATTAAACATTTAGGCTAAAGCTCTATTCAATAGAGATCCTCATACTTCCTAGTTTGTTATTTCAGGTCGGCAAAGCCACATTCCTGTGGATAGCTACCAGCTGTCAAGGAAATGAGCTGATATCCATGAGTGAAGAAAATCCTGAAACTGGTCCCTTGCCTTTGGTAGCTGGATAAGACCTCTGGTGTTCAGGATGAAAGGGCTGCTGTGCCAGGCAACCCAGCATTGAGAACTACCCAAGCACTGTGTGAGTCCTGGCCCACAGCATTAGCAACGGTGATCAGTTGAGCCCAGGTAGAAGGGAGAAGTGTGGTAAAGACATTTTAAGGTTTGGTTTTATTTTTCACTATCCCACTCAGATTTGATTGGTAGCAAATTAAATATATTTCCCCAAGGTGAGCCTGAGCAATCTCTCTGTTCTTGTCTCAGCCCACAAGTCTTCAGTCTTTATTTTTTCTCTCTATCCAGCCAAGTTCAACCAAACACAAGCAGGGAATACTGATGCCTGCATTCCCCACCAAAGTGAGGCACAGACACTCAACAGAGGAAGCATATGCTCAAGATGCAATTTATTGGCATCTTTGCACAGGGTGAAGCTCACAGAGGGTGAGAAAAGAGAAAGGGTATTTCCCAACAACCCCTTCAAATGACACAACAGAGGAAAGAGAGGGGTAAA
>VZRN01003304.1:10799-27390 GCA_013397935.1 Dasyornis broadbenti
CCTTGTTCCCTTGTGCAGCTGCTGGGAAGGAGGGAGGGGGATGAGCGGAGAAACGGTGGCCTTGAAGGGTTTATTTTACTTCTCATTTACTCCTCTGACTCTGTTAGTAATAAATTAGATCACTTTGCAACCTAAGGTAGTCCTGTTTTGCCCATTTGAGTGCATCTTCTCCCGGGTTTCCTTATCTCAACTCATGAGCCCTGGGTGTGGGTGTGTTAATTTGGGGGTACCTGGCATTTGGCCAGAGTCAAATCACAACAGCTCTCCACCTCTAGGAAACTAAGTGCATGCACACCAACATCATGTGAAATCAACCCAGTCTCTTCCCTGAATTTGCATCCTTTGAGTAGAGTGGATTATTACGGACTACTCTGTTTTGCAAGTTTTCATAAAATAATGCTTCACCCAAGGTGTCATATATGTGGAGAAAGGAAATGAGTCATGTCTAATCTGCCCACTAGCAGTGAACATGGCTGGAAGAATTTTTCTTGGGCCTCAACTCTGGGCATGGAAAAACACACATTGGTGAGGCTTCAAGCGTGGTGTGAGAGTTTTGAACCCTGAAGGTCAATTTCTTACTAGCAAGACAATCCAATCCTAAACATATGGGATGGGAGCAGCCCAAGTGTTCTCCTGGGTTTATTAGCTTATGTTTTATTCAAGAGTTGAAACTGTCACAAGGACAAAGACACAAGGAATTTGATGGGCAGCATCAGAGCAGAAAAAAGGGGAAGTGACTTGGGGTTGATTCATGGAAAGCAGAGAAAGAGGAGGAGAAAGCAGCAGAAATAGAATTGCCTGAAAAACAGCTGGAAACCCTTTCTTTAGAAGAAATATGATGCTCTTCATTTCTTTGTGTCTGGTAAAAACCAATATGAGTCCAGTTGGCTTGTGCTTGTTAAAGGTAATTTGTAAAACAACCAAATTTAGGATGACCCTCAATTAGGAGAACACATAAAAACATGAGAACACATAAACAGGCTGCCGAAAAGCCTAAACTGAAAATGCCTAACTCAGGACCAAAATGAGAGGTGGACTCTACCTTAGGAACGGAAGTTTTATTGAACTTGGAATTCCTTAAAAGCCTTGCAGAAAATGAGGTATTTATCATGCTAGACAATGACTACAGCAGGAAATCAATTCTGGAAACACTTAATGTGTTCAATTCCCATTGACATAAATGAAATTATAAATAAGGTTCTGACTAATCTATTTCATTTAGATCCATTATTTGACCACATTACAGTTGCTTCAAAGTGTGCCAAAAATTAGCTTTTCAAAGCTGACTTTGTACAGTAACTGCATTCTGTTGAACTTTATCATTTACATACATATGGCTGCTCATAAACTATGTATCTAGAAAAAAAACACATGTAGGATATATTATGAGCACTTCTACAAAATGGGTGATACTTGATGCTTAATTTGTCCAACTTTTGTCTCATATCAGTATAGTACAATTTGTGGAAAAATAATTTTGTTCTGGAGTATATATACCCCGAACATACACACATAAATATATATGCTGCTATCTACCTATTTTGATAGAGCCACAAATGCCATTTTTTCAGAATAAGCAACAAGCATCCTTTCTCTGATAGTCAAAAGAGTGACGTGTTACTGGCTAACTGTGCCATTTTAGTACCGTGTAATAAGGCTGGTGTTTACATAAACAAATCAGTTTTGGTAAACAAATCCAGCTAAAAGTGCTGATACATGTCTGCATAGATAGCCACCTATTATTAAATGCATGCTTTTAAGCCAGCTTCCTAACATGGATCTGCAATTAGAGCTAGCAGTAGTTTTGATAAAGTGACATCACATTTCTGTTCTGAGAATTTTGTCCGTTTGGCACTGTAATGTCTCTCCATTCCAATCTAATAAATTTTTAACATTTCTGTGCTCCTATTGTATTAGTACAGGGGTCCTGATCCTGTGAACTTTATTAACACATAGAGGTCCAGTGAGCAACTTAAGCTTACTTAAAAGGAATAAATATGGGTTGCTTTCTCTCACATTCCTTATGTGAGAGAAAGAGCTGCAAAACCGGACCCGTTCAGGGCTTGTCGGCACTGCTTAAGCTCAGAGTGTGTATAATTCACATCAATTAATTTGAACTAATTTAACAGCAGAAAAGAAATCAGTATTTAGTATGAGCTCTTCTGAAAATTTTAACTCAAACTGATATCCTAGTTTAATGCCCGAACTCATGTACTTAGTTTTCATTATCATATTAAATATTCATTAACCTCAAATAACCAGTATAAGAACATATGGTGTTATGATTTAAATAGAAATGGGGTTTTACTCTCTTTCTGTCTTTATGCTATTTTTGCTTAAAAGCAGCTTAACCTCAGTGTGGTTACCTTATTGCTGCTAAACAGAAAGCTTAGTCATGGATGAAGAAAAGATCATTTAAGGTTATCCAGGTGGGATCACAACAACATATCCTGAACCATGGCAATATTAACCTGGAACACTTCCTCCTTACTTATCAAAGTTATGCAGGATATAAACAGTGTATATTTCCTATGCTTACAGCTCTCAGTGTTGTCATTATTACAGATTTCTTTGCAAAAATTTCTGAATTTGAATGAGTAGGTTTTCACAAGTACCTTTGTACCATTGTATACAATACAGCAGCATAAAATAGATTTTGAACATAGACATATTCTAAATATTTATTATGGTTTCTACTGCCTAAGTCAATATTTATGAAATTTCATCTTCCTTATAAAGGACATTAACTTTTCTGTTTCTAAGAGTTCAGAGGAAAATCTACTATTTCTCTGTTTATTCTTTTGCTTTTAATGAGTTTTATAGTTCCAAAATATATTCTGCTACTAATGACTGTAAAAATTCTCTTTGCGACCAGAAATGGGTGAACAAGTTGTTGTGATAGCTCATTATAACATTTTTTAATGTAGAAAAATAACAACAAAACCCTCCTCATTTCACGTTTAGACAACTATTCCCATAGACCCTGCACTAAACACAAAGAAGAAAAAGATTGTCAGTTTTATAGCACGACTGGCCCCCTTATTTTTCCTGTTCTAAGTTAGATAGTCATTTGGGATTTTTGTTCTGTCCATCACTGAAGCTCGGATTGGGATTCAATTAGCAAAGCATGCATCTATTGTCAGTCTATTTTTGCACTCTAGAACATCCAGGCTAGTCTTCAAATATTCCTTTTAAATATCTCAGGTCTCTCATTGGCCATCAGTCACATTTGCCTGCCCATATGGATATCTTCTTTTTGGAAGGGAAGAAACCATTACAACTGTGTCATCCTTTATGTGCTGCAAATATGTTAAACTGGCCTATGGACTTTCACCGCGATTTGATATGTGGGAAAGGGATGGTTCCTTACTCATTTCTTTAAACCATTAGCTTTACTTCTGCTCTTGTTTTGCACTTTTTATGAAAAGAAGGATAATAATTTCCAGGAATTTGTACACCTGCAAATTGTTAGGATCGGAACAAGTTATGACTTTTATAAGCTAAGTAGTAGTGAGAAAATTATCTCTGATTTGCATACAGAGCACTGTAAAATTACAAAGACTTACAAAGCCCTAGAATAGCTATACACAGTTTTTGTTCAGCCATCCTACTAAATTCCTGTAAAAGTGCTTTCTTCTTTCATAACCTCTGAAGAGTGAATGGTCTAATCTTTTAAGATCTGTGTGCAGTCCCTCTTATTGGAAGGAAAAGGCAAGGCAGAAGAGTAACAACTGAATACAGGATTTATCTTTGTCAGCTACACATTTACTTTTAAGGATTCTGCATTTAATGGAAAGGAATAATGGAAAGAAATATGTTGCTTACTTCCCTTTGCTGACCTTCAAATATTTTCTTGGAGGACACTGCTCCATGTATAACGAAACCCATCAATGATGATATCAGAGCAACTTACATCTTCCAGACATCCACAAAATAAAAGCAAGTAGAAGAAAAATATTGGAAGAGGTTATCCATTCATTTATTTTTGAGACTGTGGATTATCTTCAAGGGGAAACCTATAAGGTTTCTAAATCCATGACTTCTAAGAGTTATATCTTCTCCTACAAATATGTATGAAAGAGCAAGCTAGATTTTATCTCATTTTCTGAAAGTCTAATTAGGGCAAGGCTTACAATGAAAATCTAGGCAATCTTTATGAATTACCAAAGAAGGAACACTAACACTTTTTCATGTATCACTTTCTGTTCACCACGTCATTGCTTCATGGCAATACTTAAATAATTGCAGCATACTTCTTAATCGTTAGAATATACTCTGTACCTAAGACATAGAATATGTGTTTGGCTGCAGACTGACAGATGTTTGATTTTGGTTTTTTAGTCCAGAAAATGATTTTTTTGTTGTTGTGGTTGATGCCACTTACTACTATTTCCATCTCTAGTACTCAGTTCAGCAATGCTAGTCATGTTTCTGGTTGATGGCAGCATGGACTATATCATGGTCCATAGTCTTCCAAGCTGGCTTTAGCTGGGACTTATCCAAACAAAGAAATTTATAGTTTTGTCAATACATAATTGAGCCTAAATATGCCCTTTTGAAAAGCAGCGCTTGTTATTTGGGGGTCAGAGATATGCTAACACAGCTGTACTACACAGAGGCACAAATCAGCATTTCCAAACAATTCTTCACTGCAGATACCTTAGATCAGGTCAGAGCTAGCTTTGGAGTCTCTGTCATTGCATAATTTAGTGGAAACCCACGTAATTTAGGAAAACATCAGGCCTATGAGACTTTGGCCTTTCCACAAGTATACAACAGAGAGTAAGAACCTCTTGTAAGTCTTGTATAACGACCTATTAGACTTCTGTGTCTTAATCTTGCCCAAATCGTTCTTCATATACCTTGAGTCACCTTTTCTAAATCTAGACCTATATCCACCATTGTACAATATTCCCAGCAAACAATAAATATCAGGTTTGTAGGGTTTTTTATTAATGGAAGACTTATCAACTGTAATTACAGAATATCTAAAACTTCAAGGTACGTATTTTAGCATTCTACAAAAGCAATTTCTGGACTATCACCTTCTGCCTGTCTTCTTACAAAACAGGCAACAAAAAGTATTTCTCTTTTTGTTTTGCATGTGAAAGTTCCTTGTTTAATTGTTAGTATTTCACCCCGCATATATCTCATTCTCTTTTTAATGCTCTTTGGCATCACATTTATCACTTCTGGGTAATACAACTCCAGTCTGGGAAGTTATAAAAAAAATAATTTAAAAAAAACTTATTTAAGGCCAAGAATGCAAGATTTCTGTCAAGTGACTTAGAGTGGACTTTTTCCTGCTTCTTTGGTCCAGTTTTCTCATTAAAAAAAATCTTATATGGATTAAACATCAAATACGAATGAATTGTGTAATGAAGTGGGATGACCTCTGAGTCAATACTAGAACACCCCATGATTCATTTACTAAAACTTGAAGAAAGCTATTAATGACACAAAGAATAGCTGCAAAGTACTGTTCTTCACTGCTACCACACCAGCTCAGTAAAATTCTATGAGCTACATTTAAAAGATGAGATGTTTTTGTTGGTAGATCAGCAATGACCAAGAAGCAGTACAGCTCATGGGAAAATCTGAATATGTTGATCATTCACACAGTAGACAGTAACTGCAGAAATTTCATTACAAAGAGCAGTGACACGACTAGGAAATGGGAAAACCAGCACAAGACTGCAAAGCTTTTATAAAGCTGATCAGATGATCAGAAATATCTAGAAATAAAATTTAGGTGGATAAAGATGGGGAGATAGAAAATGAAAGATCCCTAACTTTCTTTATGTTAGTAAGCTCAAGAATAGCTTAAGAAAGTGGGATAGAAGTTTCATTTTCCAAAAATACATTTGGATTTCTTATGACTTAGGTCATTAATCTTGGCTAATGAAATCTTACTGCATGAAAAAAAACAAAAGGTTTTTGTCTCTGTGTGTGTGTGTAACTATTACTGTGATTTAAAGTGAGAGAGAATAGAATTCCCACGAAGAAACAGAGATATAAATTAGTCTCTGCTGACCTACACCCCTGCCATTCTCTAGCATTGTACTCAGAAAAGTGGTAAGAATCTAAAATTATATAAATCCGCATGCTAGTGATATGTCCCCCAGATTCTTTTCATCTTCTTTTCACATCTAAATTCATCATTCAGGAAACAGAAGTTCCTTATTCCAGGCAGTTGCCTTTACTGCTGATATGACTCATCAATGCTAAGTTATCAATGAATGGTTTTGCTCTTGAGTAAGATTCCCTCACATGGAAAAAATAATTCATGTAGAATTGCAGAGATTATGAACTACTATTACTAGTCTTATGCTCATATACCAGTCAGGGATGGTCTTCTTGCACCAAGGTGGAAGTTTGTATGCAGCTCTAGTGTGACTGTTGCACAAGTGTTGTTCTATTCTTTTAATTCATTTTGAAATCCATCAATTTCATTTAACATAATGTCTGCTACTGTTTTTCTAAGGAACAAATGATCTTCATATGTTGGCAGAGATAACTGTTAAAAAACTGAGATAAAAAAAAAAAAAGAAGCAGAGTTTGAGCACTGAGAATGAAACAGAAATATTTTACAAGTTGAGGGCTTTTTCTAAAATATTTTGACTGTATTTTGGAGCCCTTATTTATAGATTGTCCCACATTTAGAGCAAAAGCATTGCTCATGCATCTCATGGCATATACAGAGACATTCTGAATTAGCAAGCAAATCTTAGAACATTTTGAAATATCTTTTAAACATGAATTGTCAGTTTTAATCCATGTAGATGAGGTCTTTCATGGCAATCTTTTCAGCTACATATCCATGTAAGAAAGACAAAGTCTAACAATGTAAGAATTATCAGCTGGCAAAAGACAAATCACAAAAGACGAGTTGTGAATAGGAACCACTATTGTTTCAAAAATCTCAGTACTGTATTATGGATGAAGTACATCTTTTTCCAGCTTAATGTATTCCATTCTGAAATTAACTTAAACAAATGGGAGAAAAATCTCCCTTGTCTTTTAGAGAAAAACAATCTTTGTAAGACACTAATCACTGCTGTATTGACTAACTATATCTTTCTGCTGTAGCTGAAGAAGATTTCTATGTGAGAAATCCCTATGCTGCTTTTCTTATGGAGTTGGAAAGAAAACAAACTATTATATCCATTCTTAAATACTTAAGATGTCTTCGGACATCATAACAGTAGTGACTTTCATAAGCATCTAGTTAAATGGAGAACGCAACCAAGAAATGTCTTGCAGGATTTTTATTTGTTTCCCTTTACACTTGTCCAAATTCCTGATTTACCTGTGCTACATTTTATTGGTGACATTTTGAAATCTCAAAGGCCTTTTAATCAACTTTACTTTCCAGACCTTCAGATAGCTTGGGTTTCTCTTGTTGCTCATATGATTTTAAAGTCAGCGGATCCACCTTAATGTTTTCTATTTGGGAGCTGTCACTGATGGTTGTGTCTTGGTGCTTTCTATATAATCCTGAGGACTATGTCTATCCCAGTGTATGGATCTACATCCTAATATCCAATTCCCTCTTACAACGGCCTTAGATCATAGTCTGCACTATATGAAACAGGCTTCTCATTACAGCTATGTGACAGGAAAATGGATCTCTCCTGCCTTTGCTTTTTGGAGACTATGACTGCAAAATAATCAGAATCAGGTTTTCGTGACAAGTCAAATAAAGAGTGGCATGTAACCCCCTGTAAGACTAGTAATTCTTGAGTAACTTCTCAATTTTATTTGGTGCAAAATCTTCGAGACTCTTCAGTGGGTTTAGGTTTTGTACTGATCTTGGTAAAAAACTAAATATGACAGTGTCTTATATGTATAATAAGACCTGAAACACCTCTCATGAACCACAGAAGATTTTGCTAAGAAATTAACATTAACTGTAATATTTCATGGTGACAATAATACGTATTTGAAGTTTATGACCTCTCTTACTATTTAAATACAAGTATTTTAATATGTAATTTGTAGCATTTTATCAACAGCTCTGCAAAATCAATGTAGCATATCATAATATAACTTCCAGTGTTATGTTTTCCACCTATATTTTAGTTATGTCAATTGATGTCAATGGGATTGGAGTGCAACCAACCAGGCAAAACGCTTGGTCTCAAAATATACAAGAGTATAATTTAGCTTTCACTGCTTGAATTGCTCTGTGGTATTTTTATTTTCCCTCCTTTTATTAACTCACCAGACCTTCTATATTGAATGCAGAAAAGAAGTTGCTTGCAGACTAATGAACAAGCCATGCCAAGTATAAACTTACAGAGGAGTTACTCATTTAACTGGTTCATATTCATCAGGAAACCACGGCCGTGTTCTTATTAGCAGTCAGTTGTTCATACTTTAATAAACTACTCATCAGTGTTGATCTGAAACACAACTTTCCATTCTTATTCTGTCATGCTCTGAGCAATGCTTAGAACATAATTCCAGTCTCTTAATCACGGAGTTGTTTTAATGTACAACAGACAACTAGGATCACTAAAGCTAGAGACAATGGGGTACAATGGAACCCAAATCTGGACTCATATAATAAAACTCTGTCTATGCTTATACATGCCAATTAGAAGTTGTTAAATACTGCAGATCACAGCTCTTATAATGAGTTTTCAGTACATGGCAAGCCATTTGGGGAGACTAGAGACAATTTTGGCGAGTGGAGATTTTTCTGTGTTTGTTCAATATTAATACAGATAGCTTAACACAGGTAGTTAAAAAAACTTTTTTCTGTGTTGACATTAGCTTTTCTCGGTATGCTTTCACAGATGTTAAAAAAGAGCTCTATTAATAACATCTTTTTTTGCCTGGGACTCCATTCTTTTTCAATGTCTCAAACCAAAAGGGTTCCCTTAGCTGCAATAAACCTGAATGCAGCTCTTGACTTTGAAAACCACTTTTAAGCACTGCTGTTGTAGAGAATTAAAGGCTAATCAGCTTTTTGCAGGCCAGCATGTTTATCTGTGCTTTTCAGCAACTCAGAATTCCATATGGTTTTCCTTCATGATATTTTATAGAGCTGTTTTTGAACTCCTCATCTTGAGATTAAAACCAAAGTTTAGCCAAACTACACTAAATAGTTATTTTTTGCCAGCTGTGCCATGGCTAAATGCTCTATAGGACTGGTATCTGCTCCTTTCATTTACACTTAGTACTTCTATGTACTAAACGTGCAGAAAATTACCTCATCAAAAGAACTCTGACATTCCCACAAGGCTTTTGAAGACTTTCAAAACATAGGCATATGTTTTTCTGATACATATTTTGTGCCAGAAAGGGTGTAATGAGTCATCACCTCTGCAATATTTAATACCTCAATTAATGTAAAGCCTCTTTCAACCTTTTTGCTGCTAGTAAACCTGTTACACTTTTAAATATAATATTTATCTGATCAGCACTGCCAAAGTATGCTACTTAGTCAGCAATTTGAGTGTGTTTCTTCTAACTGGTTGCCCCAAAAACACTTATGGTTTTTAGTCACTGACCATTGAAAAGTTCTATACATAAGTTTCTTGACCTTAGCATGGAGTAGCAACTACAGAAATAATTAATATGCAATAATTAAATACAGTTATTCAAAATGCAAACATGCCCTATGTGTACTGATAGTGACTTGAAAATAGTGGGAGATTTTCTCCTGACTTCAGCGAGCATTTGGTCAGGCCAAAGGAAGAAGGCGTTTGCTTCTTGCTTCTGAGGCTGTCAGTGTGCATCCCAAAAACATGTCACAGCAGCTGTGGCCTCCCAGCCTTAAGGGGAACGCGAGACTCATAGATGCTTGTGGTCGGAAAGAATGACAAAAGTCAGATGGACTGCAAGAGCTTACAAAATTTTATGAGTAAATGTCACACTTGACATGGAAATTGGTATGCTAGACCCTGACCTCCTAGGATAAGCATGTGGCAGTGGGTTTTGGAAAAAGGTGTAATGTGAATGGGAAGAGAGAAAGAGAGACATTAATGAGAGACAGAGACAGAGACAGAGACAGAGACAGAGACAGAGACAGAGACAGAGACAGAGACAGAGACAGAGACAGAGACAAAGACAGGTAAAGGACAGAAGAAAGAGAGAGAGATCACCAGCCCTGGACAATCCAGCTGGGGTGTTCATTGTCCTTTGGTGCAAACACATCTGGGCATTGTGGGTTAGCTTTTTATAGATAAATTTTCCCTAACGTGGAGTCTTCTTTCTTTTCAGTAGTCTTTGGTGGTCTTGATCCTCCCCTACCCTCCTGTACTGTGTTGTCCTTATTTCCACGAACTGGAACAAGGATGTTTGTCCCAGAAAAGTGATACCCTATCTCTGTATGGCCTCTTTCCTCAGCCACATCCTCTTCTTTGTCACAGTGTGTTCTTACCACTGATCCTTGTTTGGCTCCAGCTATCAGTGTTTGAGACATACACATACAACAAATCATTGGTTTCTCAATACTAAATTTGTAGTCCACCTGCTTGAAACATCTGTCTGACTGTTAATTGTCATACCCTGATGGAGCTGAAGTCTTGAGTAGTCATTTGCTTGTTCACTGTGGGCTGCTTGGTGAAAACCATCCCCCCACCCCACACATTAAAGGACTTACCTGCCAGAGTTCATTGTGCGTTAAACTAGATTTCAACGTTTCAAATGCTTTTCTGCATGCACAAGGGTTTAAAAGAGGAATTGTAATAATTCATTGCCTTATATTTTTCACAGTTCACTGAGTACTATGGTAATGCAGCTACGTAATTACAGATGTGGTACAACTTTGTACATAGGAGTCTCTTTCAATTTTTCACTGCCTGTTTAATCAGATGCTCAAAATCATCCATGACTTGAACTTGGGGATGTAAGACAAATATGTGGGACAAGAAGATATATAAACATTTCAGGTAACAAAATAACATCATCTGCAAATCATACAGATCTTCTGTTCTTAAATATGTGCCCCTTCGTTTCTTAGGTGAAAATCATAATGATTTCATAGTCTGTGTAATGAACTTGATCATTTGGGGTGCATCTGGAACTAAGAAGTCAAAGTATTACAGTGGTGGTTTCACTGATCCTTTTAACAGGAATAGGAATATCAAAAGGAAAAGTAATTTATATGAGAGCAATACTAGTTACCACCATTTCAATGAGACAAGCTTTTATCTGAAGAACTTGCTTTTCACATTTCATTTATACTATTATTGAATACATTTATACACTGAACAATATGTTTCCTACATTGCATCTACACATTTCCATGAGTACTGCCTTGCTTGCTGTACCATAACAATGATCAGCATGGATGTTATTTTGCTTATGCTGAAAAAAAAATTCTGCAGCATTTAGCAAATTTTTACTTTGTCAAAAGTAGATCTCCAACATTAACTAAACTACTTTTTCTGTCAGGTTTTGAAATACTTCTGTTCGAAAAGCTTCCAAAACTGCTGAGGTGCTGCCTGCCTGTCAGGAAAGCACTTATTCATTCACTTGAGGATTGATTTGATAAAACCTCTACTTTCTAGTATTCCATTATTATATCAATGTTACTATACCTCTAATCAAACTTCAAGATCACAGCTTGGGAAATAGGTTTTGAACATTATCTACCACTGCATTTAATAAATGAAATTCAGAATGAGCCTTCTCTTAATTTCTATAAGAATTTCTATAAGTATTTTCATGAGATCTGCAATAATCTAGGCAAGTCTAATGAACAGCTGCAATTATGGAGCTTTGTCCTCTTTCTTGACCTGTGCTGTGTGTGCCATAGCAATGTGCCTGTGGTTATGAATGCCCTGAAATCACAGCAGTAAGTTAAAGCTGAACAGAAAGAACTTTCTTTTGCCAGGATAAACATTATTATTACGTAAAGAAAACAAGAATTTTACTTTCTGTTGAAGCCTTAACCTACAGTATCATATTAGCAAGTTGTATGCATGTTGTGTAGACTAAAGATCCATATAATATTTGTTCCTCAGATGTAGAAAACTCAGATATTGCCTGCAGTCAGCTGAATGCAGCTACAACTATGCCTGACATGTTAGACACTGTGGGTAATGAATTGCCCTGGAGGCTGTCTCTAGAGCAATCGGTATTTGCAGTCCCAGTATCTGAACAGCAGCACTGTTCTGCATTATGCCAGTTCTCCTGTATTACATGGATGGCAATACAATGGAAAAATCAATGCAAATTTGACTTAGTTTGTCTACAATGTGATTTTCTCCTTTTTCTTCTCTACTTTCTGTCCACACATTTAAAATTTAGGGCAATAATAAGTTTAGTAATTGTTTGGGCTGTGCAATACTATATAGACAATTTTGAAGAGCTGCAAGGAAAAGTAAAGCTCTGAGGTCCATTTTCCCCTAGATATGGTGAAGTGCTCTGTTTTTAAGTTTTGGTCTCTGTATTCTAAGTTTTGCTCTCTGTATTACATTCAGCCACACTGGATAGCAAATAGTCAGGTCCACATCCTGTAACAGTTATCTTCTCTTCATTTAATCCACTCTGCACAGAAAACTATCTTCATTGTCTGAACTCTGAACTGCTCCAGGGAAAAGAATGCACCCCATAGGTAAGGACAAAAAAAAAAAAAAACAAACAAAAAAACCCACAAACAAACAAACAAAAAATAAAAACAAATAAAAACAAATAAAAAAATTTAAAAAAATTAAAAAAAAAAATTCTTCTCAACCAGTTAATCAGTATTAGAAATAGATAAATCCAGGCTGTTAAGAGATTCCGAGAAACTATCATATGGTGGAGAAAAGCCAGTGGTTGTTTTTCAAATCTTAATTCTTAAAATATGTTCCAGACAGAACAGTTAATGTGCAGAAAAAGGATAAAGAAGTAGGTTAGCAGAGATGAGCAGTGATAGAGAAACAAAATATTTCCATCATCACTTGTGGGTGAGCCTTTCAAAACAGCACACTTCTGTGCAGGGGGTCTTCTACATGTTCCTGCAAGCTCACTTAATTAAAACAGTAAAGTTATAATTTTGAAAGGGTAATCAATAATTTTTCTTCCAAATCGGAATGACTAACTCCCGACAGCTTGTCCTAAGACAGGGCATGTGTGCTGGCTATGGTAGGCACATCTGCCTCTCCTTCCATGAAGGTTATGTAGGATTGTCATGGTGAGTCCAGAAAACAAGGGACATTTTTGGTCATGCAGCTGTCAAGTCATCACATTGACCAGCTGACTTCAAATCAGTTTCTCAGCTTCTCTTTTAGGAGATGTATCTTTTGTGCTTAACCATGAACAGAAGCGTGAACAGAGTGCAACAGAGGTCAGCAAACAGTATGAGTATGCAGGAGGTAACAAGTGACTAAAAGAGGTTAAAGAATGCAATTCGGACCAGTCAGGTCTTGAAAAACATCGAAAACAGGAGACAGGTCATACAAAAATTTCTAATGTCCTATATAAAGCCCAAACAGAGGCTTGTCTGTATGCCCCAAAACACAGAGCAGTGCAACATACAGAAGAAAAGCTCCAGTGATTTACAGGAATCTACACCTGTTGGGCATTTGGCTTGACATTAGACAAAAGTTATATTATGTGACCCAGCTTCCTATTGCCCCATCAAGACACCACTAGACAGTGTTGTCTGAGTTCTGGTTTTTTGCAAATTAAAAATCTTCACCGCATGCAGAACAGATCTTTCTCAGCTATCTTTTCCTTTCCAAGCTCCACCCTTCTCTAAGTTTCAGCTTGCTTTAAGGGTCAGTGTAAACAGACATTTAAACCAGTAACAGGTGTTCCCAGAGAGGCATGTTTTTTTTTCATTCCAGGAGGATGAGGTTTGTGACCGTCCACATTTCCTTCCCTTATATGAGCAGGACCTTCCAGGCAGAAAAGTTGTACTGAGCCAGTGTCAGCCAGCAAAAGCAAAATTCGCTAAGGGGATTCACAGTATCACCCCCAAGGTCTTTGCAGTAAATAATACTGAGATAGGTCATGAAAAATATTGGCCTGACATCTGCAGCCTCACACATGGGCAGTGCACGCTATATGCTCCACAGGCAAATTCACATATGAAGAGGGACAGCCTAATGTTCCCCTAAATCTCCTCTCTCCTGCACTGCTCAACAGCAATTGCACTTCCATCCATCTCTTGCCTGTCTGCACACGACCAACACCAAGACTATAACAGGCAATGGGTATCCATGAGGCCAGTTTTCCTTTCTTTGTGCCAGAAAAAAACCCAAGGTTTTATTAAAAACAGGAAGGGGGGATGGGGGCACAGCTAAGAAAAATGTCATGACCAAATATAGGTTGGGTAAAATAAGGGTGAAAAAGAAGTGGTTGTCATTAAACTATCAATTCTCCTGAGGTTTTAAAATTTCCTTGATTGTATCATGAGAAGTTCCACCTTTGATCTAAGAATAACTTGATCTGCAAATCCACATGCTCCTCTGAAAAAAATAAAGAGCAAAACCCCATGTATTTTAAGATATTTTCACCTTCAACAAACTCCTCTGTCTCCCCAATATTTTATACAAAATGTCTTGATGAGGTCTTCCTTCCATCATCTTCCTCAAAGAGGCCTAATCCTTACCCTGGGCTCCTTGGCCATATTCCAACATCACCACTGACCCCAGTGAACTTAATTTAAATCAATGGGCTTGTTGCTGAGAGCACAATCTCTGTGCAATTGCCATTATTTTTGAACTTTCCACTTTCCCTCATCACTTTGAAGATATTTTAATAGCACAATAGCTATGTTTCTTTGCAGGAAAACCAGGCTGTCTCCTTCAGTCGGTCCGGACACTTTTGGGAGTTCCTCTCAGAGATCTTCTGCAGATGTGAGCTCAGCTACTAAGAATGGCTGGGCATGGCCCCAAGTTTTCAGCTCAGCACATGACCCTTCCCAGAGAGAAGACCTCCAGCCTGTGTCCCAGGCCACATATCCCCTGCTAGCACAAACCAGTACAAATATGCTCTGCCAAGAGCAAATCCACCGGGACTGATTCCCATCTGCCGCTGGGGTACAAGACTACCTTGTGTGAACTTTGGCTACTAGCCTTTGAAAATTGACTTGACTTGCAGCTTTTACCTAAAAGCCTGACCTAACTTCTTGCTAAGCATTTAATGATCCAAACAGCTCGAAATAGAGCCCAGTCCAAATGGCTTACCAATTCAGAGAGGAAAATAAAAAAAAAAAAAAGAGAGAAAAAAATGGAGGTGAAAAAAGAAATTGTGTATGTCCTATGCATGATTTCTGTTGAAGCTAGTTTCTGTCTCTCAGACAGCAGGGAAGAAACAAATCTATTATGTCAGAGAAAAGAGAAGCTGGTTCTCTGCTTTGATTCAGGCCAGATCCAAATGAGTCTAGAAGTTTCCAAGAAAACTCTTGCTGGCACTGATCTCATGTCTTCAGGTTTTAGTGTATATGGTTCACAAAATCTTCCTCTTGTGGGGAAAGATCATGTTCTTGGGAGAATTACAATAATTCTTGTAATGAAAACAAAGAATGTATTTTTGTTTATTTTTCCTAATGGCCCTGATCCAGCCAGGTTTTGCGTGCTACTAGCAGATGTTTCTTGTGAGTGACCCAACATCTGGCACAAAGGTCTTCTGTTGTAATTGTTATAATGAAAACACAAAAGACTGTAGCGTTACACACCAAGAACTGCATTTTTTTAATGGGTCTCCTACTTTGAAGTCATGAATGTGTACTCTGGATTCGGTCCAAAGCCTTTGGAAGTCAACAGAAACTTTCATCGATTTCAATGGGTTTGAGTCTGTCCTTTTATGAACCACTGCATCTAAATGTACAAAGACAAAAAGAAAGCTGCTAAACTACTTTTTTTTTTTCAAAAACAGTGATTTTTATTTCATTTTAGTAAGAAATCACTTTGTCTGCCTTGATTCATAACCTTTATTCACAAGTATTGCTATTTCCAAATCTTGCTAGAAAATAATACAAATCACAAATCAATTTAGATATGTTCATTAGACAGGCAATGAAGAATTTAAGTGAATAAAAGCTTTACAAAATCGAGACAAATTGCAAGGTTTTTGGAACAGTTTGAAATCAGAGAATTCTCTCTATTGCAGCATCAGATAAATCTCTGTACTGCAGAAACAAGTTCTAATATCCTAACATCCCTCTACCTAAAACATGGATCTCCTCATGAAGATGGTCCAGTGTCAGCTGCCCATGAACTTCAGAGGCAGGATGCCTCAGAATGTTGGGATAATAACCAATTACTCTGGGGTTTTTTTGGTTTTTGGTTTTTGGTTTGGGGTTTTTTTTGTTTGTTTGTTTGTTTTAAGTCAAATACTATTCTCATGTGCACTGGAGAGAACGCTACCCTGGCTTTCCTGTATTTATAGATTAATTTATGAATATTAATATAATCCTGTTGAATGTAGTTACTTAATACTATTTCTTTTTAAAAAGAAGAAAAGAAAGGTGGAAAAGAGTAGGAAGGAAGGTGAAGAAAGAGAGAGAGAAAGAAAGGAAAGAAGGCAGAAAGGAAGGCAGGAAGGCAGGAAGGCAGGGAGGCAGGAAGGAAGGCAGGCAGGCAGGAAGGAAGGAAGGCAGGCAGGAAGGAAGGAAGGAAGGAAGGAAGGAAGGAAGGAAGGAAGG
>VZRN01003304.1:36642-72485 GCA_013397935.1 Dasyornis broadbenti
AGAGGGAAATGAGGTAAGAAATTCAATAGCATTACCATTTTTCTGTACTGCGACATTGAGAAGTTAGAAACAAATGTCAGATACTATTCACAGAGATTGGTGGACATTCTAGATAGTGCTAGTGGACAGAAATTAGAACTCTAAGTATGCGTTTGAACTATTTGTTTATTTTTTTCCAAGTTTCAGTATTAAATTCTAATGCTTACTTATTTGTAGTGGCCGATACTAAGTAACTGAAAGGGCTGTAAGTGAGTCAAACCTCTCTATCAGAACTAATTACTTCCTCATGCACCCTAGTTACAGGATATTTGATGTAGCTGCAGGTGAAAAGAACTATGGAAAATGCCACAACATTATTCCAGTAGTTTGAGGCCTCTCATCCAGGAGAACATCTCACAAAATGCTGTTCAAAGGAGGAAGATCATAAGTGCTACTCAAATTAAGGAGTATAGGATAGATTTAGACAATTTCACATCATTACATTAAGGTCAACCACATGGTTAATATGTGTTGTATTTAACTTATTATTTTTGATAGGATGCCAAATAACTGAAGCTGGAGGGAAGCTGGGTTGTGTTGATTTCTGTGAAAGAGGAACAGATTCCAGTGGTGTTTAATCAGGCAGTTTCAGATTTTTATGAAGATTTTGTAACTGAATTGTATATATTTCTCTTATTGATTTTTATAAAAATTCCAAGACAGACAGTGCATATGGCAAGAAAACAAAGATTTTGCATGCTTGAGATTTACTACTGTTAGATAATAAGCACTTTCAGGTCTTAAAGTCTTTAATTATTGGCAGATTTTCCAAAGTCATAGTATCACAAAAAAATTTCATGTGGGAAGGGACTCCAGGAATCCATTATTCTGCCTTTCTGCTCAAAGAAGGGACAGCACTGAGGTCAGACCTTGCTCTGCATTTCTTAAGAACTCTGTGGTTGCACTGAAGGGCATTTACACAATTTCCTGGACTTTTTTCAAATTCCATGGAAAGAAGAACTGAGGGAGGAATAAATGAGGGGAAGTAATGGGAAACATTTTTTTCACCTTTGTTATCTGCAACCAGGAGCAAGAAAAGCGCTGCATGTTTGTGCCTTTCAGAGCTGAGTACATGGAGCTGTAATGCAGTAAGAAATGATGCAGGTTCGGTGACCCTGCCCTTAATAGAGGTCTTTAAAGTGTCAACAATGTCGTCAATTGGTTTACATCCGTTGGGACAGAATCTCATAATCCATCAAGCTTTATTAATTTCCTGGGATTAAAGGAATAATTACTGTGTACCTCTGTGCAGAACACATATCTTTGCCACTAGCTAAGACTCAGGGCTCTCTTAGCTCTTTGGACAAGTAGCTGACTTTCGAAGATATTGTCATTCACTGTGGACAATAATTCTTTCATCTACAATTCAGAAAATAATTGAGTGTCATATTTTTAAAAGCAGACCTTTTTCTCAGTAATTCTGACTGCTTGCTAAACACATGGGATCTGCTAATGAGTGTTGATTCGGTTTGATCTCAGCTAGGAAATTTCATCTACTAGTTTCTTCACGCAGAGAGAAAAATAATTAGTGACATTGATGTGTATATAATGACAAACCCATATACAATAAGAAGGGAAATTTTGGAAACTACAAAATAGAACATGATCAAATGACATAGTAAGGAACGAGGAAGAACATATGATGCATGATGCCTAGGGATCCTGGGATGATGCTGCTGCTAAATGGTATCAATTGACAATTGACAAATTGCAAAATGTTATACAGGTGCATTTATATTTACTACGTGTATCTGTCCTTTCCTGTTTGTTACAACTTTGGTGATCCACAAAACATTCTAGTTACAACATTCAAAAGGAAAAATTATCCAGATAGAAGGTCTATACCAGAGATTAATAGGTGGCCAACAAGAGGACATTGTTGAAGCCTATCAGTACTTCAGGTAATTCCTGCAGCTCCAGCCAGAGAAACTATTTAGTGTGTTAACTTCATGCTTGTGAAACTTGTGTTTGGGGCATGGTCATGTCACACTACATCATTTAAATTCCATGTTTTACTGACAGGAAAGTTGTACTAAAGGCGGTCATTTCTATAATGCATTATACACTTCCATATTTTTTTTTTTTTTTTTTAAACAGAAAGAACTGATTTTGCTGATGTTTCCATTTAAGTCCAGTACATGAAAAAGCTCATGGCTGTAATTAACAAATAGCACTGTGAGAAACATAATAATTTTGCAAAAACAGAAAATTTATCAGCATACATTGTTTCATCTTCAGAGTCTGTAGAAAATATATTGGAATCCTCCAGTCACTTGCCAATACAGACAGTTTCTCTGATAGAAAAGGTTCTTATTTGTGTCTAAGAATAATTCTGTGCTTAAAGGAATTTTAAAAGTATTTATATTCAAACACATTTAATGCTCTTTTATATAAATCAGCACCTGGTGCACAATTTCATTCAATTTTGGTAGAAATGGTCCTTAGAAGTCCCTGTGAAGGTCTTCTTATAACAATGATATCTCAGGCAAGTGATTGTTTTGCAACACCTTATGAAGGTATCATCCATCATTTGACCCACAACAGGTGATTATAAAAATAGTCATAATTTGCTCTAAATGCAAATCAATGTAATCCAATTCATAATGGTAGCTCATGGTGACTCACCTGGCTTATGGTAGTGTTTAACTTTGAATATACAGGCACTCAAAAGCATCCACAATTAGCCTCTCGTGAGGTGCTTGGCATGGCCTCCTGCCTATGTGCATCCTGGTGGTATGGATCTGTTTGTTTCAGTGGGAGTGGAGCAGAAATCATGAATATCTGCTGCAGGCATAATGAGCTATCAGATGATACACTCTTTCTTTTTTTCTTTTTTTAATTAAACATTCAGTTTTCAGTTTGGTTAAACATGCTCCCACACATATGTCCCACCTTACAGAAGAAGAAGAAATAGAAGTAAAAATGGGAGGGAAAGGGGAAAAAAAGACATAAGGAAAAGACAGGTAATAGGTTCCTGTCACTAAAGACATCTATGTAATCATTTCCATTTCATCAGAATGTTAAATAAAAAACTCTAAAGTTAGACACTTTAAAACATTGCTAGAAAATTCACACCTTAGATATTTGAAACATCTGGAAGAGGATCTCATTCGTACGTCAGTGACAAGTTCTTCTTTTCAAAGAAGTCTAGGAAAATTGGAAACAACAAAGAGCTACAGAAAGCTATTATTTTTTTTAAATGCCAAAAAATTAGAAAATATTAGATGCCAATAGCTAGTTTGTCAGTATAGGGGTGAGTACATATGGGATTTTAACAAAAAAATTAGGAGAGATTACCACCAGTAATGGCAATTGTAACAGATTTATGGGGAATAAAATAGACTTTTGCCATGTTATTTAAACTGAGAAAACAAGTTTGAGAAAGCATGAAATTAACCTTATCTAATTCTACATTGCTGCAGGACCAAATACCATCTACTTATAAAAGTTTCTCCTCCAACTTTAGATTTTAGAGATACTATAAAGCCTAAGTGTTTCCACTTCTGTAGAACCACATGCCAGTTCTCGAATATGTGGCTCAAATCTTGTTAACAGTCAAATGGATTTTGTCTGTCATTATGCCAGTAGATTTGCTGAACTGATCAATGCTATCTTGCAACATGCTGAGACAAGGTTCCTCTTTGTACTTGTCCTTCCTATGTCAAAGAATACAAGGGCCTTTAATACTATGCAGTTTTTTCTTCTTTTTTCTCACATTTGATGTTGTTGTCATCTGGATTGTTTTCTTCTGGTCTCTATTCAGGCCAGTAATACCTTTCTTTTAAGAAGGATGTTGAAAGTCACAGGAATCCCCTCCAAATAAATTAGGGCAAAGTAGAACTGGAGTTATTATTTCTAGAGTTTTATGCATAGTACGTAAATTTTTTTGCTCCATAATGAGTTTGTTTTTCATCTTAAGGATTTCCTTTCAAATTTTCTTGTACTGATATAACCTGACAGGCAGTATTTTGAGATTTTTGTTTCCCAAAAGAAAGAATTTGCTTTCTGATTCCTACATATGGCACTGGTCTTTTCAATATTCCATCATGTTAAATTTGAACATTTTATCAGTATTCACTAATTTATTTTAAATTCTGATCACAAACTCCTAAATTTATACAGCCTCTGTGGCCTTGCTGTCATCTGTAAATACCATCAATATTAATTCTTTTCCATAACTGAAGTTGTCATGGCACAGAATTGTTATTAAATCCAGGCTCAGGGTAGACTTTTCAGTAATCCTATTTGGAATACGTTGCAAGTTTGAGATGAAAATATTGATAATCATTCTTTGAAGCAAGATACACAGATTCTCCCTCTCCTGATTGACTGGCCTAGATCCAATTTGGAAAAAAGCTAGCAGCACTTACATTGCTGTGCTTCTTTCAGTATCAGGTTGGTACATCAGCAGAGGGTGGTACTGGGAGATAAATCTTCCCAGGTTGTTGCCAGCCTAGGGATTGCTCAATGAAGGCCTGCCCAACGGGTCTGAAAAAAATTGGGGAATGTTGGAGTATATGATTACCTATTACAAGGTTGTGTAATCTACTGAGTCCTCATAATCACACAGACTTTCTACTTTGTGTGCTTGCCTGCCTACAAAATTTGTAATGATTTTGGGGCTATCAAACCAGCCTAGACACATCCTCTATTTTTATAGGTTTCCACAGTGACCACAGCATCTGGGAAGACCTCAGATCTCTGTCTGAGCTGACCATACCCTCTACGAATCTTGCCTATTAAAGTGTAAAGCCAATAAGAAGAGTATATCCAAGGAAAACTAGTTTGCATGCAATGTGTTGAAGGTACTATAAGTTCGTTTTGGGGAAGGGAGGTACAATGGAAATTACACCTTCTCGTTTCATAAAAAAGAGGTTTTTATATCAAATAAAAGAAACAATAATTTCTCCATTGCTTGGAAATCACAATACGTTCCTAAAAGACCTTCCTAGTCAGACTACAAATCTTAACCATAGGTTTTAGATGACCAGGAAATGGATCTCTCAAGTCTGTCACACAAATATGAAGCCCTGGAAAATATAATATAGTGTTACACAGTACAGGTGCATTGCTGAGATGACTTGCTGATGGTAACTTAAGTGAGGAAGATCTATTCTTTTTCACAGTTGAAGAAAGAATTTTGTCAGTGACAAGAAATATGGCTTACATTACATGCCTCACATTCCTCAGAGCTGAAAATAATGAAGGGAGGGAGGAGAGGGAAAAAATCAAATTTCTACTAAGGAATCAGCAGCGAACTTAATGCAGGTGCAATATTTCTCAAGACAAAGAGTTTTTTTTATTTCACCTCCATCTTATTTCATGAAAATGAACTCCTCCCCTCTCCCTTTCTTTATCAGCACAGAGTAGATTAAAATGTTGATACCCTTTCCTGACAAAGATATTTTTACAGTCTTTAGTCAAGTTGTTGGAGCAGGATTAACTTCCTACCGAGCTTAAAATAGCTCCATTAAGTTAGCTGAGTTCCATACATTCAATAACCTGTCCCGTTTTGCTAACTATGCTGAATTACTTTCTGCATGTACTGCTGCATGACTGTAACCTTCTGTACTCTCCCAAATCTATCAAAAATGCCATATATTTCATTGAGCTAGCGTATCAATCCAATCACTGAAATGACAACTACAAATATACTTTACCTAGAGAATGAATCAGGACTGTGCTTAACCCCTGTATTGCTGGAATTCATATTATTTCGTTCTCAACAACAGAAAATGTAGGTTTCCTGTAGGTAAACATTTAATATTGTTGGAAAAACTTTTGTTCCTCTTACCAGGAGTTACTAGAACTGTATTTTGAATCTAGAACATGACTTCATTTATGAATATAAATATATAAAGTGGGGTTGCCAAGAGGATAAATTCAGGCTCATCTAAGTGGTGTCAAGCAATAGGACAAGGAATAAAGGGCAGAAAGTGATGCACAGGAAGCTCCACCTGAATATAAGGAAGAACTTCTTTACTGTGCAGGTGACCAAACACTGGAACAGATTGCCCAGAGAGGTTGTGGAGTCTCCCTCTCTGGAGATATTCCAGAACTGTCTGGACACAATCCTGTGCCATGAGCTCTGGGATTACCCTGCTTGAGCAGGGAAGTTTGACCAGATAACCCACTGTGACCCCTTCCAACCTGACCCATCCTGTGATCCGGTGATTCTGTGATTCACTCTGCCATGTCTGTAGATTGCTCAGTGGAGGGGATTTTATACTGTAATAACTCCCAGACAATGTGTAGAGTTTGGGAGATTTTTCTTTGCACAACCCAGACTTCAAATATTTACCAGGATAAATGAGTTTCAGAGCCTGGGAATGTTTTCTGGTGCCATTTAAGCAAGTATGGACAAGGATTTGACTACAAAACTCATACAAAGCATGGAAGGAAGCAAATCCTTTGGCAATGGACAGGACCTCTCCTTGTAGACATCTTGTCAAGTCCTGCAATTATTGTAACAAGGCCTTTACTGTTTGAAAACAACTTCAGAGAGTTCTTTAAATGCAAGCATGATAGAAACCTAAACTGACTACCTAGATCCTCTCTATTTAAGACATTAATATTAATAAATGGAGAGAATTCAGAGACACCTGTCTAGCTGAACAAAGCTGAGATCTGCAACTCCAAGATACATAATGAATTACCTGTCTTTACAGACTTGTAAAGGTAGATTCTTCCATAAAAAGGGGAGTGTTCTTCAGCATGCATATTGATAAAAATTTATCCTCAAAATTATTGGCAGATTAAAAAAACTAGAAAATTATGAAATTCCAAGCTGTTGAAAAATATTTATATTGTTTTCTATTTTTTCATTAGAATAAACAAAATGGCAAAAACCCCCAAGGTTGGAAGCTTACATAAGACAATAATTTCAATTTATGCTTAGTCATTTGAATCATTATGCAGATATTATTTTGCAGAATTGTACATATACAACTAATTTTTTGTGTTCACCCAGTGTTGTGTGTGACAGAATACAGTACAAAACCTATTTTATCTGTCTCTACTTAGGTACATAGTTTGGAAGTGTTCTCAAAATTCAAATGAACATTCAGCAAGTGTGATAGTATTGCACATGACTGAGACCTAGGATCCAACACATAATCGTAACCAACCTGTGTGATTTATATTGACTGAATAAGATATTAATCAGGATAAAATCAGATCTGGAACCTCATTTAAAGAAAAATACTAAATCAAGAGCATTCTTTGAAATATCAATGTACGTTAACATACTCACTAATGTTCCTTCCGTAATAGATCTTCATGTTCTTAACTGAAGGCAGAACTCATTGTGTCATCCATTTATACATGTACAATTTATAGTTTCTAAACCGACATAGTGACTGGTTTACACAGAACATACATAACAAACATAGTATAGTGCATATACAGATACAAAGTCACTGAGCGTCCAGGCCAGGAGAAATACTTCATTATCTAAATTAATTTGAATTTTAACACTCCTATCAGAAAATGGTTTTTATTCTGTTCTATGTAATCAAATGTTCCTGCGTGGAAATCTGCAAAATAACTGCAATGCACCTATAAGAAGGTCCACAGAAACACCAACAGAAAATCCATGAAGTACAAATGTGTAGGATCTGTAGGAAGTATTTATATAGGACTGAGTATATGTGTGACCAGGCCTCTGAGACAGAGTCTGAAAAAGTGTGAATAGCTATTGGATTTTAGTTTAGTTTAGTTTTGTTATCTTGATTCATACCCAATCTCCTCCCTGTGAAATCAGTTAAAACTGTTACAGATTCACACAACTATAATGGTATACAGAATCCAGCCTTTTTTTTTTTTACTTATTTTGAAAAGAACTCTGAATAATTGTTACACTCTATAAAGAAGGAAAATTATTATGTAAAATCTGGAGCACTACATCTTCTATCGAACAGGCAGAAAGAACTTCTACTATTTCACTTTGAAAATGCACCAGTAAGAGTTAAGTGAGGTGGGAATGATAACAAATAAACCAGATCACAACAGCTGCACACCATGTCCACTGCACTTCCACAGAAAAAAAAAAAAGCAAATTAATTTTAATTTTATTTCAGTCATTGCCTTAGATGATCTGGCAGCAATGCAGGGACTTTGGTATAATTTTGTCTCTTGGCTGTGGTTCACTTTACCTCGACATTAAAATAATGGAATACAGCAATAATAGTAGAAACACCTTGGAAGAGGCCTATGGTCTGTCCAGGAGACGAGAGGATTCTATATGTCTGATTTTAGCTGGAAATGCTGCAGCAGCATGTGGAACTCTTGAAATGTAAGTGAGAAAAAAAAAAAAGTGTGATTAAACTGTGGGGGAAGCCTTCCTTTCTGACAGCTAGGCAAAGCTGCAAGAGACAGCCAAGTGTTTCCCATGGAATAGTGAGTGCTCATATTAAGGAGGAAGGGTGTGTTAAACGGTTAAGACATCATGACCTTGTTTCAGAGAACCATAGTAAGCCATGATGCTCAAGGCCACTGTGAACTTTAATAAAATTTGATAGCAGATTAACACAAATATTTGAAGAATAAATTTTGTAACTTCACAATGGGCAAAATACCAATCCTGGGCCCATTTCTCTAGTGCAATACATTTCTGTCAGTGTAATTTAAAAATTTGCTTAGGTTTGTCATGTCCAAGTAATTTTTTGAAGTCTAATGCTTTGTTTGTTCTGGTTTCACATTTTCCATACTCTCCCTTATGCTAAAGGTTAGAAAATAAACAATGTGTGTTATGCCAGTGGGATCTCCAGAGTTTCTTTTCCTCTTCTCACTGCAGGGAAGTTTTGGGTTTATCTCTTTCTACCACTTTCAGCTTTAGATACGACTCTACTTCAGTGATTTCATAAAGAACTTCACTGAAGACATATGTCAAATACAAGTGACTCAGATGTTCACGCTGTTTTTCTTATCAGCTATTTTTTTCATGACAAAATATGTTTCCAGAAACAAAGCTGGGTTTGGACAACAACTTTTCTCCATAGTTATGGGAAACAGAATTGCCACTGCATAGTTTTCTCTTTCAGCTTCCTTTTATAAGAGAGATTTTGACCTCTAGTAACATCATCAAACCTAAGCAAATCCTTCTGAACTGCCACAGGTGTGATCATATGCCAAATAAAAATTATCTGGTCAAATTTGAGGCAAATTAAGCAAAACATGTCTGTCAATGAGAGGGTTCAAACTGAAGGGATCTCACATTAGGCTTTTTTTTCTGTTTTCTCTCTTTTCACTTGCCAAAGCTTCAGAATGGTTTGGCTTGAAACCTGCAAATCAGTTTAATTTTGTTGGACAAAAGTAATGGAGTCAAAAGACTTATGCCAGGGGGCCAGCCTGGAGGAAAAGCGGACTCTGGGAACTGCATGAGAGAGCAATAAGCTGTCTAGCAAGGTGTGTCCTGGGAATGACAGAACACAGCTCTTGTTCCACCAGTTTTGGAAATTCTATGAGAGGAGCAGAACAAGAAAATACCTCTTAATGCAGCTTTTTGTTGTACAAGGAGGATCTCCTTTTTGGAAGTATTCTCATGGGACTATTGTCGCAGGTATTTCAAAGCTTCTGCAGACAATGAACACTGAGCAAAGCGATATTAGCACACTTGAGACTCAAATAGAAAGAAAAAACCCCCATGAAAGTACTTTTTAGACAACTTACCACCCCTTGAAAATTCTCTTACTCTTGCATATTTCATTTAAGCATATTTGAAATGTCACAGCTGAACTTTGCACAAGTATGGTAGTGAAAGAGGGTTGAACTACTTTGGAATCTTAATCACTAAAGAGTAAGCTTAAAGATACACTGTTCATCACCATTGCTTTTAAGATAAAACTGTATTTTTCAGAGAAATCGTTATGATCTATATTATGTTTTATGATATTATCTGAAATTATTTTTGTTCAGGCCCATACTCCTGGTGAATGTGAAACCAGGAAGCTAAATTTGAAGGTTGCTTCTGCTTTTCACCCTTCTTGTTTTTGGGAACTCTCTTTTTTCACATCAAATAGCATAGTAGGATTCCCTTGGCTGTAGATTTTGCCTCAGGGCCTTATAGGAATTAGTTTTGTCTTATAGAGCTGGCTTTGGTTCCTATATCTTAATCAGCTGAGCACCCTCTGAACAAATATCCTTTCATGGACAGTAATCTTCATTCCAGATTTTGGAAACCAGTCACCAAGGAAGGAAGGAATTTATTTTTATTTCCAGTACTGTACATGTGGGTGGGTATATTAAAAGAACTAAACCAACATTGGTCCTCCATGTCCTTCCTCTGTGCCTAAAGGATATTAGTTGTCACAGTTTAATGGCCTTCTCTAATGGGAGAATGGAAAATATTTTCTTTTTTCACTAGTTTTGTATTTAAGATTTTTAGTGCTTAATTTCTTCAACAGAAGATAATGATAAAAAGTTCCTACCTCAAAAATCTTCCAAATCAACTAAATTGCCTTATACGATAATTTGCATAACTTTTGAACAAGATAGTCACTGTATTCCAGGTAGTCTACATGTCCTGTTAGGGATCAAACATTTATTTCAATCAAATAAATCTGTTTTCCCCCACTAAGCAGTGTTATATGTCTGTACTGAGTTTGAGATTAAAAGATCAGGGACTATGCAAAACAATTAAACATTTGTTCTACCATATCCCTTCTTGAAAAAGAAGAGCTGCTCTGTGAAAGAAAAACAACAAATTCATAGTTCTCTTCAAGATAGGATGCAGTGATCCACTACAGATAAGATGCACTCCTTTTACTCTATTCAAATATTAAGCTATCTAATGCAAATATTATTTTCCAGTAACTGAAATCATTCATTTACCCACACCTCTAGAAAACCCTGAATGCAAATCTCTTCCACATACTGAAGTAGCTTGCACTAGCTTGTTTTCATGAGACACTAATGTCTTTGTACTGTGACTGTTGTTTTCTCCCTAAGATTAGGAAACTTTTCTAGGGTTACATGAAAGTAAAGTGGCTTATTATTTCATTTCTACATATTTTTCTATCATGTTTATATTAACAGTCTGTGTTATAAGTTTTGCAGTTGAATTTTTCATTTCAATTTCAATAGTGTTTACAAATACTTTTTATATAAGCATTTTGGATATTATATGTTACATTATTGTTTAGGTGCAGTTTACCTTTTAGGTCATCCTCTATCTTATTGTGTAATTTATCCCAAGTCTTTTCCTGTTCTCTTTTGCGTTGTTTACTCTTAACTTTTAAAGAGATTTAGTATAAAGTATGTTCTTTTTACACTTTGCTTTTCTTTGTAAAAATTAGCAATGATTTAAAGCCTTAAAGCAAACAGTAGTAGCTCTGCCGTGTGATAGAGAAACCAGAGAACAAGAACCACTTCACAAACATAAGGCAAACAAGCCGTCCTTAAACTCTCTCCTATTGATCATACAGAGCAGCCTCAAACTGATTGAAGGGATTCAGCCAAAATAGGAAGTTCTTGTGGTGAGACGGCTGATATGGTCAGGCTGGAAAACCTCTCAACTGTTTCCTGTGGTCACCCAAATTCCAGGGCCTTGCCGAACCCGAGGACGCTCTGAATAAAGGATTTCTTAGAATTTGCTCTGCAGTAGTCAGGGGCTCTGCAAATGGCATGTGACTCAGTACTGGATGATTTCAGTTCCTTGAGCAAACTAAGATAAAGTAGAAAAATGTTTCCCTGCTTACCCTGGAAAGATTCCCATGAATAAGAGGTACCACAGTCAAGGGAAGTTTTCTGTGTAGCTTTGCAGATATTTTGGTGGTGTATGGCAGCCTTCAGCTTCAACTGGCTTTAGCATAAGAAACAGGAACTCTTCTGACACCTGTTACTGCATATTCTTAATAAGGATATGTGAACACTGTGAGTTTGGTAGCTGCAATTGCATTTACCATGAAAGTCTTCTGCAAAAAGGGTACAAGATGTAACTTGCAAATTATCAGGTGCTGCCTCAAAGCACTGTACACCCTCAAGTTTTCTGTTCTTGGTGGCAGGCACAGGGGAAAAGAGGATAAGCCTCACTTGCCTTGCAGATATAGACTCTGAACGAAGAAATACCTTGTGCTGTATTGACAAGTTTTTTCTGGAAAACTGATTTTCTTCAGAGGACCTGTAACATAGCGCATTCATCTCTGCACCTTGGTTCACAGGCATTAGACTCTGCTCTAAATAAATGTGCAGAGTGGATAAAGGTGAAATGGTCATCTCCTCTATGCAGGAGAGGAATTAAGCAGTAAATTTAACTCCCTGTAGCCAGTCTGCTGAGCTGGAACAAAACTGGCCTTAGGCCTCCCTGGGCAGGACTGTCTCAGTATTCCAGTTCTAGTTCAGTGCTCAATCTCAAATCTGTCTTAATGGGTCCCAGGTACAGGGCCCTCTCTAGAAACCTTTTCCTTCATAGATATAGAACACTGATATATCTTTCCCTTTCTCCACATTCTTACAGTCCTACCTTTAGTGGTCCTATACCAATTGCATTCAGATCCCTTTTGCCTACTGGTATTATTTTGTTTTGACTCACGTGTTGTCAGTGTGTAAAATAGAAAATAAGAAATATTTAAATCTAGCATCAAGTGTGACAAAGTAACGTGCAGGCATATTTAAATATTGTAGGCATCTAGCTCTGATGAGGAAGAGATGAACTAAGTTTTTTTTAAGCCAGATGCTCACCTGAGCTCTGATAAAAATCTGTGGAGCATATACACAAATCCTTCAGAGATTATCTATTTCACTTAAAACAACAACTTACACTAATCACATCAAGTCTACTGGTAAATAAAAGAGAATGTCAAGGTACTGGCTTTCTGCCAAGAGTTAGACTCCTTTAGGCAGATAGCTATAGAAAAAATCTAGATGGAGAAGTCTAGCACAAAGCCAGAGAGACACAGATAGTAATTAAACATTGCAAAATCAGAGTTTCAATTGTCAACCTTCTCCCTGACCCTTTCTCTTTTAACAGTGTAGATACACTCAGTGGATTCATAGTTTGTGTTCCTAGGGTTCATTTCATAGCTCTAAGAGACAGGCTTTTACTCCTTTCACCCATATGTTCATAGAAAAAAAGAGAGTCAACTGCCTGAAAATCCAAATTTAGATGCTCTGAATTACCTCTTGCAGAATGTTTTTTTTTGGTCAGTGTAAACTCCATGAGTTCTTAAAGTTTCCTTCTACAGTTTCAGACATGCCCTATAACCTGTCCCTGCTCATAAAGGTGTTTTACCACTTGAAGAGATAATTAATCTAGGTCCTACTCCTAGGAGCCTCACTCTCTGCTTATCATGGTTCTTAGTTCTTACATTCTTAGTTCAGTGATTTCAGTTCTGTCTTTGAAACTTTTAAGCATCACTATGTTCAACATCCCAGTTTGTAAATCCCTGTTTGTTTCTGGCCTTAAATACATAAATGGACATTGAAATACGAGCTGTTCCTTTTTTTCTTTTTTTTTTAAATTTTTCTTCAATCTGTGACACCTTTCAGAGGTTTGAACCTTTAAAAGTCTTGATTCTCTCTTATGAACCGGCTTTCAATTGCTCTAGTCTACTTGTAAATATTGTAGCCATCACTTTTTTTTTGTCTGCGTAAGCCATTAAATGTGTGAAATATGCACAATCAGATTGTTCACAGGGGAAAAGGTGTCTGTTTTTTGACAATGGTGGTTGATTTTTTTCCAGACCCAGTCTTGTTATAATTATTTGTTACCAGATACAGTATTTAAAGAGAATTTTATTAGTATAGTTTTTGGCCCAAATCCTTGTTCTATAGCCCTAATCCTGGCTCTATGGTCCTTGCAATACAGAAAGGATGTAATAAGGCTTTGTAATGCAGCCTTTGAAGGTATGTTCCAAAGAAGTCAGTTCAGCCTTTATAGGGGAAATTGTGTTCAGAAAGAACGTCAACCAGCTCTGAGCTAGCTAAATTTGGACAATTTAATTTTGAAACAGAACCTCCTGGGCTACTGTTTTTTTCCAGGTTACTGATCTCAGGAGCTAATAAACTTCCATCTGGAAACAAAGAGAATCTAGGAGAGGCAAGTGAAAGAGTTCCAAAGAAAGTCTGTGAAAACATTGCTTGGATGATGTTAGAAACTACAGGATCTTCGTGTGATTGCCATCACACAGCAGCTGCAGTGGTTTTATCACTAAGAAATAAAAAATTACAAGATCTCTAGTTTTCTTTATGAGAGCATCCCCTGAAGGATTATATGAGGCAATTTTCCCAGAGGGAAATGAGTGGCCATGCTTGCTCAGCCTCCTCTTCCTGCAATAATTTTTAGAAAGGGTGTGGTTTGCTGGAAGGCTGGATTGATGCTGATGAAGCAAATGAACTGAGTGAAAAATATACACTCCAGTTACAAAATGAGAATCAATTACAGCACAATTTGCCCTCTCCATAATGTACCTACTGAGCAAGTAATTCATCCTGAACCACAGAACAGTCATTCAGAGGGAATACCAAGGTCTCAGTTCCAAATTATTACTCAGAACTGAGTAGCAGGAAGTCCCTGTTTAGTAGTGTGATGGATAATAGAACCCCATCTCTGAACTCCTTGGCAGGATGGAAACACTTTCTCTTGGACCTAAGTTGAGTCTGAAACGTTTAATGAGTTGAGTCATATCATGAAGTGAAGTAAATAAGGATGAGAAACAGATCATTTGGGTGAGGTCCAAAATACAGCATGCCTAAATCTGGGCTTCCCCATCGTCACTCAGAGTGTGATAGAGTTTGCCCTCAGCAAAGTTATTTTTTAAAGCAACTTTAAAAAGCCAAGCTTTCAACAAGGGTAATTAGTGGGGATTGGCTGCAGTCTATTTTTGCTCTTCAGCAGGAAAGAAACTTTTTGTTTGTTTGTTTAGGGTTTCTTGGTTTGGAGTTTCTGTTTGATTTCCTTCTTTTTCAGCATCAAAGAAACTGCAGTCGTACAGAATGATGGCAAAGACTGAAGGACAGCCATGATTTTACACCAATACTGCATCTGACTACTGCTGGAACAACAGATTCCACTATTTGTACTTCTAGAAAAGGTATATAATAAAACGTATTGTTGGGTGTCTATCTGGAATTAGGTTGCATTCAGTAGTAGGCAAATATTTGACTACTGTGCTTTAGGAAGTCTGACAGGAATCTTCTACGAATTTCCCTTCTCTCATTAATTGAAAGCTTTGCTTTCTGTGCTTCACTTCTCCCACCTATGAAACGGGGGAATCTGAAGGACTACGATGAGTAGCAAGTGTTCATACCTCCATGAGAGAAGCGAAAAAGCACAGCTCAAATACTGAATAACATTACACAGCCAAATAGGATTGCAGTTGAATTATACAAACCAGGATGCCTTACTTGGCTGCATGAGCCACATACATTGCTAGAATCAGAGGGCTGATTATATGAATTATACAGAAAGTCTAAACCCCACTCCAGACAAACAAACAAACACAAGTTGCTTTTAGTGGTAGAGAACTGTCTGGAAAATGAGGTTTGAGTAAAATTAATTATATTGACTGAATGGGAATAATCATTACAGAAAAAAAATCCCAGTCAGAGGACTGTCATCTCATGAGCTAGGAAACTGCATACAGATAAGTCATTGAGGAGATTCCAGTATAATCTGGATGAAAAACATTCTGGTTTTAGTTAACTCTGGAACTTTCCATATGTAAAGCAGAATTTTGGGTTTTCACATCTGTAATCTGAAAGGGAAACCACATTTATCTCATAGAATCGTCACAGAATGGTGTGGGTTGTAAGAGACCTTAAAGATCATGTATTTCTAAACTCCCTGCTATAAGAGGACACCTTTCATTACAACAGGTTGCTCAGGGCCCTATCCAACCTGACCTTGACCCCTTACAAGTGCAGGCTATCCACAGCTTCTCTGGGCAACTTGTTTCAATGCCTCACCAACTTCTCTGTAAAGAATTTCTTCCTAATATCTAATCTAAACTCACTCTCTTTCAGTTTGAATCCATCCCCCCCTGTCCTGTCACTGCATGCCTGTAAATATTCTCTCTCTGTCTTTTCTGTAGGCTGCCTTCAGGTACTGGAAGGCCACAATTACATCACCCCAGAGCTGCCTCTTTTCCAAACTGAACAATCCCAATTCTATCAGCCTTTCCTCATAGAAGAGGTGTTCCATACTCTCTCCAACTGGTCCCTGTCCTTCCTGTGCTGGGACCCCAGAGCTGGATGCAGCACTGCAGCTGGGGTCTCACCAGAGCACAGCAGAAGGGCAGAATCCCCTCCCTGGCCCTGCTGCCCACGCTGCTTTGGATGCAGCCCAGGACACGTTTGGCTTTCTGGGCAGTGAGTGCACATGGCTGGGTCATGTCCAGCCTCTCATCCACCAGCATCCCCAAGGCTTTCTCAGAAGAGCTGTTCTTTCCCCAGCTTGTATTGATAGTGGGCATTGCCCCATTCTAGGTGCAGAACCTTGCACTTGGTCTAGTTAAACATCGTGACATTCCCAGGGGCCCACTTCTCAAGCTTGACCAGGTCCCTCTGGATGACATTTCATCTGTCAGACATGTCAGCTGTACCACTCAGCTTGGTGTCATCTGCAAAATTGCTGAGGGTGCCCTTGATCCCTCTGCCCATATCACTACCGAAGATATGAAACAGAAGTGGTCTCTGAAGGACACTAGCCTCTAGTTTCCTGAAGGGACAAGTAAGTCCAACTTGCAGTCCGTGCTCAAGAAAGTGCTCCTTCATGCTTTAAGACTCTTTGTGTCTAATATTTGTGTCTTCTTTAGTAAATGTATACCTGCTTTGTTGCACATCTGCAATAGCTGCTGTCTTGGAAGGTATGAGCAACACAGTTCCTTTACCTATGTTCATGAAGAGTCCTCAGATTAATCCTCAAACTAATAATTTTTTTACCTAAAGCCCTGGAAGGCTCAGTCTGATAGACTTCACATCAGCAAATACATCTCATATCTGAACAAAGAGTTCCCCTGTGTTTGACTTTAAACTAAACATGCTACCTCAAGGGCTAATATTCTGATAGCACTGAGCAGAAGAGTAGAAGGTGTGTTCTTTCTTTTTTCTTAATTCTTCAATGAGGAAAAAAATTTCTCTCTTTTTCCCTATCAGGTTGGAAAAGTGTACCTGTAGTTGGAAGTTCAGGCTTGTGAGACACTTGTAGCTGCAGAATCATCCTTCTGAGCACAGCTGGCCATCCGCCTCTCTTTATACACCAGGTTTCTCCATTCCTGACCTTCTACAAATAATCACATCAAACACATCTTCTTGCCAGTAAGTGGCATAGAAAAAGAAAGGTTCAGGAAAACAGTTTTTTAGCCTTCTTTGTGAGTGTCTTAACATGCAGAGAAGCCTTTTGTCTTGTCACTGTACAAGCCTATGTCACGTTCCCCAATTCTTTTTGTGATATCACAGTGCCTTTCCCAAATGGACCCACTGTCTCCTTTCCTTCTCAGTAAACATATTGTAGGAGATTGATGAAAAGGTAACATAATTTTTTTTTATCCTCATGGTTTACCATGAAGACTGAATTTCTCTAAGTCCTTCCTGGACTCTAAAGGGGGAAAAAAAAAAATGAATAACCAGTCTGCTTTGTAGGTGGGGGAAGGGGAAGGGGGGGGTCAGAGAAGGATTATGCTGCAAGTTCTCTCTGAATATTCGCCTGAAGTCTCACCACAAATGTCTTTACCAAAAACAATTAATGAACTGAAGTAAAATAGTACTGGAATAATGTCCCTGTGCAGTGGTATTTCCTTATTTATATCTTTCTTGACTGAAATTTGCAAGAAATGTGTCTCATTTTTTTGTTTGCTTTTGTTTTTGTTATAGTAAATGTTCAGCATTTTGTGTCATGATGGGAATTTAAATGAATACAAAACAAAAGCATTAGTGAGGGGTAATGTCCAGGATATGAATCAGGTAGGTACATGTATTCATTAGCACTGATTACTAACACTCTTTCATGCTATTGTACATCATAATGCGGGTCAATCAGATGCACCACAAAAAGACTTATAAAAGAGTTACTGACACTTTTCGTGTTCACTTCCAGCTCTGGATTGATCCAAAGTTTGTTCACAAAAATGCTGGTGTAATCTTAGCCCAGAACACCAGAGCTTCCACCCTCTTTTTGAGACGTTCAGCCCTCTTGAGGGGTTTAGAAATGTAAGTGCCCAGAAGAAATGGGTCCTGAAAAGAGTCTGCTCTGAACAGCAACCTTTACACATGTCACAAGTGAAGGAATGTTTGTGCCTACCCATGGGGAATTAACTACTTCCCCTTGCAGCCTGGCCACTTCAAAGATAAAGCAGCAGCTTTTTTTCTTTCCTTTTATGTATTTTTTTTTTATCTCCTTCAGGACGCTAAGATAAACAGGTACACAGTACTGATCAATGCAGCTTATTTTGTAATAGGTGCTGGAAATCAGAGACATTCTGACAGAGCGGTGCAAAAAATCCCACATTTGGTATATAACACATAATGTTGCTGGAGTCTCAACAGTAAACACAGTCAGCAAAAGCAGCACAATCTCAAAGAAAGAAACATTTGTCAGAGGCATAAGAAGACAGAACATTAACTGGTGCAACCCTTTTGCTTTCAGTCAGATCATGCATTAGGTGAGTTTGACAGTTATGCCTTTGACATGATTTCCTTTTGCTGCTGCCAGGATAAAAGGCAGCACAGATATTCCCCCTTTTCTTTTTTTTAATTTCTGAATTGACAATTCCTTCAATGAAAATTTGATAATATGTTATCTCTTAAATAGCCGATTTTTTCCTTAAGAAAATAACCGAACACTCAATCAAAAAGTACCTCTTTGTGATAGTGTAATTGGTTAAACCCTTCCTCTAGCTATTTCCTAAATGGTGTGCACAGAACAGACACTCTTCAATCTGAGGCCATCCATGGCTTTTGGTGTTGAATTCTAAGATGTAGTTTTAAGTGGAAGTGGCCTCTCAGTATCACCAGCATTTTTTCCCCTCTGCTTCCAGTTCTACCACCGAATTTATTATACTCCTTAGAACTGTTTACCACAGAAACGTGCTGCTAACTAACATAACACTTTGGCTTAGATGATAGGGAATAAAAGCATGCTATAGGCACACAGAGAGTCACTTTCATAGTATGTTAAATGGTCTTTTCTGCTTCTCCCAGGGAACAACTAAATCCAACAGCCATTAGGTTATGTCCTAGGGAAGCAAACTCTCCTTTAGCATCCTGTTTCTGGCAGTAGCCAGTGTGAGACAAAGCAGGATGGTGGTGGTGATGGCTTCCACACAGCTATCATGCATACAAGGTGGTGCACGTGCAGATGCAATTTCTTTCTGGTCTCCAGCTGCATGTTCTTCTATACCTTGATACATAAATAAGGTCTTCCTGCATGAAATAGATTTATTCCTGTTTAAGTCACAGTGACCTCCAGTAGTAAGTCTGCTTTTATGAAGTTGTTCTGCAGGTTTTGCTCATTTCTTACTCAGCTTTTGCTCAGGAAATTTCCAAACAACTTCCTGCTGGATTTTACCCTACCAACCCAGGTGATAAAGAACCTTCATGATTTAATTTCTGTCTATTAATACCACTAAATGTCTTACTAATTTCTATTAAAATAAGTAATGTTTATCCAGTCTTTTTCAGGCTATATCTCATTTGTCTTGATTTTCTGCAGCAGGGACTGCAGCTATGAGTTTTGTAAATTCTCAATGCTTTCCTTCCTTATGGCTGAACAATTTCATATCTTAGTACCTTTTAGAAGAGGGAAATCTATCTTGTGTGGTTTTTCCCCCAAATGATTATCTCAAGTGACAGATGCACACAGATGAGTTCCTTCAAAGAATGTAGACATTTCAATAGCTAAGTCTCAAGGGTCCTGCTGTCAGATCTTGGACCTTATTATATTTCCAGGATCCCTTCTAACAGTAGTAGTGGGGGTTAGACATCTGTAAAATAGCCCGATAGCAACTACGTAGGATGAAATGGAGAAGAAGAAAGGGATGTGAGTTTGATGGCTTAGCAACTGATTGATGAGAAATTATGTGAATAGATGAGATGAGAATTGAAGGGAAGAGATGTCAATGTTTTTTTTTTGAAATGTACACAACATGGAATATTTAATACAAATGTGGACAACTGTCCAGCATCTAGAATGGTCTATGTGGGATGACCTGGATGTCACATTAGAGATTTGAGGAGCAGCATGGATCTGATCCTCAGCCTTCTTTCTTTCATCAGAAAGCTTAGGAAGCACGTAATGAACCCAAACTGAATATATCTCTAAGTTTTTTGGAGGACTTTGGAATAGCTGCAGTTAATTAAACCTCATTTTTTGTAATAAGGTTGACTCAGAATCAGTGAGACTTTGCATAAGGTAGAGTTCTGGGCTGTGGGGAGCCCAATTACCCTACTATACCTGCACATCACTGGAAAAATTACACATCTTAGGCAAATATGCAGGTAAAGACTACAGGGCAGTTGAATTAGATGCTAAAGTGTCTCTGAGGACCTAATGCACAGCTCCCATTTATTCCTGATTATTTTCAATAATATTTCCTGTTTATGAGTGTCTTATAATTACATTAGTTCTCTAGGTCAAAGCACACCATTTTTCATTTCTCTATTTTAATAATTACCTCATTATTTCTATTCCTTTTTTATGCATTTACTAATCCTAGTTCCTTTGTTTCCTGATCAATACATGGCAGAAAATTTCTCATCTATAATAGCAGGCAAATTAGCCTAAGGATGTAAATGGTACCGGTAATTTTTCAGTAAATTATTCAAAAGACTAGACAGATGTTCCCACAGGGTCAGGCTTATCAAATGCTTGAGAAATTTTCCAGTAAGCCCAAGAAAATTTGAATTGGATATTTGGTAACCTGTAAACAGAAATGCTATAAAAAGCAGAATAATGACAGACTCTGTGATACAGATCATTCCAGGCAGAATGAAAATTAACTGAATCCCAAACCATTTCTTGCAGGACCTCTGAAAGATTTCTAGAAATCACAAGAAAGCTGGCTTTGGTCAAATTGAGAGAAACATTCTTGCTTTGAATGTTTGTCCAAAATGAGACACAGTTCAGAACTTTAAAAATTCAGCTGACTATTGTTCTTTGGAGGTCTGATTCATGAAACAATGAATGCTATACAAAGATTCCTTTTGATTTTAGCAGACTTCAGATCAATCCCCACGTGAATTGCAGGAGACACCATATCAGTGCATAACAAAATAGAGATAGGCATCCAGATACATTCACCTTATTTGCAGGAAGATAATATGCCTGTGTTTGATGTATTGAAATTGAAACTGTGACGCTTTAGACTCTATGGTTTGAATAATTTTCTCTTATCGGAATTTCTCTACTGCAAGTTAGGTCTAGATGTTTATTGTTCTTTTGATCCCTATGCCATTTATGAGAGACTTGAAAAACTCATTCACCCTTCACGGCATCATTCTGTGGCTTATTGGAAAGAAAACTTCTGGGTTCATTGAAAGCAGCTTTGCTATGAAAATTTGCAAAAGCATGTAAACCAAGAGTACAAATGAAATGGTTCTTTTCTTTCTCTACAAGACCAAGCACTTATGGCCCGAAACAAGACTCCAGTGGTCTTCTACACTAATGTCAGTGGGGAAGTTGGGTTTGGAGTACACCCAGGAATGGTAGGACACAGAGAGGTAGGAAGCAATATATCTGAGCCATGCCTCTCCCAGTCAGGTTAACTGAGGTTTTCTAATTGCAAAAGTTCATATTGAACCAGACTGTACTTGACGTAGAGTACAGACAGTAGTGTTTTACATCCCGATCTCTAAATCACACTTTAACTGATGCCCATGAGGCTCATTCTGTACATTACTGCTGCAACAAAGAGCATCTCATAACAGCCCGACTCTCTCTGAAGCAGACAGAGACCTGACAGATCAATGGGCAAGGCCCTTAGGAGCCATGGGAGGGCTCCTTGCTTCCAGTGAGACCTCCTACACACATTTTAAGGGACAGTAGGTCTGGGTACTATAAAAATCAGTTCATAATAAAGAACCCTATACAAATGCATAAAGCCTGGAAAAATACCTCCTAGCCTTCAATTCACATTACAGTGACTACATTTTCCTAGGAGAATGAAGTTTGGGAATTATTGCTTTATTTTTAATATTAGACATAAAATATAATTTCTTATGGAAGTTGCTTGCTCTAGAGGATTTGACTATATGTAGCTCTGAACAAGAACTAAACCCCAGACCTTGCTTTTTCCTTTTATCAGTTTTCTTTAACTGGGGTTGACTTCAATTTTCAGGGTTCTTGAAGCATAGCCCACTGCTGTGTGAGTATCCAGAGAGATCTTAATATTTTATAGATGTTACCACAAATAGCTTCGGTTTCTCCTTTGTTTTAAATGAGACTCATCAGTGGAATGTAGTTTAAGACAAGACAATGTACCTGGGTCACTTCTTTTCTATGGCACTATTCCAAGCCAAGATTGCTATAGCTTTTCAGTTTCTCAGATACTTGCTAATCACTAACTGTTCATATGTTTTTGCTGAAATGAGAAAAAATAGAAAATATAAAACTAAACATGCATCTGGTTGTCTTTTAAAATCATTAGTATTCCTGCTAGACCCAAATTCCTTGACTAAATAGCAAGGCAATTTTCATTGTAGGAAGTAATTTATTTGTAAAACATTCAAGTCTTTCCTCTAGTTTTGGTGGTGTATGTATGTGTGTGTCTGGTTTTGTTCAGTTTTTTTGGGTTTTGTTTGTTTGTTTTCAGAAGAGGAAATGTCAAGAATAGACCACTATTTGCTTATTTAAATGTTGGAGCCTTCATACATTATAATTCTAATTTGTTTCTCCCATAACAATTTTCTTTTTTTTAAAAAAGGGCTTTTCACCATGCACCAGTTAAAAATTCAATTACATAAACTAGAAAATTAGAGGTTTCCCTTTGGCTGGATACAGTTGACCAAAATTACAGACCATGTAAACTCTTCCTATCCTTCCTGTACTAACCAAATTTATGTTTATTCCAAGTTTCAAAAGAGAAATCTGTCAGGGACTGTAAAAAGAATTATCAAGACTGCCATGGCAAGCTGTATGTATGCATGAAATAGAGGTCAAACTGAAAAAAAAAGTGGCAATACTTTTTAGGATTATTGGTAATCAGAGAGGTGAAGTAGTAAAGGAATTTATGTGTAAGATAGCCATGTTCAGCTTGATCTAATTGTGATTATTATTGCTCTACTCCTGGAAAGCATCTCTTTGCAGGACAGCACTGAAGCAGATGCTCCGTTTGAAGTGTGTGTTTCTCCTTGTGAAATCTGTGAAAATAATAAGCATGTGCTCCAAGTCCGTTATGACATTAGGTGTTAATCTGAAAGGGATCGATTTCAGTGCAAACCTCAGCATTTTCCTGAATTGAGTCCATGCTATATTTTAACAGAAAAAATATTTTCATGACTGTAAGATTTGTAGGAAGAATTGATGGATTTTATTAGATTAATAGTTCATGTTTGACAAAACTTTCAACATGGAACTGTAAAAGGGCTTCCTTGCCCAAAAGCCAAACTGCTCTTTAACTAATACAGTAAACGAACTATTGCTGCAAGTATAAAAAATAGCAATGGGACCCAATCATGTTTTTATAATACAACAAACTTGCTTCCTAATGTGCTACCTGTTGGGACAACACCCCGCAGAGGCAAACCTGTTATTTTTCTGCACATATTCCCAACTGACTGCTGTCCAGGTGTTTCTCAGATGACCCAGAAAGCAAGCTTTATATTATTATTTTGTTATACTCCATTAAACTTGATTTCTGAGCCAGAGGTAATGTGTGTGGGCTTCATATCTGGTGCTTCTAAACCTCATCACTTAATATGCACACTGAACCTTTCTATTGGAATATTTTACACAATGAACAAAAGAATGCCATTTGGAAAAAACATAAGAACCTATTTCTACTGTATGCTATTCCATCCTCTCTTATCTAGCCACTTTATCCACATGGATTTCTTCCAGAAGATAAATCTTTCAATCAGGATTTCTTTATGAGCTGCAGCCCTTGTATTGTGAGGTATGTATCAAAATTTCAAGACAAATTCTGTTCTCTTGATTTTGTTAAACAGTACAAAAGCTTAAAAAGCAAGAAACTTTAGATGTCTATTCATTCGAGTTAGAAAAACATTTTGTAATTTCTTTTCCACTCAACACAAGTGAACAAGGCTACTCTGTGTATTATCCTAAATATATAGAAAGTCCAATCTATTAGATCAAATTAAGGCACTAAAAAGAGGTTAGACTGGCCAAAAATGTTGGTTTTAATCAATTCCTGATGTATCATGTTAATTTATTTATTCATTACACTGATACATGATGCTGCATAAAGGATGCTGTCTTAAAATATCTGTGAAAAATAGTCATAATGAATCTTAAATCTCCCTTAATGAAGCTTAAATATAAGGGCCATTACTGTTTACATTCAGGTATATATACCTCTTTCATCTTTCTTCTCTGAAATTTTCTCCCTCCTTTATCTCAACCAGATTTGTTCTGTCATATCCAGAGCTCAGTTTTGTTGTTGCTAATCAAGACTACCTACTATAGCTGGAAAAAAGTAATAATTTTCATTCCATTAGAAATTCACATACTCTTATCTTACAAACTCTTTATTTCCATGTATTTAAAATAAATCAGAAGCCTCTACAAAACCCAAACTACCAAGCCTATCTGGAAATACTTGAACATACCTTATGTTTGCACTACATATAGACTTGAAATCATATAGAAAAAGTGCAAAACTACATACATATTACAAGAATTAATTTCTTATGTAAACTTTCTAAACTCGGTCCTTTTATATGTCTAAAATAGAATTATACCAGGGCGTATCCAGCAGGTTTTCTAATCAGAAAATACATACAAAATGAAAAAGAAAATTTAAATTCACCTCCTGGAAAATGGAAGGACCAATGCTGTTAAGGAACACTATTCTCACAGTTATGAGAACAAACATAGAATAATTGGAATTACCCATCTCCTATGTGGACAGTATCAAATTTTTCACCTCATAGATAGAAAAGAGAAGTGAGTTAACTACTACATCTCTGAAAAATACATCTGTTTTCTTCTTCTTCCTAAATATAAATTGGAAGAAGTTCTGTATGAATAGATCCTAAAGGGGCAGGAAATTACTCTGATATTTAGAGGAAGTGTATGGAAGTGAATTTCTTTGTTTAAGGCTCCTTGCTGAAAGAACACACCTGGTAGCCCACTCTCATTCAGGTAAGTGCCCCCGCTCAGAGAGATCTGATCCACTGTCAGAGTACGTCAACAGTGCTTGAGCCAGGTGAGTGTCACAAAGGGCTTTAACTGTCAGAAAAAAATTTCTTAAGCTTTATTTGTAATTCAGGATCCAGCCAGTGTGTATCACAGTATTGGTATCATACTTAGAGAAAGAACTGCCACCTAGCCCTTGCCAAATGCATTAATGTATTACTCTATGATCAGTTTTTGAAGCTATATATAGACTTCCTCCTTTGATGTTTATCACAGCATATTTTTGGTCTTTTACCTCAAGCCATCTTGATTGACAGCCTTTATGGAGTGTGTCTTTGCTTCCATCAGAGGCATGTGTTTGAATTTGCTCTGTACAGGATCTCACACTCTCATATGTGAGAGTGATGGGGTATTTATTTGGTGTGTATATACTCTGGATATATCTGTCTGTGCATGTGCATGAAGACGTGTGTGTGTGTTTGATGTGTATATTGTGTATGTGCATTTATATTGTGCTGGTGCTCACCTGGATCTCACCACTGAATGCAGATTAAGTTAGTGAGGGCACACACTCAACCAGGAAGAGACATAATCTGAGGTGATACAACATGTAATTCTATGAACATCAATTAGTAATCAAATCTAGAGGTAAATTACATCAGGGTTTTTTTTCCCATGGCGGGACCATGTGCTGGCAAATGCACAAGAAAACAAAAACTTCTGGTCACTGCATCTGAATGATTTCCCATTCATTCCTCTTTTCAGTGGAGCTGAACCAGGACATTTCTTGGGCTCCAAACTCTTGAAATAAATAGATGTTACACCATTTCAGTTACAGACAAATCCATGCTTTTCTCTTCAGCTCAACCCTCCCAGTCAACAAACATCAGCTCCTCCTCATGAAGGTCCAAAGATCTTGCAAGAAACACTCAACCAGTTGTCCAGCACATTGGCTGAATTTTCTACTCTAAATAAAAACTACTTTAAACAGCTCACTGAAAATATTTACACAGAATGACACAAGACCATAAGTACTGATCTATCCAATGAAATTTCTACGTAGAATTTAATATAATGATTGATGCTGTTTGCCATCGCAGACTGAGTAATAATTTGTCTTTACCTTCTGGGTTGTAATGAGACCTGTTTATTGGCTGACAGAGGCTAAATCATACCATGCCAACCACTGAAAAGCCATTTAAGTGTATCTCAACAAAGTCTGGAATATCCAATTCTAGATAAAGATTAAGTCATTTGTAGACATAAGTGCCTATACAATATTTCCTTTCCAGAGATAAAAATGTCTCACACTGGAGCAGCAGCCAGGCATACGAGCTCATCATCATCAATGTTTGGTGCCAGTTGCTTCAGTGGTAGAAGTGAAAAAAACCTCAGAATACCCAGTTACAAGATATTTTTTGTCCTGGGAAAGTTTTATTTTAATATCCCATACTTAGAGGTTGACTATTGCTCTTAAGTACGAAGCCATACTTGCCTTCCAAAACTTTTAAAATTGATTTTATTTTTGGACACCTACTCTTAGAAAGTACTAGCTGGCAGTCCAAGCCTAGTGACAAAACTATTGACAGTAGCTTCAATTAATAGACCTGGTTGTTCCCCACAGGTCATTAGATGCCAGGAATATGTGAATGAGGCATTTAATTAAAGAAAACTCAGTACTACATTCCAGTACCCACAATTCAAACAATGCAACCAGAAAATTAGGGCTAGGTCCTGGCCTCCAAAGTGCAGGATTTTGCGCTGCCCCTACCCTTCACTCACATAGTACAAATCTAGTTTGAAAACATTTTACCTTAAAAGGATCTCTGCTGTGGTAGTAAAAAGAAAAATCCAGAGCAACAAATTCTGATTAGAGTCTACATATTGCTGAATATCATCTCATATCAATTATTCTCTGGGTCATGAAGTTTCGTTAGTGCTTGGCTTTCTTAGGTCACTCTTATCCCTGCAAGCCTCAGACTGCATTTTATGCCAGGTACAACTCTCATTCAGCTGTGTTTAGGGCTTATGAACAGGATCTTCCAAGTTCCACTTAAGCCAGTAGAGAGGCCAGACCTTTCAGGCAGGACTCTCAGTGAGTTAAATGTGGACAGAGCCTTAGAGGATCACACAACAAAAAATTGCCTCTATTTTTCACAACCCACAGAGACCCACAGAAACTCATAGAAAGATGAGCTGTGATTACAAGAAGTTTGCAGAAAGGAACCCACCTCAAGGGGAGATCTAAAAGTCTAAGGAGAAAAAATGTCTAGAAAAAGCAGAGAGACTGGGACACATGTGGATGCAAATGTGCAGCAAATCCACCATTTTGATGCCATCATTACTGTTGGCTATCAACTACAAATGCAAGTTTTCATTATTATGATCAGCATGAGAGAGTAAAAAATTATGGGAGCTTCAGGAAGCTGGAGGAGGTCTCTGGTGAATCAAGTGAATGCCCAGCCACTGAAGATGAAGCTGGCATCAAGGATATTGCAATTTTTTAGAGGACTCTTGAGGAAGAAAAACCTGCTGGCTGCTGGTGGAGAACAATGAAGATATTAATGCCTTTAAAACACTGTAGGTCTCAGCATAAATTGATGGAAACAAAATGTGCAAAGAATAAATTCACCCACTCTTCCCTTTTTCTCCTGACCCACCCAGATGTCTGTCCATCTTTCCCATTTTCTCTTTCTTTTCCCCAGCCATCCACACACCCTGGTCCTTGCTATCAATATTTAGAAGCTCAATGTGCACGATTGAAAACTACCATTCATCCTCTTCCTTTAAGTCTTGAAAAATGTTAAGAATGGCTGGTATCATCCTAACTAAGATGCAAAATGACCATTTTGAAGGGCCCTTTAATAACACTAACCACTAAAAAGCAATGCAAATGTTCCAGGAGGAACTCGCCTCTCAGTTTCCTGGCTGTGCCAAAAATCTCCAAACTGCTGCTACAGTAAGTGGAGTATTTTATATTTTACCTCTAACATATTATTTTGTGTGCAGGAAGGAAAAAAATGCCCGTCATTCTTTACATTCCTTTTACTGAATTCTCGGAGTAAATTAATCTAGCTACTCCAGAAAAAAAAAAAGAAAAAAGGAACGCAGGAAGTAATCTATCTTCTTTCTTGATTACATATCTTCTATTAAAAGGGAAAGATAGAACTGTAAGCTGACCTAAGTCAAGTACATCTCTTATTTTCTTGCCATGTATTATTGCTCTGGTTTATGTCTAGTTTGGTAAAGTTCCAAAGATTATTCCAGAAAAAATTTTAGAGTAAAATGTACTTATAGTCTGTGTATGTTGATTGTAGGGAGATAGGAGAAAGGCACATTTTGTTTTGAGAAATTATAAACTTGCTTTTATTACTGATGTATGTTTGATGTAAGACGAACTTTCTGTAGAAGCATTTTCCCATTCTTAATTTGCTGTGTGAATAGTCGATTATTTGTGCTAATTTTATCAGCACTTTGCATTAATAAAACTCAGCATATGTTCCATACTATTCCTTGGGGAAGGTGCTTGTGATTACACCATTGTCTAATGAACATGAATATAATAAAGAATTGGAGACAACCGGTTATTTTGGGGGTTTCTTTCTCTCTCTCTCTTTTTTTTTTTTTTTTTCTAATATAGTTGGTGTTAATATAAAACTAATCATTCAGTCCATGTGAGTATTTTTGNGGAGGAAAACAAGAAATCCAGCTTTGAAAACTGAGACTTCAAATTTCCTATTTGTTAGGGGGAACAAAAGCTGTCATGCAAATATTAGATTAAGGAGCTGATTTTCTCAGCAAAAACAACTGTAAAATTTCAACCAGCTCAACCCATCATCTCTTTACTTTTCAGAAAGAAAATATGGAAGTTGTTAGTTCATATGTATTACAAACGAAACATAAGCTTCCATTTATGATAAGTAAAAGATTATTTTTTCTCTTCTGCTTTTAATTCTTCTGTAATTTTGTTTGCCTTGAGCCTGCCAAAGGCCAATTGTCCATGTTCCACATAATATAACTTTTATATTTCACAAATCTGAGAATATATTTTTTAAGGAGAAAAAGCAAAGGAAAACTCTGATACTTAACATGTCAATCTCAAAAATAAAATTTTCCAAACAATATATTTCCTTTTCTGTCTTCCCCTTCACTCCAAAAAATAGAAGACTAAAAGAGGCCTTGTCTAGAACATGCATTCTGATGAACTCATGTATATTTTATTAATCAAAGATTTACAACGTGCTTTGTCAAACAAATCTGAGGCATATCCCAATTTCCTTCATAACTTTCCTAAGAAAAAAATAAAGGAGCACAATCTTTCAAAACCTAGTCATAGTATTTGCTATGTTGGAAAATGCAAGTTTTTTCCTCTCTGTGTCAGCAGATCCCAGAATATTTTCCCCAAAGCTAAAAAAATGCAAGTCAGAACTCAGCCTGGCATCTCTGCTATAAAAAAGTTGTTCTGGTTCTGTCAGTATAATACTGTGCCACTGTGTCACCTCTATGCAATGACTAACCAGGGTATTTTCTTCAGCTATTCTAGATATTTCTGAACAGATAACGTGTACTTATCACATTATCTTCCAGCATTTTAATGTCTTTTTATCAAAGAAAGTTATGAAAGGTTAACATAGCCATGTGCTTTTTACTTATCTGTACTCTTTTCCTTAGTGAAATGTCATTCTCAATTCATGGTTTGAAGCTTCTAGGCAGAAAAAAAATGAGCTCAGTCAAAGCTCAAACATAATGGAGTAATCAGAAAGAAAAAAGCTAATGGTTATATCCAAAGCCATTTATTTTGTTCCCCTAAGCAATACTGCAGGCTCAGATGCATTAACCAAGGTTAAATCAAATAGTCATGATGTCTGTATGTTCAATTATGCATAGCCCGAGCCAGAGACTCCTTCTGAGCCAATCTTCCACAAAGTTATGCCAGTTTACACCTGTCAGAATCTGGCCATGTCTCAACCTAAATCTACCCAGAGCTGGGTTTTTTTTGTTTGTTTGTTTTTTTTGCACAGCTGCAGACCATGTTATAAAAAATTAGTACCTGAATAATAAGATGATGCAAAGATAATCATTTTTTCTTAAAATAGCTTGAATGGGATGTTTATAGTTTCTTATTTCACTTATTAAACCACTCTTTTGCAAGCCTCCTCTCATACTCTCATGTATATGAAGGATGGGTTACTTTACATGTTACAGCCCTGAGCATTGTTCTGGTCAGTGTCTTTGGGTGTTTGACAAGAGTCCAACTGCCACAAGTCTTGCGGCAAAAAGGCTCAGCTATGGAAATTTTTATAGGACAGGTATTATTAAAGAAATAATTGTAGGTGTTTATTTATATGGGAAGTGAAATATGTCAATAAATTTATTGAAAGTGTTTTATAGGTCTCAAGTTTATTAAGCTCACAGATAGGAATACATTTTATCAGCTGAAGAATTAATAAAAATGGCTATATTAAAGGCGTTAGAAATGTCAATCACGTAATCATCACTATAGCACAATAGCATGATTTATCTTAAAACTGACTGGATAAACAGAAGAGGAGAAATTTTTTGTATTATTAAAATTTGAAGGGATCAAATTATGGAAAGATGTCTCAATCACCACCTCTCAGTCTGATGTTCAGATCTCAGCTTTAATCTACCAGCAACAATGTAATGGCTCGAATTGTAATTTATTGTTCATACAACAAGTATATTACAATTATCACACATATCATATGAAATAAACTTATGGTTACACCTCATAAAAAACACTTTTCAAAATAAAGAACTGAAACTTTTCTCTATGTGTTTCTTTTCTGTTTTTTCTTTGTTTAAAAATTCCTGATTCCATAAAACATTCTTTGTTATAAAATTTCAAAGGTCTCATCAAAATAAACTAAATGCTCTGTTTTTAATTTCTTGAGATACTTGACTATAAAGCTGAAGCACAAAACATTCTAGTTCAAATTTCTGTTTATACATCCCCTTATCATATTTATCCATTCATTTAGTTAACTTAAATTATATATTCATATATAACCATCCACAGGCTATGCCTTGTAACACGCAAAGGATTACTTGGGCAGTTACTTTAGCAAGGAAATATCCCCACTTAGTCTCAAGGATTAATATGTAACATTATATTTTATTTTCTCTGGTTGTTTCCAGTAAGGAAGACTTGACTATTTATTTCTCCATACATGTCGTATACATACCTAGATAACAAGAATAGTCAAGGTTTTTTAACTCTACCTCATTAAGCTAACTATAATTCCAAATGAATGTTGTGTATTAATCCAGGAATGGGATGCTTTTTGCTACTAAAGGAATAAGAATTTACCCCAAGAAACTTTAGACTTTCCCTTAGAATTGCCTTTGTATGGCAAAGGCATTTTACTCCTTCTGGAGAATACTGCTATTAAACTCAAAATAGGCAGTAAAATTTTGAAAGTACCTACCTTTTTTACACTTCGTAATGTCCAGTTTGATATGTGCTTTTAAGATAAACTTTTTCAACTGAATTCATCACTTGCAACTATGAAACTTGTAATTTGTTCCTGTTAATTACTAATGCTACTCAATTTCATTAATATTACTATTAAACTCCCCTCCCCAAAATGATTAATGCATAAGCTTATTTATGAATCTTACATTATGTTTGCTCTATTGCAATTTATTTTCGTGAAGTCTCACTTGACAACTGTCAAAATGAAAAATTAGTCTGAACTATGCTCTGTTTTCACTACACTAATATGATTAAACTTCAAGGCATTAGTTGTATCTATCCCTATGCTGTTTTGAGGGTGTTTTCCCCTAAATTATTGTAAAATTCAGTATCCCAGAACTGGAACAGATCACAAGGATTGCCATTCCTGACAAGTGTTTGTCCAACCTGTCCTCGTGGACCCTAAAGAGAAAATTTCTCAGCAGTCACCTCCGTCTTTACCCATCACTGCTGAAGAGGAGTCCACAGTACTGCATGGAAGAGGATTACTAAAATATTACTTACATATTCTACCTTTCCTTAATGTGATGACTCTTGTTAGTTTCCTGGAGCTCATAATAGCGTGCATCGGGAAGCAAACTGTTGCCAAAAATACTCAGTGTCCAAACACTGCCAATGTGAGGTTTATATCTCTGTTCTGTCCCAGATACCACAATGGCTGAAAACATTTCTTGCATGAGCACGTGGAAAAAGAAAAATACTAAAAGTATTTTGAAACCTGTTTATTAAGGTAACTCACTGAATTACATGCGAATCGATATACATGAATTTCTGTGGAGACATTAAGTATTCGTTGGTAGAGAAACATTGGGAGAGAACTTTATTTTTCCTTTTCCTTATTTTCTCTTTTGTTGTGCAACCACACAGAGTGTGAAGAAAATGTAGGTGTTACTGTATCTGTCTTTTAGTGGAATATATTTTTGTAGTGCTTTACAAGCACGGAGCAGATTTGTTTGTTAACGTTAGGTCAAACCAGGTGTTAGCCAACATGAAGTCATGTATGAGAAGATCTGAATGTGGAATGAAACACTGGGAGAGACCCTGAGTAGGCTTCAGCATCCATCACAGCTCTTTTCCCCTGAAAATGAGATCAAGAGGAGTTCTTTATTTTTTTTCTTTTTTTAACCCACTGTTCTGCAGGACACGGATTACTGCCTGGAAGTTGTAATCTCTAGATGCAGTATCACACATCTCCACCTATTTGTCACATGCTCAGGTACGGTCCAAGAAGTGGTAATTTAACTGTGGAAAACCACAAGAGGTGGAGAGAGAGATGGAATGAGATGGAAAGATGAATGTGTTTACTTACACAAGTGCTTATGTCCCCACAAAGGAGAATGCTATGCTTTAAACTGAAAATACTGACAGAGCATGGAGCCAGCAGAACGGAAGAGAAAGTATCCAAGAGCTGAAGTGCTGCAGAACACAGGAGGAATACAAGGGGACAGGTATGTCAAAGTGCCCATTGTCTTTAAATATAGCAGTCAAATGCAATATCCAGCCCTATTTCTTGTTTTCTCAGTGCTATTTTCAGAATTTGCCTTGGTTTAATATGATGCCTTTAAGCCTATTAATATCTCTACGTTATAATATCTACACCTGGCTAATGTGTATACCATCTCTTTTTCTCATGGTGTGGGCTGTCTTAGCCATGTAGACCAGATAAAATTATTTGACTTTGGATTTAAACATGTAGTTACTGTGTTAATGCAAAATTTCAAGTGTGAGTCTATCTTCAGCAGCAACTAAGTATATTTAACCCTTCTACCCTTAGAAATAATTTCAAGTTTCTGTTCTTTTTAAATACTGACACAGTCTTCTAAGTCCACAATCATGATTTTAAAAAAAAGAAATTAAAATCTTCTACAGCTGCCAACTGCATATGGCTTCTCACCTGCAAGTTCTCTTGACTAGTAGCTTTGTCACAGTGCAGGTTATAAGTAGACACCTGAGAAAGGAAAACAGAGAACAAGAAAGAATGTTCTTTACTGTTTCAGGAAAATTTTTCCAAGACCCTAATTATTAAGAAAGCTCTGGGACCTGTAGACCAGGGGTATATCTTAAAATTTGGGTTAATAGTGTTATTTCTGTTCCAGGACAAATATAATGACATTTCATTTCTGAGAAAATACAGTTAAAAAGAAAAAAAGTTTGCATAATCTTTGATAATTCTTCTTGGCTTTGCATTATGATATCTTGTGGCATGTCACCAACATCATTCAGTTTCCCTAAGCTCTACAAAAAACTTAAGCAATCAAGAGGATTTGGAGTACAGTCAAGCCACAGAAGATCATATTTCCTGGTGGAGTCACACCCAATCTGTCTGCAACACTCAATATTTTAACAACCCTATTAGTGCTACCAATTCAAAGGCAATTCTGACTATAGCACAACTTAAAGACAACAACAAAAAAATATTTTGGTAACAGAAAATGAGGCATTTATTCAGGATAATTTAATATACTACCATTTTAATGGTTTTAATTTTAGTTCTTATCCAATAAATTATCCATTACTATTATTAAAATAATCACAAACATACACTCAGATAAAATAATTAGCACTCTTCTTTTCTAGAAAGTTGGCTGCTTCAATGAATATATAACAACAGAAGAGCTGATGTCGTAAAAGAGAACACAGACATGGAAAGTCTAACATCAAAATATAAAGGCAAATTCCATGCTTGTTTCCTTCAAGAATAGTAAGGTCTTTGTAGTTTTTATCATATCATCTTTTGCTAAAACTTTTCAAAATGCAATACAGGCTGGACTGCCATGGCAGTGGCCTGGTAGAAGTGCTGAGATGTAGGACCATAGCAAGGATGGAGTAAGTGGTGTACCCCATGTATTTTGTCTACATCTAGAAGTCATCAAATGGAGAAAATGTGAGACTTTGAAAACAAATACGGTGGCTGTGCTTGACCTTTCCCAGGAGAGAGAAGACTTTGTTCTGCCTCACTGTCCTCCAGATGGGTCTGACAGGAGGAGGCCTGGTCCCTGATGTGTATCCTGTCCCTCTTTCTGAGGACATATGTAGAAAAGATATCTGTGTGCTAAAAGATACCTGTTCAGCCTTGCTGATGTGTATACCATGATACAAACCAATTATTTTTTAAAAATGTGAGGACAGGTCATATTTATCTTCAGGTTATACACATAACACACTGCCTAGCATCTGAACATCTTCAGTGATGTGCTGGTTTTAGCTGGGGTAGAGGGGCTGGTATGTGGCTGCAGTTTGGATTTGTGCTGAACACAGGGCTGATAATAGAGAGATGTTTTTGTTATTGCTGAGCAGGACTTACACAGAGCCAAGGCCTCTTCAGCTTTTTGTACTGCTGCACTGGTGAGGAAATTGGGGTTGCATGGGAAGTTGGGAGGAAACACAGCTGGGACAGGTGACCCAAACCAACCAAGGGGATATTCCAGACCGTATGACATCATGTTCAGTATATAAAGTGGGTGGAAGAAGGAGGGATAGAGGGGGCTTTTGGAATGATGGCATTTGTCTTCCCAAATGCTCTGCTGTCCTGGAGATGGCTGAACACCTGCCTTCCATGGGAGGCAGTGAATTAATTCCTTTCTTCGCTTCGCTTTTATGCACAGTTTTTTCTTTCCCTATTAACCTGTCTTTATCTTGACCCATGGGTTGTCTAGATTTTATCCTCTGATCCTCTCCCCAGTCCTGCAGGTGGAGGAGTGAGTGAGAGGTAATTGATTGCTGGCTGGAGTTAAACCACAAGAAATGTAAAAAGGAAGTGATAGAAAGTGTAATCTTTAGGTCCCCTCAGAACCCACAGAGAAAGGGCAGTGTGTAGATGTGCTAGCTAACTGATCTCAGTATGTTATTCAGAAGGGTATAGAGATGCTGAGGAAGAAAGCTGAAAGACTACTAATGCCTCTACAGGGGAAATAACAAAGGATGAAATTCATATCCCATGCTTTGGTAATCAGCAAGAGAGGAAATATATTCTATCAGTCAACTACCCCAAGCTCTTAGAAGCTTCCACCATTTTCAGTAGTTTCCTTCATAGCACAGATGACCTTATTTTTTTTTTTTTTT
>VZRN01003304.1:72528-93348 GCA_013397935.1 Dasyornis broadbenti
TTCCAAACTGCTATGTTTGACCAGAAAAACCTTTGTTCCACTTCAGACTCAAGCTTTGTCTCACATCCTGAGTCCTGACCCATTATTAACAGCTGTGTGAAAGTTGAAGGCAGATAAAATAAGGACAGTAGAAAGTCTTGGTAAACGTGCAAATCTTGAACAATCAGTTGTAGATATCAGCTAATTTCTACCAACAAACTGAAGCAATTATGTTGACAGATGCTTCCATAGACCCAGATTTGAATCAGATTTCTCTCCATTTGGCCTAGTTTCCAGGGCACACAGTAAATACCTGTAGCTGTACTCAAACCATTCTGATCTGTGTCGCCTGTTAACAACAGAGATACATTTATCTACATAAACACTATCAGGCTGCAGCTCGGCCAATTGCTTGTAGTCAGCCCCCACTGTCTTTGGAAAAGCTCTCTGCCTGTGGGGACCACAATATGCACCAACATTATCAAGATCAGTGAAATTCAAATGATTCTGGTTTGTCTTGGTTTTCCAACAGGCACATTCTGGTTGGTAAACGTTAAAGCAGTTTCTTTACTGCTTTAATTTTAAACAAGTACTCAACTGAGTTTAAAAATTCTAATAAAAGAAAACAATAATAATAAATATTAAACAATAATAATAATTATAAAGGAAAAGGAATTGTCTTCATGTAATGACTTGGTATGCTTCAACCATGTCTTACATACAGATGCTGAAGAAGGTTTCATTGCAGAAGACCGCAGAAGGACTCTCTGCTGTGAATGTCTTGCAGATTTCCTGGAGCCAAGCTGTTATCAAAAAAGGGATAATGCCAAGAGAGACCAAGGAACACTAAGGAGAACCTGAGGAGAAATTAATATTTTAAAAAACACAATAATCCAGAAATAATTAAGAAAGAAAGAAAGAAAGAAAGAAAGAAAGAAAGAAAGAAAGAAAGAAAGAAAGAAAGAAAGAAAGAAAGAAAGAAAGAAAGAAAGAAAGAAAGAAAGAAAGAAAGAAAGAAAGAAAGAAAGAAAGAAAGAAAGAAAGAAAGAAAGAAAGAAAGAAAGAAAGAAAGAAAGAAAGAAAGAAAGAAAGAAAGAAAGAAAGAAAGAAAGAAAGAAAGAAAGAAAGAAAGAAAGAAAGAAAGAAAGAAAGAAAGAAAGAAAGAAAGAAAGAAAGAAAGAAAGAAAGAAAGAAAGAAAGAAAGAAAGAAAGAAAGAAAGAAAGAAAGAAAGAAAGAAAGAAAGAAAGAAAGAAAGAAAGAAAGAAAGAAAGAAAGAAAGAAAGAAAGAAAGAAAGAAAGAAAGAAAGAAAGAAAGAAAGAAAGAAAGAAAGAAAGAAAGAAAGAAAGAAAGAAAGAAAGAAAGAAAGAAAGAAAGAAAGAAAGAAAGAAAGAAAGAAAGAAAGAAAGAAAGAAAGAAAGAAAGAAAGAAAGAAAGAAAGAAAGAAAGAAAGAAAGAAAGAAAGAAAGAAAGAAAGAAAGAAAGAAAGAAAGAAAGAAAGAAAGAAAGAAAGAAAGAAAGAAAGAAAGAAAGAAAGAAAGAAAGAAAGAAAGAAAGAAAGAAAGAAAGAAAGAAAGAAAGAAAATGGGAGATAAGTCAGAATAGCACAAGCATCCAAAATAAAAGTTCTCTTCCATATTTCCCAGAGTCATTAGCCTGATGATTCCTGAACTTTTTAATTTAGAAGTTGCAGAGAGACATTTTTATATGTGACGCTCATATATTAGGAAAGCATTATAAATCCTCTAAACAGAACAATGAAAATAAAAGTGAATTTACTTGTATATAACAATATAGTATGATTTCTCTGCACAAGTAACCTATGGTAAGAAAGACTGGTAGCCTCAGTCTATCTCAAAGAATTGCAACTGTACACAAAGAAGAAACTGTATACAAAGAAGAAACTGCCTTTTCACTGAAGACAAAAGATGGTGGGAGTAATTTTACTGTAAGAATAATTTTCTTACTAAGGGAAAGAATGACATGTATTTACTGTCACTCATGCTTCATCCAAAATACTTTGATGAAAAATACGTATTCCATGATTTAGTAGTCTGCCAGTTCATAAGCTGCCACAATGTTAAGTTCTTGTGGTTTCGCACTGATGTTTTTAAATAAGTAGTTGTGTCATAAGTGATAATCCAGGAAACCCAGACTGTTTCTGTTTGCTTGCTTATTTTTTTTATGTTATAAGTTATGCTCAATATAACCCTGCCTTTGTGTCATCAACTCTACACCAGACAGTCATAGATCATAATGCAGTATTCAGTGCCACAGTTTGCACTGAGAATTACTGCTTTCGGCATCCTGGGACAAAACAATAATTGAATGGGACTTCTCTTTACATTTTACTTTTTGTCTGAGGGAGAGTGACTGCAGACACTTCTGTTTAAAATTCTAAACCAGGCCTTTAAAGTCAAGATTGAAGGAGAAAAGCGTTACATCATTTAACCAAATACCATATATTTTCCCACACCAAATAAGTGTTTGGCTTTATCTACTGAACTCTTACCTCTGATAGCAGCTGTTGTCTTGGCATTCTGCCTGTAATAAAGGAAAAGAGATGGAAAAAGAACAGAAATTAAAAAAGAGGGGAAAGTACAAGGTGGGGGGGAAGAAAAGAAAAAAGGGGAAAAAGAAAGAGAATAAAAAGGAAAAGGAAAAAGAAAAAGAACAAATATTTGTAAATGTTTTAGACGTAGTTTATGCATTGGTGAATGGTTCTTTATATGTTATATTTATGGGATATTTGGTTTGTTTTGTGATTTTGTTTCAACTTTTAAGGAGTGCCATTAATGTGATTAATTAACAAGAATTTATTGACTAAAAAATCTGCGCAGCCAAACATATGTGATTTTTAAAATGTATTTTTTCAGGTGAAAACTATAAAATAGGGTCCTAATTAAGCCCTGCTGTTTCCTGAGATTTTGTGTGCACTACCCTGGGAAGGAAAGTTACATGGAACTTTACTTGATCATGGAAGAAAAATCTGGAGAGTAAATTCAGGCATTCTATTCAGTTTTTAAACATAGTCTTCACTTGAGGGCTACAGTGAATTTATGCCCATATTAAACATTAAAGCTCTGTTATGGGGCCAAATAAGGGGAAAACTGAAATCAGCTCAAACATCATGAGGGTGAAGCTTCAGCACCACTGCAGCAGACACCACTAGCACTTCTACATTTGCTCTGAAAGGCTGTGATTGATCACGGAGTTTGTTATTATGACATTCTATTACATACATTCTCTTCCCATTACTTTGCTAAATTGGGAAGCTTATTTTCCATAATGTAAAACAATTTGTAATAAACACACTGTGTTATAAAAGGAATTTGAAGCTTTGGAAATTGCTCCTTTGGAATTTGCTTTGTGGGGAACTGAAAATATACTATACTCCACTGAGATCCTAACCCACTTCAAAGGGAAGTTTTTTATGAAAACTGGGGCTGGGGAGATGTTTAGCATAATCAGTGATTTGCACAAATTTCTGACAAAATCTGGTTTTGTGTCTCCTGTGAGGTATGTGCGTAGTTAAGACTCAGGTGTGCAAGTACAAACAAAAAGCACTGCCACTTCAACAAAGTGCCATAAATTATCATGGAATCCACAGAAAAGGTTAGGCAGAGATTCTTGAATTGCATAGGACACATTTTTCAGTAATTCAGGAAGAAACCATTATGTTCCCTATTAGAAAAGGGTTCAACTTCAATTCACATGTATGTACTTGTAACAAAAATAAGCTCACCAACAAAATTTTAAATAGATCTTTTAAGGTAAATAGTAAAACGTTCTTATTGGTATTTTCAGCTGTAAATCCTGTCTCAGTTATTTTTCACTGAAATACAAAAAAGGAGTCTGGATGAAAAAAAATTGTGCACATACAAATGTCTTTTTATATAAGCTTTTCTATAGCTCAATCCCTGACTCTTAAATGGTTTGGGTTTTAAAAAGTATAGTATGTGTTATTTGCACATCATTGCCTTTCTCATTCCCCTTGCTCCATACATACCATATTTTGGGAAAATGTAAATTGATTCGATTTTCTTTCCTATGCTTATTTCCATTTTGTCTCTTCTACACCAAACTTCTAGATACAGATTAAGTCCAGGATACAGCTTTTGGCTTTTCCCCTTCATTTTAATTTTTGGGGTTTTTATACCTCTGTACCTGACTAGATATAATCTAGGCAAGTGGCATTCTTCTAAAATGGGCCTTGAAACAAGGCTTCCTTAAGGTACCTCCCGTTGTTCATAGTCCTCTTTAGGCACCAAGGTAAGCTCCAAAAATCCCGCCCCTTGACTTCTCAAGTGTCTCATGAAAAAGCTGCCATCTTCTCTTAGCTTGAAGAATGGGACTCGCACAAGAGCACATCACTGAACAATAGCACTGTGACAGCCAGACACCCTCCTCCACAATGGCATGCCTTGACAAAAATCTTTGCTGACCCCCTTCAACACTGTCAAACTTGCCTTGTCATGGCAGCCATGTCAATGAAAGACATATTCCAATGAATAAAACATCAGGATGTATCTAGTCCATCCAGCTGCACTGGAGAAGGACACATAAACTGCTTTTGCTGGAAGTGATATATGTAGCACAGGCAAAAAAATTGAAGAAATTATTTTTAAGTGGATGTCTGAAATCTCTTCTGCTATTCATATCAGTAAGTCTCTCAACAGGAAGATTTTGTAATGAGATTGAAAGGCATTTTGTACAGCAAATATCTTATAGGAGCAAAATCCAACTTTTAAAATATTTTTCCAGTTGTCTTGTCTTCAAAAAGCCTTCAATGACTGTGAAGTTTTCCCCCCTTTTCAGCAGGTTTTAGGCCTTGGGCTATTGGTATCCAAGTAGTTAAAACTACATCAGCACTAATAGCTATGAGCTCATCTTGTATAAGCACATTTTTAGTTAAACACCGCAATCTTGGAAAAAAATGTTAGTGTGCTTAAACAGCCTGGCTCAGAATAGCTCACAATATGACGCATACCACAGGAAATAAAGTGGTATGAGGCACCTACAAAATATTTTTCAAACAAGTCATTGAAGCTGTAAGCCCCATGCCTCAGCTTTAGGAAGTCACTTATTAAGAATCAACACCAGCCGTGCCAAGCTAAGCTCTTGCTCTTGGTGATTTTCCAATTGAATATTCAGGGCCCTGTCTCGGTCTTGTTTTCAGGGAAGTACATGCCTGGAATGTTAGCAAGCTATTTGCTGGAAAAAATGCCCACAACAGGCCCAATGTTGATCACATTAATGCATTTGAGTGGGTATAGAGTGCAAATGATTGAAAGTGCTTCCAGATCTTGGTTGCCGGGGACAAAGCAGGCTCTGTTCTCTGATCTGATGGTCATTTTTTTCAGCGGAGGATGTGGTGCAGGAAGAGGGAACAGTGCCAATCTCTGTCTAATGGCTCCAAACAGGGCCTGGGCCTGGCTCTTTGGATGCTGATGAGTGGGAAATGAAACACAGATGGGTCAGATGGGTAAGGAGAGGGGGGATTACAGGTCAGGCCAAAGAGTTGGAATAAATTAAGTGCTTATGAGGTACAGAATGGCACATTGTTAAAGCAAACGGACAGGGAAAAAACATTTCGGCATTGTTAGGCACAGTGTGCAGAAAAAAACATCCCGTCTTCCCAGACCCCTTTAGCATACCACATCCTCATTGGGATTACTGCCTGCTTGATATATGAATTGCTTTCTTTAACATGGGTACTGCAAGGTTGTGGGGCTCTGCAGTACCTAAGAGGAGGTAATTTTCCAGTAAACACTTTGGATGTCATTTACCAGGAAGAATACTTTGGCTCATGCTCCTGACCATAAGATAGCCAGCTTCCTAACTCCCTAGAGATTTCCAACAAAAGGGTAGGTAGCCACATATATATACTCTGGGGAAATTAGGTGGCAGAAGGAGTATTTCATGCATTCTCAAAATGCTGAGTCCATGTTTGTGTTTACTGCTTTCAAATCTTTGCATCTATATGAAAAAAGAATGACTTGGTTTAAAGGAACCATTCAAAAGGATTCTGGGCAAGAAATAAAACTGAGGGATTTTCCTAGGAACATGCAAGAGCAATTTTACCCCTTATACCAAAGAAACCCCCTCACCACACTGATACAAAAAAATGTTTTTATTAAATAATATGGACAGAGGTTCACTGCACTTATTTTTGGCATCTCTATTTCATACATAATAACCAAAAATGCATTGCCCAACTCCCAGACCCTCAAAGTTGACTTGCACAGATGTAGGTTTATAGATTTGAAAACCATCACAATAATAAAACTTGAAAGAGAAATCCATGCCCATGAATGCAAACTAAGTTTTGGGGAGAGTTTCACCAGCTATTTTTCTTCAGTCCTCAAGCCCAAGTTCTTTCTTAACTTCTGAGTATTTGCCAGTCGTGCAAGGATGATTAAGTAGGACAGGTAAAGTAAATCCTGGACCTTCCACACAGCATGGCTAGAAATCAGGTGAGAGTCATCACAATGCAGTACATGCACATATCAAAACTGAGATCAAAGCTATGAAATGTCAGTGCTAGTAACAGAACAGCTAAAAGAAGTCCTGAACAACAGGAAAGGAACCTCTTAAGTGCTTTTAGACAAAAAAAGCCAGTTATCTCTTGAGCAGCAGAAATGGCTGGGATATGTGTCTGCCTCTTTTCCATCAGCTTTCCCACTATGACCTGTCTGAGGTGTTCCCCACTGAAAACATCTCTGAATTTAGTATCTCTTTTTCTTTTCCTGGCTTCCACTTTATGAGTGGGTAGACCCACAAACCCATGTTCTACATGTGCTGATGAACGAGACAGAAGACACGTATGGAAAGGCCAGCTGGCATGCCAGAGCAGATACCAAGGAGTTCACTTCACAGCTTTTTCATGGGTGGAGGCACTGAGGGGAGGAAAAGATACTAGACCATCTGGAGTGTTTGACCCTTAATCATCCATTGATCATTAGAAAACTTCAGTGAACTTTGTATTTTTAAGAAAATGCTTTATTGAATTACACCGAGGCTGATTTCAAGAGGTATTGTGAGTGGAGCATCAGCAGATCTAAAAAAGCAGATATACTGATGGTCAGAATTCTTCAGGAAATAATGCCCAAAAGAATTAGGGTAGTATTAATAGAAATAATGGGGAGGGGGACTGAACAAAGAAATACAACAAGTTCATGAAAGTAAAGGTAGAAACAGTTATAAGAAATGGTCTTTGTATAGCAAAAAAGAGCAACAATCTTCTGGGGGAAGAGAAAGGGAGTGCAGGGCATGGCAGCATTAAGGTGAGAAGCTTAAAATGCTCTGCTCCTTCCTGATCAAGAGAGGGGCTTAGGTTTGGTAGGAAGAAGAACAGGGTAGGCACCAGACCTGTCTGAAAGACTGGTATTTACACAGTCAGGAGGCAATCAGGAGAGCTCAGGCTGGAATGTAGCATGCCTTGTGCAGTATACAGTACCACACTGTCTGAGCTCTGCAGTGTTTCTCACAGCCAATGTGAAAGATTTTTTTTTCCTTTTAGTTACTGTTATGAGCAAGCGGCAAGACATATAGGAAGACAAGGTGCAAACCCACAGATCTCTCTGTCTTCCAAATTTCCATTCAATCTAGATAGCCATTTTCTAAAAAACAGCAATTGGCCTTTTCTTCACCCAAACTGTAATTTAAAGCAGCATTTCCAGTGGTTTCAGTCCTAGTTCAGATTGAAAGAAGATTTAATTTTAGAAAAAAATTGTGGGATGAAGTGACTACATCATATTTGCAATATTTGAATCATAATTGAGATGAATAAAAGTCTTAGTGATGGCTAGTTCACAGCATGAGCCATTGCAAATCACTTTGCCTACATTTCCCATCACTCCTTGAAATATTTAATATAAGCACCTATTAGTAAGACACATATACAACTTGCTTGCCTGATTCTGACTGTCAGGCATCCCCATAAGACATCACCAAGTACAGGGTGAATGATTTTGCTGAGCAACCCTAGTTGTGGTTATGCCTTGCCCATGCATACTGCGGACATATCCTTGGGCTTGGGTCATCCTTCAAGGTAGAATAGGCAGAAGGGTCCATCTAGGGTGTCTTGCAGAAAGCATGCTTGGAAATGTGTGTAAGTGTGGACTAAGTAATTAAAAATTGCAGCAGGTAAAATTATGATCAGATGAGCCCTAAGGCAGTGTAAACATAGGTACTGTAGTCTTGGAGAAAGTAAAATGTGCCCTTGTGATCCTACAAAAGGAATTTTGACAATGAGAGCTCCCTCATCACAGCATAGCTTTAGGTCGTAGCCAACAGATTTACAGTGAGGCAAAGCGAGACCATTTTGTATGGCTGAAAAAACAGTCTGGGCATTGAAAAATAAACACATTTCACCTCGCTTCGATATGTCCAATCTGTCTGTTCTTCCGGAGCATAAGGACTTTTCTAGTATGAAACATGACTGAATTCTTCGTCACCTTTGAGGACAAAGTTTTCCTTACAGAGCTGGAAAGTTCAGTGTAGAAGGAAACCCACATCAGAGCTAAATTTGTGTACTGCTCAGAAGCACCTCTTGGTTTAACAATAAATGATATTGTTTATTATTAGGCAAAATATTATATCTCATTGGGAAGCTGCTGTTAATGTCACTCTCAAGGTTCTTTATAAAACCTTTCCAGTGGTTTCAATGCTGTTAAGTAACCTAGACCTCAGAAATTAAAAAAAAGCTTTCCATCTTCCAGAGCAAATGTAGATTTTAGCTCTAATATTTATTCATGATGAATTAATGATATTAAATAGCCAACCCCTAAATGACTCACTAAGATAATGAGAGGTATTAGGTACTTAGGATGATGGAGCCACTTAGGTAATGAAGGGAAAGAACCTAGATGGAAAAATAGATCTGATTCTCAAAACCAGCGGTTTGTGAGGAGTGTTTTTCTAAATAAGAAGGGTAACTCAGTATGTAAAAACAGCAATGGAAAGAGAATCTGGTCCAACTTATGCAAAAAGCCTCACTCTTCAGTATTTGCTAATTCTCAACCCTGCCTCTCTGGCCTTTACTTTTAGAACAAGGCTTCTTTAACTCCTGCTGATGCAATAACTAAAAGCAGGGCTCAGCCTTCAGTGTGCAGTGTTAAATTGGTGCTGTGCTGCTAATGTGCTCCATTGTACAGCACTGCAGACAGTAATGCCCTCATGCAGTAAGGACCCTTATAGGAAATTATTCCATTATCTGATACATGTCACAGAGGATTTCCTCCTATGTAAAACATTGACACAAACTGTTGAGCTACAAGATTTATCCATTTACTGTGCCACATTTTTCACAGGATTTTACCATCTTGCACACAAACATTAACTTACAAACATTAACTTACAAACCTATTTCTGTATAAAGAAAATTCATTTTAAAATATAAAAAATTCAACATAGCACTTATTCTGTCAAGAAGTGTTTTTCCTGGAGTGGGAGTTTCTTGAAGCAGATTTGGCTGAATACAGTACATTATGACCTTTGGAATAAAATGAAAAGCCTGTGGGACAATACCAGATTTTGGCAGGATAAAGTTGTCGCTTTTCAGTTTTCACATCAGCCACTGGCCAAATGCCACACCACAGCCTTGTTACAACAGTGTAAGTCACACCGCAGCCATCACCATCCCATGTCCTGAATGCCCTGTACCAACCACTACCTACTCTGAAGTAAAACATTACCTGTCAACTCTTACTTCTATATTCCTCATAGAAGAGTAGCAGAGGTATTCTGTATGTACAAGTTGTAGATACCTTTAAAATATTCCTGTAGTCCCACTTTTGCATCCTGTTCCCAGGATTTCCAATCCCAGTTCGCCTTTTCATTTTTCAGTATTGTTTTACTGGATGGATTGTCTGTTGCAGAGAATTATGAAGAAAGAGAAAAAAACCAACAATTTCATACTTTTAAGAATCAATTTGACTTCTTTTACATGTTCATCTGGGTAACTGGTAACATATGAAAATATCATCCCAAAGCTCTGAATCTAACATTCACTACAGAAGCAAAGAAAACCCATCCTTAAAAATTCCTAACAATCTTTGATCTTAAAATTATACAGCTATTACACAAAACACACTCTGTCTCTGGCTGCTACTTTTCCCAAAAACATTTGGTTAATAACTTTCAGGGAATTATGAGTTACTGTGGACAAAATTCTGAGGATCTTACTCAGATTTTACTTAGATGCAACTCAGAAAATTTCCATTGAAAGGACAAGGGCTAGCCATCTTGTGTTAAACCAGAATGAAAATCACAGGATTTATCTGGAGTTATTAACTTAGCTTTCCGCTCCTCATTGTGGCACTTTGTTTTCTTACTCTAGGTACAGAGAAGAGGTTAGCAGTTTCCAGATATATACAATTTGATGAAAAACACTCAGTAAGCAAGTTCAAAAAATTATTTTCAGTATCTCAGCCTTTCTGGAAGTGGTTTTCTTTACCTTCTGGTCGATGTATGAGTACCAGGAACCCAGAGGGCTGCAGGCAGCTCATCAAGACCTGCAGCTTGAGAAAAGAGCAGCTGCCCGTTACCAACTTCAGGATTTTCTAGGCATACCAGAAGATACCATTATTTTCCTCACCATTTCAAGATGACATCTATCACCCAGCTTGAACAATGGCGGGATAAAGGGATCAGGTTTGTTTTTCCAATGCCACTCTCAGTATATTCAGTCTTTTCTAACACTTTGCTGAAGATGATATGTGTAATTGCTGCCTTGCAGACATTTTCTACCTTAAATTAATTCCAGAAAAATAATCAATTGATGAATGACTAAAGGAATTAGTGGGTAGGACTCCAGCATCTGTCTGGTGTACCGGTGTCACATGAGAAAGACGTGCAAACAGATGACAAAGATTAAAAAAAGATAAAAGTTTTTGTCTTAATACTGCAGAATAAAATTATGAACTCAAAAGCATTACATTTGGCAGAAGGGATTGATGGAAATCGTTGGAGACATACCAACAGGGAGGTAGGTTGAAGCTCAAGGTGAAAATAATACAAATCAAAAATATGATCAAATAACAAGGGATTTGCTCCCTGTGATAAATTTTCAGAGATATTTAATTATTAATATTGGAGAATAATAATGGTTGTTACACCCAGTGTCTTTGAGGTTGCAGTACCAGATGGATCAGGAGTCCATGTGTCAAAGTTAATCACTGTTTTTCACATGGCCAAAGAAAGAGTAGCAGCAGCAGTGAGCCACATTGCCGGTTGTGTAGTACCAGTTTTATGCCAGTAAAATTTCAGTAAAGTTCAGTTGCTGGTATAAAACTTGTGTAAAGTGTTGAAAGCCGTGCCTGATGTATCTACCTCTCTTGCTTGAAAATCAATATTAGCAAGGTTTTCCAGACGTTGTAGTGCCTGTACAAGCTGCTTTTCTTGGACCACTCTTGGGCTGCACAGGATAACTGCAGAGGAGGAGGGGAGCGCCTGTTCAGATCTGCCCCAAGGCCTGAACTATATTCCCCAGTCAGCGCCATGCCCTGATTTATAACCTGATCCAAGAATCTTACCTACAATGCAGCTATATCAACACCTGCATCCTGGGAAAACAAGTGCTTTTTAAGGTGAGATTGTTGGGTACAAATAAGCTGCAAAGCATAAAGTTGGCTCAGAGCCAGGCCCAACAAGGGCATCAGGCACTGCAATGCTCCCTGTTGCTGGTTTCAGAATTAACTATTAAAGACATCATTAAAATGACATGTAAAATCAGCCTGTTACTGTGAGGTGCTAAGTGCTTGCATTGAAATGCTTTAAGGGAGCTGAGCCTTCTCTGCATCTTATAAGATTGGACCCATATTTTCCAAAAATGTGATGAAATGATGCATTTTTTTTTTACATCTTGACAAATCAATTTCCTGAATGAGTGTTGAGTTCACAGAAGGGGCAGCACATGTTGCATTCCATTAAAAAAATTTACTAACCCTTTTTCTTTTTTAGCTGATGTATATGGTGTACTGTGAACACCAAAAATTAATGTTAATTTATTTATCATTAAAAGTAGGAAATGAGACTAAGCAGCAAGAAGCAAAAGTCTGGAAAGTGTGAAAGTACGTTCTGTATTCATTACTTACTATACGAAGAAAGATAGAAAGGTACTATTTTTGTTTCACTCGATAATCTCAAAGGGACACCAAATAAATTGAGGGTGACTGAACTATTAAAATTGCTTATTTAATGACTTCTCTCTTACTAGGGGGAAAACTTTTCAGTCTGTTTAGACTGAAACAATCTAGGTGGAAAAAAGTCTGGTCCCATAGATTTGTTTTGGCGCCAGTTATAAACCCCTCTGCCTCAGCTGCTTCATTTTGATCTTAATTAGTTACATTTTCATCAAGACGATCATGACAGCTTCAGTGGACACCATCTCTAGACATAGTAGAGATTAAAAGGTAATTGTACTCATACATGAAGTTATTTCAGACTCAATGGTTGTCTATCAGATGGGTATCTAACTATGCTGGGTTTCTACCATAATCCAAGTAGTGATCATACCCCTAAAGCAGAAATTCACTAAAATACTTCTCTCCTTGGGGAAACACTTTGGTCTCTTTGTACAAACACAAATGCCTACACTGGCTTGGAAAAAGGATCTGCAGAAGCATCTCTTAAAAGAGATGCTGATACAGGGTGGAAGGAGGGCTGCTGTGGAGTGAGGAAAGATGAGGAGGAGACAAGATGAAATTTTAGTACAGGGGAAGGCAATGAAAGGGACTCTAGGAAACAAGGGGCTGCTTTTCCAGTATCTGAAGTAGGATTTTTCTTCTGGCTAAATTGGAGTATGATTGTTCCCTGTATTTGGGGAATAGGTGGCTTCTAGCTTGGATTACATTTTATAGATGTACTGTAATCTCTGCAATTATTATATCTTGTATTTATTTTATGCTTAAAAAAACCCAGATCACTTGTTTCAGAGAATCCCAAACGTGGCTCCTAGATTGTGATTAGCCAAAGAACATGGATTTTACTAGGTGCTAACTAATCAGATGACTGAGTAGTTCCACTGAAAGATCAAACAAGACCAAATATTTAATATGTTTCTATTCATGTGCTGGTTTTCCCAATCTGCAAAACCAGAAAGTGAATGAATCTTTCATATTGCTGCAATTACTATAATCACTGTCAGAGTTTATCTTTTCAAGTACAGCCAGATTATCTGTTCAATTATAACCATTAATTTGAATACAATATATAGTGTCAGATTTCCAAACCTAAGTGAATGGAATTGTAAACTTCAGGAATTTTTCAAACCAGAAAGACAGGATGGAAATACAACATCGAAATCTGAGAAAGTTAATAAGGTTTAGCTTAGTAGGAAATATTTTATTACCATAGGGAGGTTTAAAATCGTTTCAGAAAAATAGAAGTGCAGGAACCATTTCTCTTTTAAAAAATATGTTGTAGTCAGTAGTCATGAAAAAGATGATTTATTGCAGGATTCTATGCCTAAGTTTTAGCTGTTTAACAGCAAGTATATGCTTACGTGCTTTTCCAAATAGAAGTGTATTTAAGCAAGTGCTTAAATTCAGCATTGAACTAGTGCCTTAAAAGAGGACTCCCCTCAGGCCTGAATTTATCTACCTATTTTCAACCACTTAACAAACAGGAGCCTTGTCATCCTACTCTCTCTCTACTGGGAGATTTATTGAATATAGACAGAGTTTAGGGCAAAGCAGCCTCTACAGTTAAATTCTTAAGTTCAGTGGGATGAATCCAGCCCAATCCTGAACTGAATCTAATCTAAATAAATGGTCTTTTTGCTTTCAAGCCACCTCGTTAGGAAATGTGGGAGAAGAAAGAGTCTGCAGTATGATATGAAATCACCTAAAAATTATGAAAACAATACAAAGAGGATGCAGTCACCAACAGTTAAAGCATTTGTCTGGAAAATGAGAAAACAGGCTTTAAAAAATCTACCTGAGGGGATTATAAGATTCTTGTTTTTTGTTTTTCAGATTATGGTCTCAGCCACTGCAATAAAGGCCATGGCAAGCCAGGATAAAACCACAATATAATCTTCTTCATGGAGCTATGTCATTGTTCGAAGAAGAAATCAATGTTTATAGGTCAAAGAGAAAATAAGGAGACATCTTGTTATCATATTGCTCTGTGATTAGAACAGTCATCTATAAAGGAAGTTGTAAGTTTTCATCCTTGCTGGACATGGTCATTATGCTTTTTAAAACTTAGTAAGACTTTAATGGAAAATTAGTCTGTCTCTAGTAGGAATGGAAATGCTGATGTCCTGACTTGTGTATTCACTGCAATTGTTGCTCACACGTTGTACATTTTTTTAATAGCAACATGTAACAAAAGAGTTTGTACCTGAATGTGACTTAACTACCTGCACATAAAATCAGGAAATTAAAAGTCATGTAAGCTGTAAATGGAAATTTTCATGTTTGACTGGGACTTGAGTTAAATGTTATATCCTTTGTAAATCTGCTCATTGATTATCATAAGGTTATCACGTGTTAAAGAAATAAGAGATTATCAGAATACACAGTGTGAATGTGGGCTTAGTGCAGCAGTCAGAACCTGTGTCAAACCTGTAGCTCTCTGGAAAATTGGGATGTAGCTGGAACAAGCTGAAACAGATTACTCATTCTGTGCCTCTGAGATACAAGTGACAGTCAAGACAATGAAATTCAGAAAACAACCTATTTTTACAACAGATGGTTCTGAATGGTTTTCAGTTAGCTAAGGTAGTTAGAAATCTAGATTCACAGAAACATGTATTTCATCTAAGAGATGATACAGAAGGAGGGAAAAACCAACATAGCAATTTCTGACTGATCTGAGACTAAAAAGCTTGCAATGTTAACTGGCAACTCCCTGATAGAAAACAGGTCACAGGAACACTGAGGAAAGGGAGGGGATAAAAAAACACATGATCCTTATGGTGAACCTAGAAATCATTATTAGCAAAAGACTTGGCATTTGACAGGCAGCAAAAGCTCTAACTTAAAAATCAGATTTCCCGAAGACATTGGCTGACACTTTAGTGAGAGGTTTCAAACCGTTGTAAGAAAAGGAAGTAAGAGTAAGAAGTTTGCTGAATAAGCCAAAAAATCAGCAATTCATATGCAAAGGAAAGATCCTCTTACCCTAAAACAGACTATGATGTTTATTGCTTGGGGAGTCATGTAACAAAAAAGAACTACTAGAGTGTATTCCTTTGCTAGCCCTTTAGATTAAAAAAAAGAGACACATCCCTGCCTATTTCAAGTTCTGAAGAGTTATGCATATATCTATAAAATGTGACAACTTTCCTCTACCTATGTGAAGAGACATATTGGGGAATGTGGATAGTGCCAAATAGCTTTCAACAGGGTGCCCTAAGAAAAACAGAAGGTATTTGTTCACACTCAACAATCCCTTTGAGAAATATTGTTTCTGCAGACTACCATTTGGGTTCTTTCCAGCCCCTGAGAGGTTTGACTGCAAAATATAACATTTTTGTTAGTAAGGAAGATACGAAAGACTATAAAGATGATGTTTAACCATGAGCAGAAAAGGTGGTATTGCATAATCAGAAGCTTTGGAAAACATGGACCAGCTGAGATAAATTTGAACAATCAGAAATGTAACCTCTATGTGAAGACAATAATATATGTGTGTAAGACAATAAGTGGTAGATCACATCAAAGTTGAGGCTTTCAATAGCAGGCATGTTTTAATAGATGTGAAATTGATACAAAATTATTTGAAAATACGATTAACGTAAACATTCTTAGTCTAACAGCCTACACTGACTACCTGGGAATGTTACAGTACAAAGTTATTCAACAGACATAAGAAATTGAAGCAAAGAAGCTCTGATCCTGAAATATAATGACATGAGGAGCAATGTTAAATTCTTAGAAGATGCTGCAAACGGGCTACTGACTTGGTCTTCATGTAAGAGCACAGCTGTAACCAGCAACCAGTATTTTATTCATCATAGATCCTAACAAAGAACAATTTTTCATCTGCTTAAATCTTTGGCCTTGATCAATGGTGTAAAAACTTTCATGTTTTTGTTCATGTGAGGTTTGTAGTAGCTTAAACTGCCCGTAAAGTTTTTCTCAAGGCTAGAAAGTGCCCCAGAAACACACACCCTGAAGGGAGTATTCATTCAGTTAAAAATGGCTGAATTGCAGAGCAATTTGACAGTAACCAGCACCCTTTCTAGAGGACACAACCCAAGCGATGGGATCAACATTCATCAGAAAACTTGCTTATCCGTCTCTTTATTTGAAAGTGTGAAGTCTTTATGTGGAATTGAAAGAAGGTCACTGGTGACTTGACAGTATATAAAAGGTAATTAAGGCAAAAAACACACCCTGTATCACAAAATGTGGTTTGGTATCTGGCCACACTTTGTGACAATAGTGTTTTTACTGGGGGAGAAATAAACATGAACAGAAGTAATGAGCAGTACAATGTCTGGCAGTCTTAAGAATTTGGTACCCTAAGACAGATATGAACCACACAGAAACAGTGAAATGTTTTCCACCTGTCTGAAGGGGGAAAACTAAGATATCTGGCAGGCAATGATCCCAAAAGTTGAGGCATATGACATGAAAGCAAAAAACCAAGAGTAATGCTATCCTCTGAAAGCAATGATTTTTATTACTTGGAGAGCCTCAGTGAGCCTTGACTGCCTCACAAACCAGCTGAACATCCTCAGTAATTTTAATTACTTGATTGATTATTCATATGTGCAATGAGGTATTAAGTAGTGCTGGTTTTGAAGTGATCATATTCCGCACCTTGGCTGCACAGACACCAGGCCTTTAAAAGAGTGTGAGTAGGGTACTGTGAAGTTCTCAACACTGTTTGCCAAAAGCAGTCAGACTAAGGTACAGAACAAAAGGGTTCTATGAAATCTCCAAGTGAGAAATTCAGAACAGTGTTCACTGGGTGTGAGTGGCTAAAAACCAATCTTTGTATTTGGATCCTTTTGAAGTGGTAAAAATGAGTTTATCTGCCTTTCAGTCCCTGTAACATCAGCAATATACACATATGAAATACACCATTTCCTGATCTCTAGGCTTGGTATGCAGTACCTGCCCAAACACCCTCTGAAGGAATTGAAGGGTCACTAGAAAGACTTTGTACAATGCCTTATTTTCCACTAAAACAAATATATGGCCCAAGAATACCCTGTTTGTCCTGTGAATTATGCAGGGATAGTCTGAGGAGTTTGCCTCTGTGATCTGCCGTATTTTAAAGATTAAACACTATACTCTGTTTTGCTTGGGTCCTCTGTATGTGAAGGGTATGTGGGCAAAGGGAACACATCCCAGTGAAGGAAATGCACACACTGATTGGGAAAGAAGTGTTATAATCTGTAAGGGGAAACTTAACCAAAAGCACAGGAGTACCAAATCCTTAGCTGACTGCTTTCTTCTCCTTATTATCTATCACTGCATCAGAGCTAAGTGGAAGCTGGCAAATACAAACAATTGTTTTGGTATAAACACAATTTCAGCTATAACCATTTTCATTTACTTGGTATCTATCACATTACAGCAATACGTGTTCTTCGTGAACCAGGTGTTCACATAGGGAAAGGGAGGCAGAAAGGCTTGCAGTTCCTAAGGCTGCAGGCACTTTAAGAATAAAAGGCATAGCTTTTCAGATTTTATATATTCTAAAACCCTCCAGAAATAAACTTAGCTAACCCTACAGCAAAAATACTTTTACTTCCTCTCAGCATCATTTTACAGCTTTCAGCTTATGGAAACATTTGTCCAAGTTTGATTCAAATCGTTCTTCAGAAACTTTTTAATAGTCTAATGAAATCTTAAGAGGAGGGGGTAGGCAAGCTATTACTCCAATCCCTGTAGTTAAAAAACACCTTTTGTGTGGAATTTGCGTGAATCCCTCCCCAGAGGTGCAGAATGCAATTAAGATAAGAAGGACTACACCTTGCAGCACAGATCTGTGGGGCTTCATGAAAGGGGCTGCACAGTTACCAGCTGTCTGCTCCGGTCCCTTTCTGGAGAGCAGCTGGAAATGCATTCTCTAGAGACTGCATCTGGCTGGATTCCTCCGCACTCAAATCCCATTGATCTGGTTCCGTCCTAGCCCTCTGTACTTGCAGTTCAAAGAACAGTGAGGTCTGTAAAGAAATTATTGCCATATTGTTCAATCGGCCACAGTGAGCAATATATAGGATTATAATTAGGAACACGTTAAGGAAAACAGCTCAGTGGAGATAAGCTGTTTGACTGCATACGCTTTTTGATGAGGGCTTAGTGCCAATCCCAGAATAAAAAAGATTAAATGTTTGTTACCAATTCTTTTGAACTGCTGGCAGAACATGTGGTAAAGCATTTTTGATTCAAATTAAAAGCATCCTAGGATAAAAATAACCCTGTTCTGTTAGGCCTTTCCAAGTGAAACCATTTGTAGGCTGATTTATTGTCTTTTCCTTCACCTCCTTCCACCAGCATGATTAACATATGCATTTCTGAATCACATGTAAGCCTGGACAGGTATTTGTCTTGTTACACATCTGTGGAACAAATGGCAATACAAATTGTATACAGAACAGATGTAGATTTTCAAAGTCTCGGCAAATTGTATTTGACCAAGCGTACAGATAAAAGTTCTATTTATCAAACACGTTTTATTGTTTCTTTCCGCTGGAGACAGTTCTATGAGGAGTCAGCAGTTTGCAGGTGACAATATTGATGCAGAGCCCATTGCAGATAAAGCAGACAGGTTTATAATTAGGGAAAAACCTGTAGGAAGTAAAACACTACCAAAGAAGAAAGCAAATATCCACTAATATCCTTATTAAATGCTTATCACTGCATTTTGTGGTGTCTATTTTATATATCTGGGAGATATTATTTCTAGAATTCTTTTTTCAGCCTCTAGAAGATTTTGAACTGGCACCAAGTATACCAGAGAGACTGGAATTTGACAGATTCATGCTATGTTCATGGAGCCTCCCACACTGAGACAGGTTTATGATGTTACTCCACGTAAATCACCAGGGCTGAGAGAAAGAGCTAAGTTCTCACTCACTTCCTCCTACACACAGAAATACCATTTTTTATATCCTTTTTGAGCTCCGTTTTTAGTGAGTTGCTTAAAGATATGCAACTGGATAGGTACTGATTGCCTGGACCGGAAAATATATGTAATAACATTTACAGAAATATCCACAACAGTCTGTTCATCTCTGCTGTAGAAACAGAGGTTGAAAAAAAATCAGGAAATTTGTAACAAGAAGATGGATTTAGGAGGCTAAAAACATAAAGTGTTCTTACATTCAGAACATATTTCTTCTTTTGGGAAATCCAGTCTAATAATACTAAATGCTTTTAAGCAGTACTATTTTTACAACATGTGGAGCTTCATAGAATTGCCTCATTTCCCATCTACTTGGGATTTAGAGAATTTGTGCTAAGTATAACATACCATAGGAACACATTTGTACCAAGTGAGGAACAGTCATTTCACACATGACGTAGTCAGGAGATGGCAGCCTGTTGTGAGGACAAAATTCCAGGATATTGTTAACCAAAATTGCTGACTGCTTTTGGCCAGAGGCATTCTCAGGTGCAATCTTTGTAGACAGTCAGAAATGCTCCTCTGCTTAAGACAGGCTTCCCATCCTTCACAGCAAGCCCTCAGCTGTTTGCCACATCTGAGAGATGTCTGTAAAGCTTCTGTCTCCCAGTTTTGTCCCTTCCACTTTGCACGCAGCCCTCGCCCGTTCCTCAAAGGTGCCTCACTTTTAGTTTTGACTACAGCAATGTTGACTCTGACAGACTCAACTCCTACTCATTCCTTTCTCGAGGAAAATCCAATTGAATTTGTTATGAGATTTCACTGAAAGGATGCAGTCAAAGGACTGCAGAAATTGGCATGTATCTTCTGAAGCCTGACAATTTTTTTGAGATCACTGGTTGAAAGTTGCAGTAGATGACATGAAGTTATTATTTTAAGATGTGAAATAAAATACATGGGATTTAAATTGAACAGGAGACATTGACATTAGTGAAATATTTACTGTAGTAGATGTTTATGGTAATCATACTCAAGCTTTAGGCCAAAGCTTTAGTTAATTGCTGGCAGAGCCAGTGTCAAACTTGGTAAGGAACTCAAGAGCAACAAAACAGGGTGTATCAGCCTAGAGTCTGGCCTGGGTCCCAAACACAGGGAAGGACTGCTTTGGTAGCAGAACTCAGGAATCAAGACCCATCCTACTAAGAGCATCTGTAACTCCTTGGCCAAGAGGCATTCTTTTGCCTGGAGGAGAGATCCTGATTTCCATTTCCTGCTTCTGTCTTTTTGAAATAAAGCCTTAATTACATGCCTCCCAGGTTTACCCGCATAGTTCCTCTGGAGGTACAACCAACACATGCTGCAGTTCTTATCAAAAGCCTAAGTCTACTTGGAAGTGTTATGAGAAAAAGTCATCCAGACTCACTGATGTTGATTTGATTTACCTGATAAACTTGCGCTACTCATGTTTTGGGGGATAGAAAGAGATGTCATATGATTAGAAAGAAACGTAATATTAAAACATTCACATGCCCTGTATACAGAAGGACAATGAAAAGAACAATGAAAATCAAGTTCAACATCCTGTGGTATTGTTGTTGCAATGGTAACGTTGCAGCAAGATGATGATAACAAAAACGTTTAGATGTGACTTGCAAAAAAGATTAAAAAATAAAAACCAGGAAAAAAAGGAGATTGATTTCTCAAAGAAGGAAATAAAGAACAGAGAAGAGAGCTACAACTTACCCAGTTAAGCCCTTCTGAAAATTACAATAGAGCTTAGAATGGATTTTTTTTTTTTTTTTTTTTT